>CM056381.1:37464792-38060502 GCA_029718625.1 Synaphobranchus kaupii | reverse complement strand
TTCTGTGTGGAGTTTGCATGTTCTCCCTGTGTCCGCGTGGGTTTCCTCCGGGTACTCCGGTTTCCTCCCACAGTCCAAAGACATGCAGGTTAGGCTAATTGGAGACTCAAAATTGCCCATAGGTATGAGTGTGTGAGTGAATGGTGTGTGTGCCCTGTGATGGATTGGCGGCCTGTCCAGGGTGTATTCCTGCCTCTCGCCCGATGCATGCTGGGATAGGCTCCAGCACCCCCCATGACCCTGACCAGGAATAAGCGGGTTAATGGATGGATGGAAGTCCATTTAACAAGCAAGCGGGTTAATGGATAATGGATGGATAGATGCCAAAAAAGCTGTGAAAAGACCTGTGAAATTATTGTTACTATACCACGTCATTCTACTACCATTATCTGCTACTAAATATGAAATAAATATACAATCCTACCATTATCTGCTACTAAATATGAAATAAATATACAATCCTACCATTGGTTTTAAGCAGAGAGATGTCCCTTTCATTGTCTGGGACAATCCTTGTGAGAAATAAACAACACTTTATACCGCTATTACACAATGTGAAATGACTATGCGTAATATTAGCCAGACAATAAATTTGCCAGGCGCCAGGCCGGCCTAGAACAGTGACAGTAGCTAACTGAGTGCGTGAGAGACTGACGCCCCATTGTTGGAAGTGGTGTGAGAAGTGGCGTGAATACCTAGGCAGTAAATGGCGGTATATTGATGTCACAGTATTGCGATACAAAAATGTGAGGATACGTATCGTGGGGCAGAAAAACGAATCGCAATATTATCCATATTTTATTCTGCTGTAGTAATCACAAATGAGGACTTGCCTGTTATCGCCTCTCTATCACCCATTTGACATTTATTACATCAGAAAGAATCCTCCAGCTAGCCTGCTCATCACAATAGCCTACTTTTTATTGCAGACTGAATATTCATTGTCAAATGCTGGCCCCATAAAGTCAATGTAAAGCATTCACTGCTATGCTGCTGTTCACGGAGGGTTTAAAATGACTTGCACCGTCAAACCAGCAATCACTATTATGTTCTTGTCCATTTTTGGTTGAAAGGTAGGAACGTAGACAGGTTTTACCCAAACTTTGACGTATTCCCAAAATGTCACATCGCCCGCATCACCTAATCTTTCCCACTCTCATTGAAAATGAATGGAATTTGCTTTCATTGAATACGCAGGGTTAGAGCAAAAACAGTGGAACACTATGGTGGCTAAGACTAAACGTAGTGATGTGTTGAAATGCTTTGAGGAAATAGAAGGACACCGTGTGCAGTACAAGTTATGCGACATTAAGAAGCTTACCATACCACCACAAGTAGATTACTATGTTCTATTAAAGCATAAAGAAAAAGAAATATCGCTGCAAGGAAACACTGATATGCAGCAACCCCGCATGATAGCCTTCACCACTGCAAGACTTAAATTATTAAATTTTTCAATGATGTATTAGGCTTTACTTGATCAAAGTCGCTGTAGAATAATATTTATGCTGGAGAATATCAGTTTCGTTGTGCCCATCGTCAATGTAGCCAAGCTACCGACATGTTACTTTTTAATGCTTATTGTCTTTTGATTTAGGTTATTTTATTTATTATTTTACTGGAGTAGGCCTCGTGTTAAATTTTGTCTGCCCAAATCAACGTAAAAGCTAAAATTTTGCTTACCATAAACTTGTTCTTATCACTAAGCACTAATTTGCCATTGCCTTGTTTAAGATAATGGGCTTATACAATGCAGCTGTCGTCTTTGAGTAACATTTGAAAGTAATTATGTTATTGTTTATTTGTTACAACATGTTTGTGAGTTGAGAATTAATTCTTAATATCAAATAGCAGAGGGACTGTTAAGCATTGGACTGTTAAGGGCTTTGTTGGCTCTTCAACCTCTCGCCTGCTCCGAGACCTGGGGTGCACAGGAGCTGGCCATCGGAGAGCGTCAAAGGAGCTGGCGGAGGAGGCAGAGAAGGGCAGCTTCTGGTTGTGGCTGCGGAGGAAGGATACGAGCTGGGGGCCGTGTAACATCTAGGGCATCAGTGGGGTTGGCAGGGAGAAATCCCAGCCATCGCTCCGCCACCGGTCGATGTCCTGGGGTTAAAGGAGCGAAACATCAATGACCGGTGGTCCCCAGCTGATGACCCAATTAGGCCCACAAAGGTGTTCAGGTATACCAGCATTTCAAAGGCACCGGAGGAGGTGCGTCAGGCAGAAATGCCCGGCAGGAAGACCACCAATCCTGTATTTCCAATTTGATTTTCCTGGACAGAGTCCAGTGGCTACTGTGAAAGAGCAGTTGGCATTCAGGAAAGACTGAAAGACAGCCAGGAAAGACTGGATGACCGCAGGAAAGTCTGCACCGGGAGTGGGGGGCTAGTTACCCTACCCACTAGTCCTGCAAAGGACACCCAAAAATTACTACGAAGACAAATAAAGGAAAACAACCCGACGGCCCTCCGAGAGGCGGGGTGGAAGAAGGGCCAAAACGGACAGAACTCACGGCAACGACTGGAATGGAACCGGACAATGATTCTAGGATTATGAGGAAATGCAGGTGTGGGTGGGAGAAGGTGACAACCTTCAGGGGACTGCGAATCCACCAAGGAAAGAAGAGGTGTACAGCAAGGGGTCAGCAGAAACAGTGCACTGCAACCGCAGGTCAGACACTAGGAACCAAAAGCCAGGTCTCAAACCACAGAGCAGAAGGATCCAACGCTGCTGACGGAAGGCAGGAGGCAGAAGGGCCGGTGGTGGAGAGCAGTCCCTTAGAGAGTGGCACCGAAAACACACCCGGAACACCAACGATTAACAACCAGCAAGCATCCCAGAGAAGGGAGAAGAAAGAACCCGGGCGGAGGCAGGCGATCAAGTGGCCAAAAACCAATGAGCCCGCAGTCTGGCAGAAGCTGGACAACGATGTCACGGTCCTCCTGGAGCATTCTCTCCGCGGCCGGGTTGAAACCAGGCTTAACTCCTTGGGAGACATCCTGTATGAGGAGTGCAGGAGCCGATTTGGAGTGGTAGCTGAGAGGCGAAGAGCAGCCCCTAAGCAGAAAGGAAGGAGGGAAAGGGAGATCGAGCAGTTGGTGTGGAGGCGGCGCCAGCTCCGAAAGCAGTGGAGGAAGGCAAGCCAGGAGGAGAAAGAGGGCTTGAAGCCACTGTGGGAGGAGGTGAGGAAGAGCCTCTCCAACCTGAGGAGGGCAGAGCGGATTCGCCAGCGCAGGAGGAGGAAGGAGAAAGAGAGGAGCAACTTCTTCAAGAACCCCTTCAAGCACGCAAAACAACTGCTGGAGGACAAGAGGAGTGGGAAACTGGAGATCACAAAGTCAGAGCTCGAGAAGCATATAAGGGAGCAATACAGCGACCCAGCAAAAGCCATCCCGCTGGGATCCCCAGGTTATGTTCCTCGCCCAGCCCCTCCAGTCATCCCGTTCAACACGGCTCCCCCCAAACTCAGCGAGGTTGCAGATGTGGTGCGGAAGGCAAGAGCAGCCTCAGCTCCTGGCCCCAACGGCGTACCCTACAAGCTGTACAAGTACTGCCCGGGGGTTCGGAAAATCCTGTGGAAACTCCTGAAAGTGGCGTGGGGAAAGAACATCATCCCGTCAGAGTGGCAGAGAGCAGTCACAGTCTTCATTCCGAAGGAGCAGAACTCCAACTCGATCAGCCAATTCAGGAGCATCGCGCTATTGAATGTAGAAGGGAAAATCTTCTTTTCCATCATGGCCAAGAGGTTGACCAGCTACCTCACAAGTAACAGCTACATAGACACCAGCTGCCAGAAGGCCGGCGTCCCAGGATTCCCAGGGTGCGTGGAGCACTCAGCCGTCATTTGGGAGCAAATCCAGAGAGCAAGGAGAGAGAAGAGTGACCTGCATGTCGTGTGGCTGGATCTCGCCAACGCATACGGGTCCGTCCCGCACCAACTGATCAACTTCGCCTTGGAGTTTTTCCACACCCCCAACTGCATAAAAGACCTGGTGGCCAAGTACTTTGCAGACTTGCAGATGTGCTGTGCCCATCAGGACTTCACCACAGGCTGGCAGCAGCTTGAAGTGGGCATAGCAATGGGATGTTCAATCTCTCCCATCCTGTTCATCGCAGCCTTCGAGATCATCCTCATTGGGGCGAGGAAGATGGCCGGAGGAGTGAAAATGCCATCTGGTCAAAGGCTACCACCGCTGAGAGGCTTTATGGATGACGTCACCACCATCCTCCAGACAGCAGCATGTACAACGAGGCTGCTGAAGAGGATGGACGAGCTTGTAGGCTGGGCGAGGATGAAGATCAAACCGTCCAAGTCACGAAGCCTGTCCCTCAGGAAAGGGGTCAGAAACGACCACACCATCTTCACTGCAGGGGGAGAGGAGATCCCGGTGCTGTCAAAACAACCCATCCGTAGCCTGGGGCGATCCTACACAGCAGAGCTCTCTGACAAGCAGGTGGGAGAGGCCGTGAGGAAGCAGCTTGCGGATGGCCTGGCCAGGATCCATCGGAGCCAGCTCCCGGGCAAGTACAAGGTATGGTGCTACCAGCACGTACTCTACCATCGGGTGATGTGGCCGCTGAAGATGAGTGAGGTCCCTTCCTCAACGGCAAGCAAGCTGGACGGGTTGGCAAACTCCTTCATCAGGAAGTGGCTGGGACTGCCAAGATGCCTCTCAGATGTGGGCCTCTTCGGTCGGAACACACTCCAACTGCCGCTGCACTCCATCAGCTTGGGATACAAGCAGGAGAAGGCTCGGATGGTATTGGAGTTGAGAGAATCCTCCGACCACCTGGTCAGGGCAGCGGGCACCCAAGTACGAACAGGAAGGAGGTGGAAAGCAGAGGAAGAGGTCGACCAGGCAATCGCCAGGCTAAAACATCGCGAGGTGGTCGGCAGAGTCCAAGTGGGTCGAGCAGGTCTTGGCCGGAGCGAGACCCCCCTCTTCTGGTCCAAGGCCTCCAAGCGGGAGAGGAAAGCCATGGTGGTGACGGAAGTGGCAAGGTCTGAGCAGGAACGCTATACCATCAAAGCGGTGTGTCAGAGCCGGCAGGGGGGCTGGTCATCATGGGAAGGCATCATGGGAAGGCATCATGGACAGGCCTATGACATGGCCCGACCTGTGGAAGATCCCTCAAGCCAGGATCAGCTTTCTGATCCGAGCAACCTACAACACCCTACCCTGTCCCCAAAACCTCCACCTGTGGTTCGGCACTGAAGAGATCTGCCCCCTCTGCAACACCATCAATGCTAGCCTCCAGCACATCCTGTCGGGCTGCAAGACAGCACTGTCCCAAGGTCGCTACAGATGGCGGCACGATGCTGTCCTGAAGAAGCTGGCAGAGGTGGCCGAGTCATGCAGACGGGAAGCAAACAGCCGGCCAGCTGCCCCAGCAAGACACACCATCCAGTTTGCAAGGGCTGGCGAGATCATCAATGCCCCCCGCCCATCAAACATGGGAAGGCTCCTCTCACCCGGCAGTGAGTGGAACATGAAAGTCGACCTCGGAAGGCAGTTGCAGTTCCCCAGGGAGATCGCCGAAACATCACTACGGCCAGACATGGTGCTATGGTCCGTGGCCAGCAAGACGGTCCTCTTGGTGGAGCTCACTGTCCCATGGGAGGGGGGGCTGGAAACTGCGCATGAGAGGAAACGGGCAAAGTACTCAGACCTGGCAGCTGAGTGCAGGGAGGCGGGCTGGAAAGCCACCGTATGCCCGGTTGAGGTGGGGTGCAGGGGCTTTGTTGGCTCTTCAACCTCTCGCCTGCTCCGAGACCTGGGGTGCACAGGAGCTGGCCATCGGAGAGCGTCAAAGGAGCTGGCGGAGGAGGCAGAGAAGGGCAGCTTCTGGTTGTGGCTGCGGAGGAAGGATACGAGCTGGGGGCCGTGTAACATCTAGGGCATCAGTGGGGTTGGCAGGGAGAAATCCCAGCCATCGCTCCGCCACCGGTCGATGTCCTGGGGTTAAAGGAGCGAAACATCAATGACCGGTGGTCCCCAGCTGATGACCCAATTAGGCCCACAAAGGTGTTCAGGTATACCAGCATTTCAAAGGCACCGGAGGAGGTGCGTCAGGCAGAAATGCCCGGCAGGAAGACCACCAATCCTGTATTTCCAATTTCTGTGCACTGTTGTTGCACGATTCCAGGCTTTTTAAGATGCGTTCTAAAATTTGATTTCCCTCAACGAGTCACTGATGGGAGTAGCTAGCCTACATCATGTGATCAATCAATCTGGGAAAAAAACAAAACGTTATTTATGGCCATTAAGGTATGTATTGAGCACCAATAAAACGCAAGGAATAAATTCCATTGCAATCTCGTAACATTTCAGTCTATATCACTTTATTCCTGTATGGTGGAAAAAAAGGGTGGAGTCGAAAATGGGTCCATGATGACGTAGACGTGAAACCTCAACCAATACATACCTTGATCTCATTACATAACTCATACCATAGTTTGAGGTGAATAAAACTGTCCTGTCCCACTTAGAAATCATCTTTGAGTCTGAGCCAAACACTCGTTTTGTTTGCCCTTGAGAATAGTTATCAGCATTTGGAGTTGGAATGGTTAGTTAAAAAGTGTTTATTTTTTCCCGCTCTCCTTATCCCTCTCCCAATCTCATTCACCTATTTATCCATCCCTCCGGGATGCTAGCTAGTAACATTAGCTTGCTCCTTGCACAGCTCATCATCATGGAAACACACTAATCACTCCCGCGTCGTTTTTACTTGGTGCACAGCTCATTCGTCAGAATCAGATAATATATCGAAAAAAATAGATAGCTAAGATTTTGCCAAATAAACCATGCCTTGGAAATGGTTTTGTCGTATTGTTCAGTGTCTGGTTACAGTAACAAAAATAACTACGGTTGCAATAAAAATGAAAACGGTTGCAATACTCTGCTTAGCGTTTAAGTTACTTACATTGATTGCGAGCTTGCGTGTGATATTTATCGCCTGATAGTAGCCGCACTGTTTTTTACTTTGAATTGATTGCATTCATTCCTCGCAAGGTTCAAACCACACAATTGTATAAGAAGAGTTCTGTGGGTCAAACATGTAGGGCTAGATGACATCGATGGCACTTGGGTTGAGGGCGTGGATTTAGACCACACCCCTACAATCCTGAGTCCTTTCAAGACTGAGTTTATTAGCTGACTTTGAGATGTATATTAATATACCTATTCACATTTTCTTGAAGATATTTGGTGGGTGTGTAGTGGATACTTCTCTGTGTGATAGGTTATTTGAAGTTTTTAGAATCCCTTGTCCATCACTTTAATATAATGATACATTATGTTATTTTCACTTTGTAATGATACAACATTTTTAGTTTAGGCCTACATGTTCATACAAGCCATTGCTACACAGTAAAATGTCCAGTGTTAATTCAAATATAACCTAATCTGGCCACATTAGGCTCATATATACTCTGTTAGAGTTGAATTAACACTGGACATTTTACTGTGCAGAAATATTTATGGCTCAGAAATAAGCATACAATTCTGCACACATACTTTCTTGTCAATTAACTTTTATTATATCGTATCGTGGATGTATCGAAATCGTGAACCACAAATGTATGGAACAGTATTGTGAGCTAAGCATATCGTCCCGTGCCTAGTCATCGCAAACATCATTTTTCTGATTGGTTACCGCTCACCAGCACTTTTTTCATATCGTGCACATTTGATCGGTTCGGTAATTAAACAAACCCAAACCACGGAAAGTTGAACTTCGGTGCTGTACACACATTGTATACAGATACGTATTGGGATGGCAGGTATGCCATCCGCCAAGTTACGGCTTGGCGGGGCATGCCCCATACTTATACAGCACCGAGAGTTTGGCACTTTTCAGGGTTTCCTACAGAAGTAACCACAATGACCATAGACTCTCAACCCTTAAAAGCATTAACTTCTGTATGTTCTGACCTAATGTAACCACACAGCATTCAGATACAACTTCACACATCCACACAATAAAGCCCCAAACTTGGGTTATTTTGCCGTTTTTTTTCTCCTTCCTCTTCCGCTTCTTCTTCTTCTTATTCTTCTTCCCATTTTCCTGCCAAACTGCCTGCCTCAGTCGCGATGTTATCCAATGGGGAGAATTATTATTTGAGCGTATGGTCCCTATACCTGCTCATCAAACTTATCGTCCAATAAAAACACTTCATACTAATGTTTTTTAATGTTAATATAGCTAATGGCTTCATGCTTTCCAAGAAGCTATTGTGGCTTAGTGGTTAAAACTGCAGTTTATCACACAGTGGATAGTGGGTTCGAGCCCAGCAGGGCACGTGTATTTTCCACAAAAACAATGTGCAACTGTTAAGTTCTTTTCATTTCTTAGACTGTTATTATTTTCACATTGACACATTAACATATTTTTTTTGCAAAGGCAAAACAGGTTTACAATATTAAGTGTTCAATGTTTCACTTGTATTATGTCACACCCTCCCCAAACCAGACGCTCTGCTCTTGCGGTCATGACTGCCTGACTGTGAAAACCCCTTGCCTCGGTCAACATTTCTTTATTCATTAATTTCTTCACTTCAGCTCTGTTCACTTTATCCTTTTCACACATAACACAAGGTCACCATAAAATTAACTACTAGGAAAATTAAGAATTTACAATAACAGCCTACATTAAGAATTGAGAATAGCCTCTTTTAAGCTGCAAGCCATTAAGCGATCGGATTTATAAACCGCCAATTGCCCAAACATATCTGATTCATGGTTAGTCACTTATAAATAGATAGCCTCCGAATGTGGCGCTAGTCTACGCTACTCTGCTGATAATGTAGCTTACTACAAACACTTTTAATTATAATAATAATAATAAGAAGAAGAAGAATAATCTCTGGTATGTACTTTCTTAGTAGTATCTACTGTTTTCTTTCTGGCTAAGATTCCTGGGAAATATGCGTTGTCAACTTAAGCTTGTTGGCCAACGTTACTTCCTGCTTCTCGTCAGGTATGAAGGTAGATTTGTGTCTTTATTATTCAATCACTAATTTGTGTGATGGTGTTAGATATCTAACGCCGTCATATTGTCAGGCAGGCTAGCAGGGTGCGCTAACGGCTAGCTGATAACGTTAGCCGATGGCCCTGCACACTGAATGAATGGTTTATTTCACTTAAGTACAGGGGCTAGCTATGTGCTAGTTATGTTATGTTATAATAACTAACGTCAGTGGTGGTCAAACAATCTAACACCATCACACAAATTAGTCAACGTGAACTAAGTTAGCAAGCTCTATGTTTAATCGAAATATCAAACAGAGTAGGCTAATAACATGACACCAATCATTTTAATACTGTTTTATGTAACGTTACTTACCAACAACTCCACCACTGCTTGCTGCCAAAGCGATTCCAAACGAGATTCAAATTTCAGTCACTCAAACATGTCTGACCAATGGGGAAGCATCCGCCCCCACTGCGGGATGTTTGTGTCAAAATGATTCAATCAAAAAAAAAAACGACTTCAAAACTTTTTTCACTTCAATCAAAAAAAAAAAAAAAAATCACACTTCAATCGAAAAAAAATTCAATCAAAGAAAAAAAGTGTTCAAATGATTTTTTTGGGGTTTCAATTTTATTTTGGCATTTGAACAGTTTTTTCTTTGATTGAAAATATATTTTTTGATTGAAATAAATGTTTTTTTGGTTGAAAATATGTTTTTTGATTGAAGCATGTAACATGTCTGTTACCTAACAACCAACGCCACTTTTTTCATATCGCGCACAGCTGATCGGTTGGGTAAATAAACGAACCGAGGTGAGTTCTTTAACGTTCTAGCAGCGACATCAACAAGCACTACGAGTCCGAGGCTATCCTAAAAATGCAATAAAAAACGTCTACGACGTAAAAAAAGCCAAGTTACTCACGCATAGCCTACATAGCGCTGTCCATAAGTTCTTAATTCCAACTTGCAAAAACTAGGCCTGCCTTTAAAAGTCTTGATATCAAAATGTGGCCAAGTTACAACTAACAATATTGCCTATCGTAGCTCACACTAAATAAACTAGCTCTATTCCAAAGCAATGCTATCCAAACTTTCCTAAATTATTTAATGCAACTTGGCCCTGTGTTTCTTCATCTTACCATCTCAAGAGAATGTGGTCAATTAAACTGTATGTGCCACATCAAACTGCAAAGTGCAAAAACAACAAGCTTTCAATTTAAAGCCTGACAAATTTGAAGTGTGATGGGTGCTAAAGTGTTTTGTCACTAAACCACAACACATTGTTCAGGTCTGCCATAAGCCTTTCCACAATTAAATGCCACTTATTGACATGGGGGTATTATTGTCTCAAAAATAAATAAATAACTGTAACTGATCCACAAATAAATGCAACTGATCCACAAATAAATCTAGCTGATCCACAAATAAATGTGACTGATTAACAAATACGTTTTTTCACTGACAACTAATGCCTCCCGAACTAATAAGGCGGGGTCTGCCCTGGGGGCCAGTCTGGACCCAGTGAGTGTGGTGGCTGAGAGGAGACCAAACTCCTGGCCATCATGGACAATGTCACCCATCCACTGCATGACACCATAACCAGGCAGAGGAGCTTCTTCAGCCACAGACTGATCATGCCTCGGTGCACCACTGAACGGTTCCAGAGATCCTTCCTGCCCACTGCCATCAGACACTACAATTCATCCACGTCCATCAGACTCTACAATGCATACCTGGAATGACCCCCTAGGCACCCCCCCTCCATCCCACTTACACAACATTTGAACATAACATTTTACTTTACACACTTTAGAACTTTGCACTTATCTCACAGGTTTTTTTCTCCTGACTTATTTTTCCATAGAGTTCAATAGGAAAATTTGTCAGGAGAAACAACCCTTGAAGTGATCCATCCATATCTACTGCATATCTGACATATATTGGACAGTTTAACATAATGTAGAAGTAATAATTTTTAATATTTGGTCGCATATCCTTTACATGCCATGACTTCCTGATGTCTGTGACCCAACAATATCAAAAGACACTTGATATCTTATTTTCTGGTACTCCTACAAGCGATACTATAACCTCTCTGCATTTGAATGGATCTCTATGGGAATTTGGGGGTGGGACTAGATTTAGCTGTAAATTACACCGGAACAGTATGGAACACATGGTTGGCAAAATGGCTCTAAGTCATCAAGGGTCTGACGTATCAAACAAGCCGTAAACCATCACTCTGCTGGCAGAATTACAGTAGATATGGATGGATAACTTTAAGGGGTTCTTCTCCTGACTTATTTTTCCAGAGTTCAAGAGGAAAATTTGTCAGGAGAAACAACCCTTAAAGTGATCCATCCATATCTACTGCATATCTGGCCACAGAGTGATGGTTTAAGGCTTGTCTGATACCTCAGACCCTTGATGACTTACAGCCATTTTACCAACCATGTATTCCATACTGTTCCAGCATAATTTACAGCTAAATCTAGTCCCACCCCCCAATTCCCATAAAAATCCATTCAAATGCAGAGACGTTATAGTATCGCTTGTAAGAGTACCAGAAAATAAGATATCAAGAGTCTTTTGATGTTGTTGGGTCATAGACATCAGGAAGTCATGGCATGCAAAGGATATGTGACCAAATATAAAAAATTATTACTTTAATCTATATATGTAAAAATATGATACTGGAGAGATTTTTTAAAGTGATTTCCATTTGTTTACCAAAGTGTCTTGTGTTTACTTTATGGGAAAGTTTTACTTGTATGTGGTACTTCATATAGCCATGTAATACATAAAATAAACACATGGGCCAGACTTTCTTGAACTGTTGTAAATTTAAACTTTGTTTTCGATTTTTATCCATTAATAGGACACGAAAATGTGACATTTTTTACACTGTCATAATTGATGTGGAAATATATACCTATCCTAATGGCCTACATTTCTTTCAACCAAATATTTTTGAAGACGTTCGATATGCATTTCTAAACCCCACTTTGCTTAGTGAAAGTTGTCGCTCGTATTCATATGGGAGAGCAAAATTCATCAGGCTCATGTACGTAATTCATTGTGTCCTGAGAGTTACGTACACAAGATGCCGTCGGCAATCATGAAAAATAAATATATATCGGATCGATCTTTGTTTGTTTCTGTCATGCATAAACCAAGTAAAAAGATATATGTGCCCAAATTTATACACTCCACGATACTTAAAAACAAGGGGAATATATAGTGCTGACTTTCTTTCCGTGTCCCAATCGTTACGTACATAAGCATGAATCGTTTACCCACGTGTTTCATGGCTCGTGGATTGGTCAACCTAAAAAAAAAAAGTATATTGAAAGGTAGGATTCTGCATGCAGAAACAAAACTAAAATTAATCTTTTCTTGCATTGATTACGTACGTAACGGTGTCCTCTAATCAACCGGGTATTACACAGCCATAAATAGATTAGAGCTTCAAAGTCCAGTTTAATTGTGGACCGCCTCGGATGGGGTATGTATCTACACTTTAATGAATTAGAAAAAATAAGTTATACTTTTGCACTCACGTGTCATTGAGACACCATGTTACATAGCCTATGTTAACACTACTGTTGTAAATTTTATATGACCTGAAAAGACTATTACCGGTTATTGAACTATCTTCTTTCTTTTTGATAGAGTCAGAGAGTTGTCAAATTTATAAATAAATGTGTTTGCATTGGTTTTTGCAACAATTAATTTTTTTGGTGTCTATGTCACGTTTATGTGCCCCAGTATCATATTTTCACATATATATAAATGCAGGGGTGCCAATAATTGTGGCCAACGTGGTTTTGTTAAAAATAATTATTTTCTTGATGAGGGATTTATTTTTTCTGAACCTTTTTATGTCAATTAAAGGTTGTATTTTTCAAATTTTTTCAGTGTGATATTAAGCTAATTCACCAAACGGTGAATTTGTTTTTAACCCTTTTTACTCATCGTTACCAGGAGTGCCAATAATAGGGCCACAACTATATCTTGCAGAGCAACTGGATATACGGTCTAGTTTGCATCGGCTTGTGAACTGTTCGGCTCTCCATAGCCATCAACAAAGTGAGATGGGATTACCACAGCAGCTTTCTTTTTGCTTAATAATTGATTGATGACGCTCCAAGTGGATCTTATTAGCAGGTTCTTCAAGTTTTTCTTCATAATTATTTCTACTCGTCGGAGATAGCAAAACTTTCCCACCCTTTATGAAATCAAGTGCATGCATCCGTACCTCAAAATCCTAGTTCTGGCCAAAAAATTGATTGTCCAAAGATCGCACCCTCCTCAAAATCTTAATGTCAGATGCTGGCTATTTCAGTTTCATGATATTGTAATGTTAGAATTGTCCATAGTGTGGAAGTTTCAGTAATTATAAAAATTGAAATGACATAACCTGTATAACCTGAGGGCTTTGTGACCTCGCTCTGGGCCTAGTTTGCGTGTTGCCAAGAGCTGAAAACTGTGAGCAGGATAATTGACTGAAGAAATGCTTTGAGTGTGTGAACTGAGGGAACTGCTTGGGTACCGAAACCATAATAAACTCTTCTCCCACCTGTGTCTGTATGCATGTCTGGAACCAAGGCCGTGAGGCCTTGGGTCAGGGGGGGCTGAGGGTGAGAAACAAGGTTGATGTTCCCAAAACAATTAAGGGTGGGAAAGGAGGATGGTCTCTATCCTGTTTTGTATAACCAAAAGTGCATAAGTATGAAGGCTTGTTTTGTGAAACTTTAGAATGGACACTGACTGTGAACGATGTGTTTATTCTCCATGTATGCATGAATAAACCTTCTTGAATTTCACCAGTCCGAACCTCAGAGTGGCTTTATTCCACAACAATAGCTAGGGTAAATAAGGAAAAGCCTCCACTCTAGAGATTTGGAGGGAGGCGGCCTCAGTCATTACAGAATTAATTAAAGTAAGGTGAAGAAATTATCAAAGCATTATCATCACTATTAACCTGTGTCATTTGAGGCATCTCAGAATATATATGTGCATTATGTATATTTATCACTAATTTTTATTACTCCATTATCTTTATGCTCCTGCTTAATGGTGTACTTTGTCATTTTCGCCCTGGGTAAATGCCGGGGGGGGGGAGGGGGGGGTGTTGACGGACTGCTAAGAGTGGGTGGGGGTGTTACAGTAAATTGTCTGTTAAGTTTGAATATATGTGATCTTGTAACATCATTTACAAAACCTAATAAAAATTTTATCACACAAAAAAAAATCCTAGCCCTGTCAATGCAACCTTGTCATTGGACAAGAGATGGCAGTGTTGCTGAAATTTTAACTCCCGCTTTTGTTAGAGAGGGCAAAACGGAGCTTTAGAATGTAGACGGCAGTGTTTGCACGTGATGTCGACAATACATTTCTCAGAGAGAAAATAGTTTGTTGACTTTTTATTTATTTTTTACTTTACTGCAGTGATCAAACTTACAAGTAAGCGCTAGTGTGTTGTGAGCCTTTAATGGATGCAATTTTATGAGGCCGTATGATGTAGTTTGCACAAGCCAATAGCACGAACCCATACATTTTTAAAAGAAGTTACTTCAACCAAATATTTCCATCACACCCTCAGTAAATGGCAAAAGTCCCACTAGAAGATGAAATAAAATCGCAAAGTTACATGTTTTCTAAATGACGGAGGGTCTTTTGACTGGTGGAGAGAAGCCATGCGGACATCAGATAAGAGGGAAAACATGATTTATCTAAGGAGACAATTCAGGCACGTCACCAAGAAGTGTACGCCAAGGTAAATATCAACTTTCTTAATATTGGTTTTTTTGTGCCGATGAACACTACCACTAGGGTGGGTCACAATGTTTGAGCCTTTGTGAGTCTTGACATTGAAGAGAAGGGTGTTTTCAGAAGGATGTTTTCACACTAGTATAATCACAGTAATAGAGAAAAGATCTCTATACATGTACAGATCCTTTCCAAAAAATTAGAATATCATGGAGAAGTTCTTTTTTTTCCATAATTCCATTCAAAAAGTGAAACTTTCATAGATTATAGATTCATTACACACAAAGTGAAATATTTCTAGCCTTTATTCGTTTCATTTTTCATAATTTTGGCTTACAGCTCCAGAAAACCCCCCAAACAGTATTTCAAGAAATTAGAAAATCAGCATTTACTTCAGTTATTTCAGAGAATGAATGTTTTAGACTGAGTGTCACACTATCATCTAATTTACTCAAAACACCTGCAAAGTTTATCTCAGTTTGGTTCATGGGGAAGACTGCAGACTTGACAATTGGCCAGAAGACCATCATTGACACCCTCCAGAAGATGGGTAAGCCACAAAAGGTCATCGCTAAGGAGGCTGGCTGTTCACAGAGTGCAGTGTCCAAGCATATCAATAGAAAGTTTAGTGGAAGGGAAAAATGTGGCAGGAGAAGGTGCACAAGCAAAAGAGATGACCGTAGGCTTCAGCGGATTGTCAAGCAAAGACGATTCCAAAATTTGGCAGAGATGCAGAGGGAGTGGACTGAGGCTGGAGTCAGTGCTTCAAAAACCACCACGTACAGACGTATCCGGGACATGGGCTACAACTGTCGGATTCCTCGAGTCAAGCCACTCCACTCATTCTCTGAAATAACTGAAGTAAATGCTGATTTTCGACACACTATTCTAATTTCTTGAAATACTGTTTTGGGGGTTTTCTGGAGCTGTAAACCAAAATTATGAAAAATGAAACAAATAAAGGCTAGAAATATTTCACTTTGCGTGTAATGAATCTATAATCTATGAAAGTTTCACTTTTTGAATGGAATTATGAAAAAAAAAAAAACCTTTCATTGATATTCAAATTTTTTGGAAAGGATCTGTATATTCATACCAATTGAAACGTATATTAAATTCTCGAAATCCTCAAGAGACAGAGAAATGGTGGACTGCAGGCTCTTCAACCACTGGAAGGTCTCGGTTTATCTCTCAGTCAGCCAAAGCAAACCAGAGACAGTATATATAGCTTATAGTTTGTGTCTACGTGCATTTCTGTCTCTCTCTCTCTCTCTTTCCTGTCTGTCTCTCTCTTTTTCCTTCTTGTCTGTCTCCTCTCTGTACCGCAGGCCTGTGGCCTCTGACCCACTTACATCCCAGGCGCAAGGCCATCTTATCGCTAGAGAGCCAGAAGAGACACTCCTGAAAACAAGACGACTCTCGAAGACCAAATAGTTATTGAAAACTGTTAGTGGGACGTTAAGGGCTAGGGGTCACTGTGCGCTCATTCAATATGCATGATCTAACCAATCATTGACTTTGTATATTTTACTATATGCTAATGTGTAACCACGTACTAATCAGCGATAGAATTATGTATGTTGTTATATTCCACTCTATGCCTATGTATTAACTATGCACCAATCAGAAGTAAGATAATCTACGTATTAGTTTGATTAAATATGGCGGAGACTGTCTTCGCCTCTTCAGTTCATGCTTGACCACCTTGTGAGTGCACGTACTGGACTCTTTCTTCAGAGAAATAAATCCTTTTCTTCTTGGATCTACCTGGTCATGCTTGGTCATTATAAGGAGAGAAATTCCTCTGCTCAACAACATGATAATCTTAAAAATAAAATAAAAAAACAACCTATGTGCATATGGGAGCTGCTCATTGGCACATTAAGCCAATTCATGGAGGCGCCATGTTAGACTATGGGGTTTTTTGGAACCAGAGGAGCATGTGCACTGGATACCTAAACATGCGGACCCAATTGGAATGAAAAAAATCATATGACTTCTTCTGTGGGGCGCAGAAAAATAAAATAAAAACACCAGGTGGACTACAAGTATCCTGATTTACAACATCAGGAGGATTCGACCGTACCTGACCACCTACTCCACCCAGCTTCTTGTCCAGACCATGGTCACCTCACGTCTGGACTACTGAAACTCCCTGCTCACAAGCCTACCGGCCTGCGCCATTCTGCCTCTTCAACTGATCCAGAATGCAGCTGCCCGACTTGTGTTCAACCTCCCGAAATTTTCCCATGTAACCCCCCTGCTGAAGTCACTCCACTGGCTGCCAGTTGCAGCCAGGATCAGGTTCAAAGTTCTGATCCTGGCCTACTCTGCAGCCAATAGGACAGGCCCCGCCTACCTGCAGGACTTAATCCAGAACTATGTTCCTGCTCGACCACTTCGCTCTTCTACAGCAGGGCGACTCGCACCACCCCCCCCCCCCCCCCCCCCCCCCCCCCCCCCCCCCTCCGTGTCAACGGCTCTCGCTCGTCCCGACTCCGGAGCTTTTCCACCTTAGCTCCTCAGTGGTGGAATGAACTTCCCATTCCCCTACGTTCTACTCGAACCCTGTCTGCATTCCGTCGAGGCCTGAAGACACACCTCTTCAGACTCCACCTTGACTGATGTTCTAACCTAGGAATATCAGTTCCCTGTGTTTACTAGTTCCCTGTGTTTTTCCTGTCTGTTTGTTATAGTTTATAATAGTATTTAGAATAGAAGTGTAGTATAGCTGATTTACCCACAGCTTACTGTGAACTACAGTCAACGTTCATTACTAGGGATAGCTGCTACATTATGGGAAGGATGTGCTTTGCCTTGTCTGTTCTGTAGTGATCTTGATGATGTCTCTGTATGCACTTATTGTACGTCGCTTTGGATAAAAGCGTCTGCTAAATGAATGTAATGTAAAGTATGACATATAATGAATTTATAAATGAGATAACGATTCCATGTTTCAACGTTAATCTCATTAGATAAACTAATGTCACAACCTACGTATTTGATAAGCAACACCTTGGAACCTACATAACCTATTTGATAAGATCAATGCCTTGGGTCTGCGCTATGATCTTTATATGGTTTTTGTTTTGCTGAAGCATATGTAAAGTTACCACCCATGTAGCTACAATAGCCTACATGTAGGTATAAACAGTGTAATATCCGGATTTTGACATCAAAATGACGAAGGAACATATGCTGTTCGAAACCATCGAAGACAATGCAGTATATGCTATACATGCATAACGGCAACCACCCGCGACATGCATACATTTGCGGGTGACATGCATAGCCTACACCGTCCACAACATGAATAGCCTACAGTGAGCACCCATAATTTGCTGGACAGTGACACATTGTTTTAGCATTGAGTAAGAAAGGATACAATGATAATGTGGTTAAAGTGCAGACGGTCGTCTTTAATTCAAATTTTCATACTTAGCCTATCGATGAAACTGTTTAGAAATGACAGCACTTTTCATACATAGTCCCTTCATTTTAGGGCACCTTGGACAGTTTAGCATTATGTATAAAGAAAACATAATTCATATTTGGTCACATATCCTTTGCATACCGTGACTTCCTGAAGTCTGGTCACCCTCGCCTTCTTCTTTGTTCAAAATAAAAGCTAATGGCTTCAATGCTAAAAATATATAGATGTTTTTAATAGATAATCAATATTGTTTTTTTCGCGGTCTCTCCATTTCTCTCACTGACTCTGACTGTCGTCACAGAAAACTCTGCTGTCATTGCCGCCTCGAACTATGATTGGCGCATTTGCGGTTTGTGGAATCTGGAACTAGTTTTTAAACGATTAGCAGCCGGGAACAAAACGGCAACTGTAGCAGCAGTTTTACAAAGAACTACAAATTAGATTATAATCTTTACTCGCACACTGTGCTCTTAAATGATTTCTCCCGTTCGCACATCTATTTTTATGAGCAAATGCGAGCGAAACGCTCGCACTGTCAAGCCCTGTAAAGTAGAGGTGCATTAGCGCAAACATGTCCAAACGAAAATATCTGACTAAAATTAGACCAAAATTCTGTTAAGTTCTGACAAAACTAAATTAACTAGATTATTATAAAACAATACAAGCCAGCAAATTGCAATCTGAAGCAATTAAAACAGGTGCATAAATGAAAACAGGCGGTCTGAAGGTGATGTAGGTGACTCTCTTACCTCACTGATGAACCCCAGCTGAACCAGCTCCACAGCCAGTTCCTGCACATTCTCATCTAAAGAATCAGAAAAAACATCCAGTCAGTGCTGCCCCTTCGACAAACAAGCGTGTCTTATTAACAATTAATACATGTAAATTCTATGCAAACACCATATATATATATATATATATATATATACACACGATCAGCCACAACATTAAAACCACTGACAGGTGAAGTGAATAACATTGATTATCCTGTTGGTATTTTGGTTCTGTACTCAAGCACTTTGAGTTTGAAAGGATACAATGACAATAAGGTTGAAGTGCAGACTGTCAGCTTTAATTTAGGGTATAGTCATCCATATGAAAGAAATTAGAAATTATAGAACCTTTTGTACGTTGTACAATTATTGAACCTGTTTGCACATTTTTGGGGGAGGGGGGTACTACACTTATAGAACATGTTGAACATAACATTTTACTTTACACACTTTAGAACTTTGCACTTATCTCACAGGTTTTTTCAATAGGAAAATTTAACAACCCTTAAAGTGATCCATCCATATCTACTGCATATCTAGCATATATTGGACAGTTTTAACATAATGTAGAATAAAGTAATAATTTTTAATATTTGGTCGCATATCCTTTGCATGCCATGACTTCCTGATGTCTGTGACCCAACAATATCAAAAGACACTTTATATCTTATTTTCTAGTGCTCCTACAAGCGATACTATATCCTCTCTGCATTTGAATGGATCTCTATGGGAATTTGGGGGTGGGACTAGATTTAGCTGTAAATGACACCAGAACAGTATGGAACACATGGTTGGCTAAATGGCTCCAAGTCATGAAGGGTCTGACGTATCAAACAAGCCATAAACCATCACTCTGCTGCCAGAAATACAGTAGATATGGATGGATAACTTGAAGGATTTCTTCTCCTGACTTATTTTTCCATAGAGTTCAATAGGAAAATTTGTCAGGAGAAACCACCCTTAAAGTGATCCATCCATATCTACTGCATATCTGGCCACAGGGTGATGGTTTGAGGCTTGTTTGATACCTCAGACCCTTGATGACTTACAGCCATTTTACCAACCATGTATTCCATACTGTTCCAGCATAATTTACAGCTAAATCTAGTCCCACCCCCCAATTCCCATAGAGATCCATTCAAATGCAGAGACGTTATAATATCGCTTGTAAGAGTACCAGAAAATAAGATAGTCTTTTGATGTTGTTGGGTCACAGACAGGGCCTGAAATTAGCACCCGCCACACGCCAAATGCGGGTAGAAACTCGTGTTGGCGTGTGGGTTGACAAATTCCACCGCCACCTTGGCGGGTAGCCAAAGGACTTTGGGACATTACACTTTTTTCATGGTTATGAACGATTTTGTAGTTTAACTAAGCTTCTCAAGTACAACAGTCAATTATGTATAATACTTCGACTCCCATAATTACCCGGGACTGCTCTCAGCAGTGCTCTGATTGGCCGAGCTGGTTGAGAGCCGAGCTGGTTGAGAGCCCCCCCTGTCGAGCGTCCCCGCGAACATTAGCTAACGTTACCTCAGTCAGTGAGTGAAGTGCTATTTTTAACGCCGGCTTTAGCTACGAGAGAGGCAGCCAAAATATCTACGAAACACCTAGCTAGATTTAACATTATTATATCTAGCTAACGTTAGCAGTATGTGGCGACACATCACAGGGGTTAAAAGACCCAGTGAGACAGAGAGGAGAGAGACAGCTGGCAGCGAAACCGGTAACGTTAACGTTGTTGAGGCTAAGAAGAAGTATCGTAGCTCAGACGAACTGTGAACTAGAGAGCTGCACGGGAATGGGGGACAGCGGTAATACCGCGGAATTTCGCGGTAATGGGACAAAATAAAAAATATTCCCACGGTGACAGCGGGAATGGGGATGGGCTTTATGGTGTTCCCGGTCCTGTTAAAGTTTGAATGACCACAATCTCCTCACATTGCTAAGATGAAAAAACACAGGGCCAAGTTGCATTAAATAATTTAGGAAAGTTTGGATAGCACTGGAATAGCTTTGGAATAGATGTAGTTTATTAGTGTGAGCTACGACAGGCAATATTGTTAGTTCTAACTTGGCCACTTTTTGATATCAATACTTTTAAAGACAGGCCTAGTTTTTGCAAGTTGGAATTAAGGACTTACAGCCATGCTTTGTAGGCTATGCGTGAGTAACTTTGCATTTTTTTAAGTTGAAAATGTGTTTTTGTTGATATATACTATAGTATAGTACAGCGTAGATATAGTAGCATACATTGTATTTGGCCTACAGTATAGCTAACAATGCATATAAATTGCAGAGATGTAGGCCTATAATATATAATTTTTCATTATTTAATAGTTATCTCTATATAAAATTTCTATATTCAACTACATGTACTATTGTGCTACATTTTCCTCTCCTGAGAGCCTTTAGTTTTTGCCTTCTTCAGATATGGGTCCACGCTGGCCATGCTGGGATGGATGATTGCGAGTCAAAAAAACTGTTGCAACACGTCAACAGTCTCAGCAACAGCCTCCATTGTTCCAGCACAATTAGCTTAACAATTACCGCCGAAAATAAAATGTGCTAAATACTGAGATGAGCATTCAAATTACTCAGATGTTCATTCACACGGTACTAGTGTTACAGGGGACCTTGGAGTTAGGGCTGGGCATTATGGCAAAAATGTGTAACACGATAATATTTTTTATATTGCTCGATATCGATAATTATCACATTATACACTTAACAATGCTCCATTTAAAATTTGAAGAGTATTATGCTTATGACTAAACCCTGAAGAAACCAGAAGGTTCATTATGGTTTAAAATAGAAACTTTTATTCTTTTTTTAGAAACAACGGATTGACATAAGCATATGTCTTTACATCCAGTAATATAATTCCTCAACAAGGCAAAAAATTGAAAAATATGCACAAATTCTCTCATATATATATAGGCCCTAAGCACAGATTTATCTGCCTTAATTTTCCCTTCTGATTATTTCACATATCATAAAATAAGCATTAGGACCCTATCCCAGAAAGCATTTGGCGAGAGGCAGGAATACACTCTGGACAAGCTGCCAATCCATCGCAGGGCACACACATCATTCACTCACAAACTCATACCTATGGGCAATTTAGTCTCTCCAATTAGCCTAACCTGCATATCTTTGGACTGTGGGAGGAAACCAGAGTACCCCAGAGGAAACCCACACGGAGAACATGCAAGCTCCACAAAAAAAGGCCCTTGGCCGGGATTCAAACTCGGTACCTTCTTGCTGTGAGGCGACAGTGCTAACCACTGCACCACCATGCCACTCAAGTATGGTTTATATCAGTGGCGGCTGGTGGGTTGCAAAACTGAGGAGGCAGGACGAAGTTTAACTAGGGGGGTCTGGGGGCATGCTCCCCCGGAAGAAAAGTTTTGGTGTAATCACTCTAAAATGGTTAGTTTTGGTGACTTTTCTACCATTAGTTCAGCAACAGCCAGGTCCTTAAAAGTCAAATAAAATGTAAATTAAAAAGTAATGGAATTACATTGCTACTGCAAAAAAGGCCCCAACCTTTGTTTTTACAGAACTTAATGCTACGTATATATCTGTTTTTAGAGGTTTTGGAAGTGTTATTGCAAACCTACATAACTTATTTTACTACAACCAGTAGTCAGGCATTTACTGTAAATGTTTTGATAAAGGCCTTTGACCAAAAATCAACCAATAAAATCACAAGCTGTGGCGAATTGTGTGTGTGGAAATGATTTTTGTACAACCAGAAGTATGGGGACTTGGTTTTCCCTGCACCACACATGAGCCAAGCTGCTGTTCTTTTTCGACACACCTGACATAAGTTTTAAATAGATATTATCTGATATAAAAGGAAAGACTACACAGGTAAACAATTTCCAGAATGGAAAAATATTTATTGCAAGTCACCGACCCCTATTTATTTGAACCGGAATACACAGACAAAGAGCTAAATCAAATTGAAGAGGATGGAGGGAAAACGGAGGCTGAGACAGAAAGGCAAGACGCAGATTATTCCGTGTATTCCAGTTCAAATAAATCTGGGTGGTCATCAAAGTGAAGAGACTCAACATCCTCGTTATAGTCTGATAAATGATGAGCATTGGAACATGTTTTCGATTTGGATGTTCGCTTATAAAGTGAACCACAAACTACATTGTGTGCGCAGAATAGGCAAGTAGGCCTACGATAGCGTTAGGTCAATTCTGCAAGTTCAACTGAATATATTTTCATTTCAATTTAATAAAAAAACTTTCAGACTCATTTTCACTTCCAAATTAGAGGTTTATATATAAACTGGACTTGTTTGAGGTAAATTGAACCTGTAACGTTATCCAAATAAGTCCAAGTCGGAAAAAAACTGAATTATCCTGTAATGTTAAACGATGGTCGTAGCAATGTACAACCAGTGCACTGGGGGAAACCTCATTTTAGCCTGCAGTCTGGTAAATGCAGATAGTATGACTACAGCCCCATCATACCTGTGAGCTACCAGTTTGCTCATCATCGAACTGAGCCATCTCTGCACTCACAAACAAAGATTGTGCTTCTCGCCCACACTTGAAACGTCGAAAAATCCAATGAACATCTCTTGAATGTGCCCACTTCCATCAACGTATCACAATGCAAATGAAAGCTGTGTGACAACTAATGTCAGTCGTTTCGTCAATTTGCCAAACAAAAAAAGGAGCAACCTCGCATTTAATTGTGGTTTTAACTAAAGTTATCTCATTGTTAAACACAGTCGATGAGTCCAAGAGAGAGATGAGCAAATCATTATAGCTGGCCATCACTTCAAACAACGAACTGCCTAACGTTACCTGTGAACTGCCTCGTTCATCCTGCCTTATGAAAGCTAACGAACTCTTGCTCTTTTTTTTTTTATTTTTTTTTTTAAACGGTCTGTTTTTTTGTTTTTTTTACCCTGAACGCCTTTCCCCCTCGTCAGTAACGTGCTCTAAGTCAGTGTTTCCCAAACTTTTTTTCTGGGGACCCACTTTTTAAAAATGACAAACCATCGCGACCCAAAATCCTGAGAAGAGCGAATTTGTGCATAAATGAACATTCCTGACCATTTTTATTACCATTTCCGCATCACGTTATAGGTAAACCAGCCATTTCAAAGAGATATTATGTTTGATAAATCACAACTTTGTTTTATGCGTGTTATTGAAAATTTATACCATGGTATGGGTGAATACTCGATTCTGATTGGTCAATGACTGGTCGTTATTCTGTATAACTGGTCAGTCATCCGGGTCACAAGTTTAATCACAGTTCTAAATTAATGCGCTGCCTGCCTGGCCAGCTAGTACTACGCAACCTGGGAATGGCAAACATGACCGGTCAATTCAGAGTCCAAGACGTTCTAGAAAATAAGTGGAATAAATAAAGTGAATTAATAAAGTAAACGAATGTAGCCTACCTACTTTATTTTCCTCAGTGACTAACGTTACTGTAGCCTACGGCAGACGGCTACTTCGCCTCGTAGGTAGGCTGCAAATAGTTTAGGCTAACTTTGGCTACGATAAACTTTTGTCATTGTTTTTCAGATAATGCAAATGCAATACGTGGCGAGGTAACTATATAGCTAGCCAAAGTTACATTATCACGGAGTTAGCAAAGCGCATGGTGTTTATGTGCAATGCGTAGCCTAATCTTTTTTTTTTTTTTTACTGCGAGCCATAAATCCGTCTCTAAGGTAGAAGTTAACGTTGCCGTAGCAACAGCATACATCTGATTTATAAAAATCGGTAAACAACATTAATCTACAGATTTAAAAAAGTTTGTATTCGGCAGATATCTTAGTTACAACTACTTCAATATAGCAAAACATTTTTGTGGTTAGAAGTGCATTATTTAATCAGTTGGAAATACGAATTTATCATAGTAGGAATTTGCATGTAAATTGACGTCAGCAACACGCTGACTGCTTGTGAATGCAAGTTAGGCTACTTCACAAAGCATGTTAATCTGTAGCCTGAGGCAACTCCGCTGAGGCAACCTCCGCTTCGCGTCGGGTGGTTCTTCGCCTCAACGTCGTGCGGTTAAAACTGTGTAATGCACACCTCGTCGTTGATTATTGCTTACATATACACGTTAAATACTTTATAAATGCGACCAAATAAATGCATTTAGGCAGAGTTAACAGGTTATCTCATTGTTTTTATTTCCTCTCTTCAGTAAAACAAAATACACATTAATACTTGAGACAAAATAAGTGCATTTAGGCAGAGTTAACATGGCAGGCTCTCGTTGTTTCCTCTCATCAGTAAAACAAACAATGTACGCTAGCCTTTCATATTAGATTCAATGTTATATGTGCAATTATCAGAACAATACAAACATATGAATACGAGTGTGGTAGAAATAACAACGCGCTCCCTCGTGTGGCTGAAAGGTGCACTGCAGATGTAAATCTTTAAAAAAAAAAGACTATGGAAGAAATTCTGCAAATTTATTTTGCGACCCGAATAAAATCTCCTGCGACCCACCTGTGGGTCGCGACCCAGTCTTTGGGAATGACTGCTCTAAGTTATACAAATTACTACAGTTACCCAAAGATTAAGCTTTACCAGTACACTTACGTGTTCATTGGATTCTGCATGCTGTGTGACAGAGCCTACAATCCAGATTTTTGATGTTAAATCCATGTTTTGTCCATGTCGATGTTCCACTGTGTCCGGCATACAACAGAACAAAGGCAGGCCAGAAAGTATCTAGCTAACGTTAGCTAGCTAATAAGGTTGTTAACCGTGCCAGAACTAGCTAGCCAGCAAGCAAACCTTAACTTAAAAACATTAGCAATTTAGCTAACAGCGTGCTCGTCCAATTTACCTTTAGATACCGTTGATCTTACTAAATAAAAATAACTCATTTAAAATGTGTCTAGTTGCGATAAATAAAAAAATGTTGAATGAAATAATAAAATATTTGAACATTTCAGTCCAGGTCTGCTACTCGTTAGCTCCTTCGCATTCAAAACTTGCTTGACTATCACTGAATAATCAGTAGCTAGCGGTAGCAACCTATTTTTTACAGTCTAGTATGGTAGCAACCCAACCACTTAAAATTAGAAAGAGTGGGATGCAAAATATTCGTCCCCTTCTGCTCACGTGTTTTTATTTGTATTTGTTTTATTAATCTGATTGATTAGCCTACGCTTAATTCTCTTAAGGAGTTTTTAAAATATATTTTATATTCTGTATTTTGAGAAGACAACAAATATAAACAGTGCCTCCCTGGAGGAGCCTCCTTTGGTTTATATAATCTGAAAGTACAAATTCTTCTCTGATATAGGATGTATAAACTTCTAATGTGTAATGTAGTTTGATCGCACAAAAAATGTTTTTTCATGTTACTGTGAGCAGAATTTTGGAATTTTCACTGGGTCAGACTGCCAAATGTTGCGCGAAAAAAGGGTACAATATAATCTCCTGTCAAAGAAGTTCTGGTATAACTAGTGATACTCTCTGCTTACAAGTTCACATACTGGTGGATGGGCCAAATTGTGTAAAATCTTGAAGACACGTATGAGTAGAATATGAAGTTGTCAAAACTCAGAAGGTTCTTTTTCTTAAATGGACTGTAAAGGTAAATCCGTAATCTGCTTCAGACTACATTATATGGGGTTGTTATGTGATGTATTAGGCCGCGATCACACCGGATCCACAGCTGGGGGCGCCATTTTTTGAATTGTTTTCAATGAGTTTGAAGCATTTTCCACGCTGCTTTTGCGCCCCAGGCGCCTCGCGTTTATCCTTTCCGGGCGCCTCGCTGTTTAGAAAAACGCTTGGTGCGCACGTAGTTTAAATAATTATATCTTGAAGCGCTCTGAGGAAAAAAGGCTTTCATAAACTCAAGACAGGTAGTGCTCCTCACGTTCTGAAGCCTACAAAGCGCGTCCTGTGCGATCGCGGCCTTAAGCATCAGCAACAGTATAAGATTTCAATTTCATTGCAATCCAAACAATATCCATCTATCCATTTCCATCTATTCCGATGTGGAGATTAAATGGGTGGAGTTCAAATTATTACTGGGCTCAGTTCTATTGGGCACAGGTCCTTCATGACGTCATGAAGGACCTGACGAAATGGCCAATAAGCATTTTAATGTCATTGCATATCTCCTCCCATAGTTAGAGGCAAATAAATCTATTCTGTCCCACTAAAAAGCCTCTTTCAGTCAGAGCAAAACAATCGTTTTCCATAGAGAACCTTTGTCTGCATTATCAATAGTTTTGTAATCCTTAGCTGTAGTTATTTTGCTATTTTTCCGCTCGTCATCCCTCTACCAACCTTATTCCTCTCCCAGTCTCTCTCCCAGTCTCTCTCCTTCTTCCACCCGCTATTTAATTTATCCCACCTCTCTATCCCTTCGTGGTGGTACTACCTAATGCGGTAAAAAAAAACCTGACCCCAGTCCGGGCCAGATGGACTGTAGAGTTTCTCCCACACAGTTGAGTGTTTCTTCAAAAAAAACAACCATGATCTTCAGAGTCTGATGCAATCGGGTTTATTGCACGATTCAATAATGACAGACAAAAAACCCCCGGGCTGGTCTGCGCAGACCAACACACATTCAATCTCAGCAATCGTAAAAGCCCCCCCCCTCCCCTCAGTTTTAAATTACCAGGCCTTTTATCCTGTCCTTATCTCTACCTATTTGGGGCGTAACCTTGCCTCCTCCCAGGGGCAGGTCCCATCCTCTGAAATCCTACACCAGGGGTCCCCATGCCCTTTTTATTTTTCATGGTACAACACTGACCTCTGCTGGTTTTACCTCTGCTGGTTTGACCATTCTAGTTCAATAAGTGATCATTACAATGATCTACTAGGTTAAAACAGTAAAAGTACAATAAAGTAACAGAAATGAATACACACAGAAACCAAAAATGAATTAAATGCATATGACACAGAGACTATTGACTGAAGTTAATTTCCCCTTACATTTCAAATGCAAAAAATGGAACACAATATTAGTAAGCATTAGCAACAGTTTGTGTGATACAAACAACAGCTGAGTTTCAGGTTATGGAACAAACAAATCTCGCTGGAATGTGTAGTGTAACTGTACAATAGATAATTCTTACAGAATTCATTACTAGCAACAGTTTTACAGTACAACTCACCACATTTCCCCTTTAATCAATGTAATTTCAATACTTTTACAACAAATCTAGAAAGCACTGGTTACTTGACACAATTATTTCCTCAGTCGTACAAAACACTAGTTTTCTTCTTCACTGCCAGAAAGCACTTAATGAGTTCTTTGGGGTTAGTTTCGGGAAGTGTTACTACAGCATATGTGAACAGTAAAGTGAGATTAAAGAGACCAACAGTGGACCAGATCAAATTGCGGTTAATCTAGCATTTTTGAGAACCTTTGATAAAATTACTTATGCAAACTTTTACCTGTTTATATCGATCTAACAGTGTTCACAAGATATGATATATAGTACTTGTCTTACATATAACGGATAGTTTTGCAACCGGTTGGCCGACATCATTATTCGGTTAATTAACGGTTAGAAATGCTGAAATGTTCTACAGTTATGACCCACATAATACCCAACCCAAAACCCCCGAATTAAAACTGCATGCATACACAGAATGAACGTTTCTCAGAATGGTAGGCTATTTATTGCTTTCAAAATGCAACATTCAACATAACAAATAATAAGTTGTAATTTGTAACAAATGTAACAAATATATATATTAGGGGTGTCACGATACCGATTCGAAATCGAAAATCGATCGAAATGAGCGTTCGATTTCGAACTTCGAAATCACAAGCTGGTTCGCGATTCTCCAAGTTTTTTTTTTCTCTCCACCCCGCCCCCCGCGCGCTCTTCTTAGCCTTTCATGTGATGGGTAAAATGTAAAAAAAGTAGCCTACTTGGCCATCTCTAATGTAAGCGTTTCCGACAAAACGAAACTTGACGCCTTCCACTGCATTTTGTTCGTCCACGCAGGCGTGCGTCCGAAGAAAAAAAACAACGATATTCAGTGTTTCCCCTAGTTTTTTTTCAGGCCGGGCGGTGAAAGTGCGCCATTTTGCGTAGAGGCGGAAACTATAATTACACCCTCATAATATCAGCGCTGCCATTGAAAATTTTAATTAGGCCTAACGGGAAACCGAAGCTGTTTTGGGTTTTTCCAGATGCTATTTTGATCATTCCCGCATTCTGCGGTAAGGGAAATATTGCAGCTACATAAAAAAAAATAAAAAAAGATTATATTAAAATATATATTATTATAAATATAAATTATTTCTTTTTTTCATTAAAATTATTTATTTTCCCTCTTGTCCAAGCAGGGCGGCACGTGAGTTGGCCGCCCGGCCAAGATAATGGTAGGGGAAACACTGGACATGCGACCCTATTCGGTGGTGGAGAACGCTGGATTTAAGCATTTAATGCAGAATTGCCTTGACGACAATGTAAATGTAAATGACCGTTGTCAGGGCATAAAACCAATGTGTAAATTGTTAATAGCGTGGTAAATGTTCAACTGTTTATTATTCTAGAGTCTAGTTTTGATAAAGCTCAACTGTTTAGGTGTGTTTAAATATTCTCATATTTTTGTTATTATTTATAATTGTTATTATTCAAATAAAAGTTACTTATTGAGAAACAAGTATTTTTCTTTACAAATCAAGACTCGATAGTCTAACAATGGCATAGCCATTAGTTAGACTATAGTGCTGGAAAAAAAAATAGTGCTGAAAAAAAATCGAGAATCGAATCGTGACCTTAAAATCGAAAGTCAAATCGAATCGCGGATTTGGAGAATCGTGACACCCCTAATTTTCACACCTGAATTTTCTTCCACACTAGTTTTTGTAGCTAGCAATATACCCCCTGTATGTGCCCTCCCTGGATGCACAAACAGAGAGGATGAGGTCAAGGGTAATGCTACGGTGTAATTTTTTCGGTTTCCTTAAAATGCTGAAATTCGTAAGAAATGGGTGGCGTTTTTGGAAAGCTATGGCTACAATGGCAAGCTCAGCACAAACTCCAGCTTGTGCAGCGACCATTTCACAAAACTGGACAGCTTTCAGAATTATAACCAGAAACTCCTTTGCTTGGCCAAATTCCTCAAACTTGTTGCTGGGGCTGTGCCCTCTCTACCCCGTTCCTATCCAGGATCATCCTCCCTACCCCGACGACATCAGTGGCCATCGCCAGGCAGATGGACCTACTGCAACCGGTAAGTTGCAAGCTTGGACTGTATAGTAATATAATAGTGTAACCTAAGCCTGCTGCTGTAATATATGTTTGATGTAATGTTAGTTGGCATTGTAATGTAGCCATTGCTTTTCGTCAGATTATATGGACAACCTGACCTGCTGAGCTAGCTTAGTTTTGGCAGGCGGCGAGCACAGGTGGTTAGGTCGGTCATCAACACCTTAGTTTGCCAACGCTGGACGACAGGCTGATATTGAGTGTCATATCAAGCTGATTGAAGTGAAATTACGAGTTGGTTACTGTAAATATAGGGTTGTAATGTGCACACTTCTGAACAGACAGCATTCACTGCCGCAGTGATTTATGCCACTCCCCAAAGAGCATTTCCTTTCTGTTATGGACTTCTTAATTTAAAGTTTCCATTTTGCAATTTGCGAAATTGTGTTTTTTCTTCACACTCCTATCTGTCATTGTTTCCGACATTCATTCATGGATGTGAACAGGGATATATAGGCTATCTAGGTTAACTGTGGGTGTTTTCAGACCATTGCTGCGAGTGGAGACTAAGCACATCCATGTGAAAAAATTAACGATTATTTCATCTGGACGTTCCGATTTATCATGAGAAACAGGTGTACATGGTGTTTGGTAATGATAAATAAGAACTTGCATACGGAGAAAAACAGTAGTCTAACACAGCATAGCCTATATTTAGTGCGGATTCGACGCAAACTTTGCTACATGCGGCCCCAGGTCCGGTAAATCTGTTATGCTCAGTAGCCATTATACTCGCTAACGTTAGCTATTTTTAGCTATCTGAATTTCTTTGTTTTATTATCTGAAACGCTTCCTGACCATTTCACAGTAACGCTACCCAATTCGTTCAACCATTGATGCAGAATGCCAATGTGATCCAATCCATGTGCCTGTAAGGGGGAGGCGGGGTGACGGCACAGTCCCGACCACGCCCACGCAATCCTGAGGTTTTTTCAAAACAGATTTTACGTCTAAATGAAATGATAAACAATCATTCGATAGAATGCCGTGCTAGTTGCTACAGTCCTAGGAAAAAGAACAGCAGTGAGGCATCTATGGAGCCCGCCTTTTGCTTTGGTTTTGAGCCTCATCGCACTCAAGACACTACTGGGCAACTGTCACAGCGACCCAATTTCACATCACACATATGGATACACCCGCCTCTTAATTATTTTGGGCTGCTGGATGGTTAATTCGGTTAAAGGGATATTTCACTTTCGTGTGACAAGTAATTTTGTGGAGCCCACCCCATTGTATTTGCATAGCGTGAATACTAGCAACATCAGCTGTCCCTGTCCCTGTAACAGATATAACGTATGGAATCGTCGTTTTGATTTAGCCCGTTTTGTGTCATGTTACAAAATAAGGAACAGTTGTCGGTATGAAATTGGGATCGTAAAATAGTTTTAACATTTTCAACGGTATACTGTGTGACCAGATTACTTAAAAATGTAGCTGTAAAAAAACACAATGAATGCAAATAAACTATAAAGCACTTCCTAGTTAAGGGGTTAAAATACATGGATGAACATTATGGATGAATTATGGATGTCTTTGCATAAATTTCCATAAAGTTGTTCCATAGGCCTCTTGGTTACAATGCTACCATTATTCAATGAGAATCATTCTGGATTAATCAAATGGCAGTTTTTTCCAGGGACATATGAAAGGTACAAATGAAGTCCTTCCATTCTGAGATTCTGCACAACACAGAGCAACACCATATTTAGAAGAGTGGTGTGGGCGAAGCAAATCTAGTTAATTCCTGGGCAAAGTCACACACAAAACATTTTGACATACTTACTTGGCAACAAATCACAGCTTAGATGCCTGTTCAGCTTGTCTTCCAGTTTCAGTAATAAGGTAAGCTGTTAGACAGAAGTCAATTAACATTTGGGAAAAATAGATGTGTACAGGTGAGAAAAGTCTGACTGCTTTATTGATTGAACAGTTTGCAGTTCACCCCAATTTAACTACGTATCTATGCTATCATAAGGTTGATTCATGCCATGGTTCAGTGACAAGATCAGAAGTGGTTAAGCCCACGTAACATGACTTAATTTGGTGGGCAATGTGTGTGCACTGCAAGTTACTTGAAACATGACTGACCTGCAAATCACTGAAAACATTACTGAAACACTAAATAACCCATGACAATTATAAATCCCATTTAAATCCATTCCTCCAATATTTCGAAGAGAGACTTACATGATGTTTTGCTCCTTCTTCAACTGGCTCGATATTACATTGCATTTGAAGTACCTTAAAAAGTGAAGTGAAAGTTCAGGGTTTCTGCATTGATCACAGGGCACAATTTCACAATGTTAACACCCAACTGAAATCCTCTTGGTAATTTGAAGATTTAAGAACACAAGTGTCGCAGCAGAGCAAATACTATATCTGTGTTCTCCATGTTCCTTTACTCTACTTGCTCTACCTCTGCAGCTCCATTGCCATGCCCTCACCTTCCTGGTCTCCAGCTCTGCAGGCTCTGGTGTGGGGGTTTTGACAGAGGGTGGTACAATGGGTGACTTCACAGCCTCCTGCTGGGGTTGCTGCGAGCACGGCATCCCGAATGCCGTGAGTGGATAGATACCATTCCTGTTGATTTAGAAGCAAGGGTGCACAAATGGGCAGCAACAAAGACAGCGGTCATACCCTGATCAATGAAGTTATTATGTAGACACAGAGACCTTAGAATCATAGGGTTCTACCTGCGATTTTAACAGTTTTGAGATATTAAGCTTAACTACTATATATTAACAACATTAACAATAGCACACAGCAGAAGTGTTTAATATCGTTTCAGGCTTTCTTAACCCCTTGAATTAATTATCTTACAGGTACAAACATGGCATAGTCTTAATGACCGAAGTGGGTGTTCGCGCCTTAAAAGTAACATATAATTGATAGTAAATTTTAGGCAAGAAAAGTGCAAGACATGTTGAAATGCAACCTTATTTAGAGGAAAATAGCTTTTATTGGCAACTTTCACGAGACAGGGCTTATTAGCTAACGTTAGCCAGTTTTCTTTCCTCAGTTCCTTGAGCTATCGTCATCAGGCGTGCTGGAATCTTTTCAAAAGTGCAGGGGCCAAAATAAAAAAAATGTAAAAAATTATATTATGTCATTATATAATATACACAAGCCGTGTGCTAATTGTGAAGAAAACAGAGGAGGCATCTGCGCACGTCTGCTGCATGTAGGCTATACAAAATCTGCACGCAAAGTCTTCTACCGGAATATGCGGGACATCATGTTGATTTTTCGAGGCATTGGTGAGAATCGTACCCTATGGTCACATTAGCCCATAAAGCCTGATAACGTACAGGAATCAATTACCGTGCACTTTATTTAGGTCTACATCATTTAGATTTCCTGAATTTGGCTAGGCTATAGCAGAATTTAACAACAAAAAAGTTTGCAAGCAATACGAGGAGTGAATAAGCTTGTGCTACATATTCTCCTTTAAAATAATGCATGAAGGAGGTGGCTTAATAGGCTACCCTTTTAGTTTTCTCAGTCTAGAGCTAGCTAGGTTGATGTTGTCCCGAAGCTAGACTATGCTTATTGGCTAGATATTTGTAGGCTAGTGATCTAATTAAAAGACTAGACTACTACAGATTCCTTCCCTAGGGCTACTAGCTAGGCGCCGCAGGTTCAATTCTGGCATATATGTGATCACTTAATCAGCAGCTCACTAAATTATCAACAAGGGCGTCACTTTCGGTTCCGTTTTTTTTGTGGCTTTGAGATGGATTTGAGCTGCTGACTGAACACATCCATGTTACCCTTGCTATTGCTTGCTGCTCCTCGGGTCTGAGGTATCAACAAGGGTCTGAGGTATCAAACGAGCCTCAAACCATCACTCTGCTGCCAGATATGCAGTAGATATGGATGGATCACTTGAAGGGTTGTTTCTCCTGACAAATTTTCCTATTGAACTCTATGGAAAAATAAGTCAGGAGAAGAAACCCTTCAAGTTATCCATCCATATCTACTGTATTTCTGGCAGCAGAGTGATGGTTTAAGGCTTGTTTGATATGTCAGAACCTTGATGACTTAGAGCCATTTAGCCAACCATGTGTTCCACACTGTTCCAGTGTAATTTAAAGCTAAATCTAGTCCCACCCCCCAATTCCCATAGAGATCCATTCAAATGCAGAGAGGTTATAGCATTGCTTCTAAGAGTACCTGGAAATAAGATATCAGGAGTCTTTTGATATCCTTTTATACAGAATCATGATGGCATCACCTGTTTACCTGTGGAATACCTGTTTACCACAGAAGTTGTTTGAGAGAATGGCAAGAATGTGCAAAGCCGTTATCAAGGCAAAGGGTGGCTACTTTGAAGAATCTAAAATATAAGACTTTTTTAAAATTTGTTTAACACTTTTTTGGTTTTTGCATAATTTAATTTGTGTTATCTCATAGTTTTGATGTCTTTACTATTCCAAAATGTGGAAAACAGTAAAAATAACGGAAAAAAAACCTTCTATGAGTAGGTGTGTCCAAACTTTTGACTGGTACTGTATGTGTGTGTGTTTCTATGTGTATGTGCATGTGTGTGTGCCTGAGTGAGTGTGTGTGGAACTAATTTATAGAGCACTGTGAACAGCATATTTCCCCCGTGTTTCAGGTCCTCTTTAAAGCTGGTAAGACAAGCTACTCTCAGCTGCAGAGGACAGGCTCTCCCGTGTTTACTCCCCTTGTAGTAGTATACATTAGGTACTCTGCAGCACAGGAATTACTGAGTATTGATATGTTTATGTAAATAACAATAGAGAAGATCTACATATTCTCATTTCTTAAATGTTCGTAAGTCACTGTTCTCCACATACAGGAGCTCACATTTTCCCCTTTTATTTGTGCTACAGCTCCGATTGCTGATTGAATAGTTAAATCCACTAGTGTTTTACCTGTGAAGAATGGGTATGTTAATTGATAAGTGAGTTTATAGTTTTTAATAGCAGTGTTTTTCATGTGAAAACAAGAGATATACTTTTTGAAAATTGTGCCTAAAACAGAATTGTGTGAAATGTATTCAAAAACTATTAGAGACTGAAATTGGTGTTAAAACAAGCAAAATAGTGCTTATAATTTTGAAGATTGTCTCTCTTTTGGCACAAACTTAATGCTTTATTAATAGGGTCATAACACCAATTTTAGTGTGTAAACAATTGAGAAAAACCATAAGCTACTTCCATTATGCATTATTTGATAGGAGAATAGCTCACTCCTCGTATTGTTCGTTTGTTGTTAAATTCTACCATAGCCAAATTCAGAAACGCTACATCTAAATGCTGTAGATCTAAACAAAGTTTCCTGCACTTAATTAGCCTAATTTTAGCATAGGCTACGATTCTCAGAAATGCCTCGCAAATCAACGTGATTCAGGTAAAGACGAGTGTGCATAAAGGTGTTTCACGTTAGGCTGTCAATGACTATGTCCGATTCAACAGGCTTCTATAGGCTACTATTTAGTATGATAGTTGAGTAGCCTACACTGGACGAGAGCGTAAAACAGGCAAAATGTTCTCTAAATGTAGTGTGCTTAAAATCCCCAAATGATACATTTATTTCAGTTTTCGCTGATAACAGTATGGAGGATATTTTCCGCATACTGCATGTCACTGAACAGTATGCGGTAGCCTAAGCAGTATACAGTAGGCCTATGCTATTACAAAGGAGACCATTCGGACACAGCCAATGTAAAAATTTAATGGAGTTTTTGCTTCCGGAACCTAAGCCCCACTTTTCCACTCTATACAGCCTACTACGCAGTCTACATAATTGCAGCAGGCAGCCTGAAATGAAACACTGCTTTGCTACATTGTAGTTTGTTTATCTAGTCTATCGCCCCAATAATGTAGCTAAATGGAGCAACATTGTTGCCCCACCCACTGATTACCGTATACAACCTCGTACATGGGCTATATATAGGCGCCTTTATGCATTTGTGTTGATGTAACATTGGGGGGGACAGATGGGGGGGGGGGGGGGCGTCCCCTGTGGAAATGATGCCTATGATTTTCTATAAAAAACACATTCACAATAAATTCCAAGAATAACGCCATTGAAAAAGCAAATGCCTAAATGGTACCGTTAAACCTGATAAGAGCAGGCAGAGCAGTGCAGATGGTGATGAACATAACTTCTGACCTAAATCATAGTCTAGAATTAAATTGTGACACTCAGAAATGTATAAACTTTTATTTGTTGTTCGGGATTTACTATAACACACACTCAGAATGAAAGACAAGTATCAGAGGGGGGATAGCATCCCAGCCTGGGATGAAGATTGGTCAAGTAAAGGAGAGGAATTCGCACACTGTATATAATCACTTATCTAACCTTAAAAGTCAAAAATTACAAGACACCACCATTTATTTGTTCAATTAGCGGAAACTACGAGCTTAAAGGACAGCAACATGGCCGCCTAGTAGCAGCAAGCAATAGCAACTATAACGCAGCTACGCGGTCAGTCAGCAGCGCACTTCTATCTTTCTACAGTCTATATTTCGATCCCAAAGCCATTTTTTAACAAAAAATCAGGAAAGCACTGACCATCCTAGGCTATTTCCTCACCAAAATAATTTAGCCTCTAGGCCAATGTTACTGGTAAATTATTATTATAATTATTATAATTATTAGCGCGCCCTGCTGTTGTGAAGATGTCATTCATAGCCTATCCTAAATAAATGCGGGACGCATTTTGATTGCCTGTACTGAAATTTCAACGGACGGTGGGGATGTAAATTCATGTTCGAACATTAATGTTCAGTTTTTATTTGGCTACACTTTACTTTCTTATGCTCTGATTTTTTTGACATTTTTGCAGAAACATGTTCGCAATAAAGGCTACAGGGCTATAGCGAGCCAAACTGAGTTAACGGCTCAACAGACAGCGTGAACACATCATTGACACCATTTTATTGGTCGATATACACTGCATGCATTTGATTTGTGTAACAACAGACTTGATTGGATTAAAATGTGACGTTAGCCTCGTCTTTATTTTTTATGTTTGCGTGCATAATTTTACCAAATGTCTTAGAGTGGAAGGGAATGCAGGCAACGTCTTTTTACCGTACGGTGTTGCAATTATAGGGGCATTAGCAGGGATACAGCTTTGTGAGGACAGTAATAGTGGGGGGGCCAATGGCCCCCTGCCCCCCCCCCCCCCCCCCTTTTCATGCGCCAGTAATCGTCATGCTTAAGCATGTGCAGAGAGAGAGTTAGAGGAGTGTGTGTGTGTGTGATTGTTGTGTGTGCTGTGTGTATGTGCGAATCAACACTGAAATAACTATCAATGTCCACCCCATTGGGCTCTATCTTGACCATGCATGGCGCAAGTGCATTTAGGGCGTGTCCAACTCCACTTTCACTAGTTAGACGGTGGATAATTTGAGCACAAAGTAAGGCACAAGGCTGAAATGGGCTGCATTAAGACTCTTCATTAATTATAGGTGTATCTTGGGCTGACATACAATAAACCAATCAGTAAACTCCAATTCCGAATTTGATGCGTGCAACATATTCAAAAAAAGTTGGGACAGGGGCCAAAAAAATAAATTAAAAAAAAGACTGGGAAGGCTGTGGAATGCCCAAAAAACACCTGTTTGGAACATTCCACAGGTAAACAGGTGAATAGGCAACAGATGATGCTATCATGACTGGGTATAAAAGGAACATCCACAAAGGCTCGGGCATTTACTAGCAAGGATGGGTCGAGGTTCGCCACATTGCAAAAAACTGTGTGAGCGAATAGTCCAACAGTTTAAGAACAACATTTCACAACGCACGATTGCAAGGAATTTAGGGATTTCACCATCTCCAGTCCATAATATTATTAAAAGATTCAGAGAATCTGGAGAAATCTCCGTGCCTAAAGGGCAAGGCCGAAAGCCAATATTGAATGCCGTGACCGGCACTGCATTAAAAACCGACATGCTTCTGTAATGAATATAACCACATGGGCTTGGGAAACCCTTGTCAGTAAACACAGTTCGTTGCTGCATCTACAAATGTGTTTTGAACGCAAGGCAGCTTGCGTGTTAATGTTTGAGCTCATGCAGTTGAAAACAAGTGCCGCGATTGTAGTCAACTATATTTACTTATTTACTGGAGGCATTCAACTGTATGAATATATGATAAAATGTGATGTATTGAATAGGCAACATACGGCAAAATTAAATATTGTTTTGAAAGGACCGGAGTTAACGTTAAGCATTTAAGTTTGTGTTTCCTATGCAATAACAAACTGGATGATATGGGAAACAAAAACGTCAGAAATATTATTCTTACACGCTTAACTATAATGTATTTTACTTGTGGCTGAATTATTTTTGGGCATCCCCTGGTAAAAAGTAAACCAGGCGCCTATGCTAGATGTAGCCTAGAAACGGCATGACACTCATTTCACAAGACAGAAAACATCAACGACACGCCACAGGCACCGCGTGCAATGTATTATTATGGTTATATTTCCAAAGTAGTAGGCTAGACTACAGACAAACTGAACACAATTTAGCCCTATACTGTTAATGTTTGTGGTCATATATAAACTGAAAAATGTGGAAAGTTGTTTTAGGGAGTCTACACATGCTGGACATTTCCTCCAGCTTTAATATCCACAATTGCCAATCCACTGCATAGTGCACATACTCTAAGAGCATGAAATAGGCTCTTTGAGAGAAGGTTTGAATTTTTAAAAATCTACAGTAGACATATACAAGCTGTCGTCAAAGCTCTGTGCTGATGCACTTTGATGGAGAGCATGCTGATGTTAGCGTTAGGGCTGATCAATTTAATTTCCTTCCTTTAGAGACTTTTGGAAAACGCTAACAATCCACTTAAAACGTATTTATTTGTGATTAAAGTGTAACTACACCCACTGTTTCAGCCTGTCTCCGTCCACGAAACAATATAGAAAAATACTTTGTGTGGTGAGCGAGGGAGAGGGGTGGGGGCGGAGGAGCTGTGTCCATCGTCATTTGCATAAATTACATTTGTTGTACATCAAATATGAATCAAGATTCAGCAACTGCATGACCTATTTCTCACCTCAAATATTTTCAGAAACATATTTTAATGGACTATTTAGGTGGAATAAGAAAGTTTATGAACAGGACGCCACATTGTTCCGGTTTAAAAACGTGGAGCCGAAACGAAAGTAACGTCGTGGGTCGAACCAATCAGGTGCCGGCTGTTTCTGTTGTGGGCGAAAACAATTATCCATATGATGTAGAGGTACCTCCAAAGAGGTACTCTGACATCATGATTGGGGCGGGGGCAGTGTGGGGAGCAGAAAGGAATTTCATTTCAATCATTAGGGGCAGCACAAAGACGCTTTTCTACCAGTTTCTTATGATATATAATATTATTTCAGAATTGTTGAAATAACAGAATGCATGAATAAGTTTCATTATAAGGTAGGCATACAAACACATTTACAGCAAAAAAAAAAAAAAAGTGATCTAGGGTGTAGTTACCCTTTAATATAGTAACCAGTGTGTAGTTCTGTAATGTAGTTTTTTTCTTTTGTTTTTTTTTCTTCACAGACAACACTTAAGACAGGTGCTATTCATCACGAAATTTAAAAGTGAGTTCAATTTAACTATTAAATATCACTAACACTCGGGTTTAAACATTTTAGCCATTTAATACCACCCACATGTTTAGAATGATATAAAGAATATGTACATATACAACTCATTTTTGAAACTCATTTAATGCAATCACACACTGATCTAATACTAAGATTACTGCCCTCTTATAATAACCTATTATTAATAAGTTGTTAAGGCAGACAGGGATTCCTTACCTCACATCCTCCAGGAACTTATCCAACTCAAGAGCAGGAAACTGGGAAAGCCTAAAAGCATGAAATGTATAAAACATGAGAAGAAATAACACAAATGAGCTAAGAACACATAACAAGAATAGGTCATTCAGCCCATCTACACTCGTCACTTACCTACAAAACTAGAGTGTCTAGTTTTAAAATGCACACAATACAATTTATATATTATATATTCTGAAAAATCCTATTTAAATTTGTCATGGGCATGGAAATCCCACGATACTACAGAAAATAACTTGCGCAGAAAATGAGTACAGAAGAAGTAGCAATGACCACACTCTCAGCCCTTAAAAACATGAACTTCTGCACATTCTGAACTCACGTAACCACACAGAATTCAGGTAGAACTTCGCACGTCCACACAAAGCCCCACACTTGGGTTATTTTGCAGTTTTTTCCTCCTTTTTCCTGCCGAATTAGTCATCAAACATGATCATACCCTCAAAGAGTAATTCTCCCCAATGGATAGCAACATCTGATCAAGGTAGTCTGATGAAAAAGTAGCCAATGGCAGGATACACAAGCAAACATATATAATGCTTTTGACTGACAGAAGGATGGGAAGACTTCATGCTTATGGACATATAAGGAACTACATATGTGATGTCACCCAATAGAGTAGGCCTAATCACAACAATGTTTCTCAAAAACATTGTTGTCGCCATCTTTGTTGTGTGTGGAAGCTAGCTTGCTTGCTAAGTAACAATTGCCAAAAAATACAACTACTGTGCTTTTACAGCTGTATAATCTTTGTGGGAAGCTCATTTCTATTTTTGAAATGCATTCTCTCATTTCACATGCAAACCGCACATCATGATATCTGTTTTTGACTCGGATAGCTACATGACAACCCTTACAAACATATAGGCCTTCTGGCATATTTGAGTCAAACCTTTGGCATGTTGCAGCAGGTTTGTGGCAAGCTCATATTTTCACATGAAAATTAGCTTTGTGGGAACTGGCATCCACTTCTGGCAAAGTTTTTAGTTCACCTCTAATGGCAAACTCTGACAAACCTCTGGCAACATTCTGTGGAAAACGCGCTACATATTAGCTGCAAATTTGCAGCAAACTATCGAGTATTGTAAGGGTACAAGGTAGGCCATGAAAGCCTCAGACACAATTTGTAACGGTTAACCCCAGACAGCACACTAAGCACGGCTCAGTCTGTGGGGGATATGGGCTCCATCTGTAAGGCGCACTGGGCGTGGCTACTGAATTTCACTATTCTCGGACCAGAGGCGAGGAGCGCACCAGCTCACAGCACGCTGTGCAGCTTGAAAATGGGCTGGGTTATGCTGAACATTCATGAGTGGGTGTGCTTCAGCTGCACCATAGCTAATGAAATTACCTGTTTTCAGTCCTTTTAAGAGCCGTGTACATTGGACTCGTTTTGACCATGTCAGGGTAGTGAAAAACGATAGCAGAACACGCCCAATCGGTCGTGTTCGGGAGGCCTCCCGAGTCCACCCACTGTCAATTTCCGACTACTGGAATCCTAAAAGCGACAAAAGTCGCTAATAGGTTATCTGGACTGTGAAAAATAAAAAACTTTTAATCATTTCCTTATCCTCCAATCAGTCGATAAAATAAATAAAAAAATTATTTATTTTACTCTCCCATTTATCATTTACTGGCTCTTTTTATTTTTCAACTCCTCTTTTCCTATTTTCTCGGTCCTAGCACGCGTTTAATCGTATATCTATTTCCAATTTTCCCCAAGCAACATATCCCATTTTTCTCGCTACATTTATTAGCGACTTTTGTCACCTTTAGGATACTGCATTGGAAAATGATAGGCTATCTATTTTGCATTGATTTAATTGAATGTAATTGAGGTAAGAGGTATGTTTTTATCGCTATACGTGCAATAAGAGTGCATGTATGCACTAAGTTTGTCATTATTCTCATTACAGACAGTGTAAGAAATGATACAGTACCCCTGGGACCACAGTGAAGTATAACAACAGCCATAAACAATTAAAAACAGAAAGAAATACAAGAATTAACAGCATAAAAAAGACAATGAGAAATAAATGCGAAGTATATTTTTTCCTGCTTGGGGGATTTATTTCAAAGTCAAATTGGACCGCATATGATCCACGAAAACGGGTGATTGTCTTTTGAATAGGTTATGATCATGCACGCATTGGGGAAAGCCCCGAAATTAGCAACTCGCCATAAGCTGTGGTGCGATTTGTGCCGTAAACGTGGTCTCACCTGGCAGGCAGTGCAAGCGCGAATCGCAGTCTACTCTCATCCCAAAATTGCATTCCGCTCCAGGAAAATTTAACTGGGCTGCTCCCCCTTGACGGACACACCCGCCAACAGCGGCTTCCCTCCCACTTCAGCGCATGGCGAGTCACCAAATTACCAAACGGGCTCAGACGCGTGCAAATTTGAGAGGAAATTGCAACCTCGCCAAGTAATGGCTTGCCACCAGCTGGAAAATAGAGCCCCAAATTTGCAGTTTCGCTGCTCGATCTGGACTGACACACCTCCATCAGCGACTCTCCTCCCAACACATTTTTGTACGTTAAAAATGTTTGTTGCTGAAATTTAGTTTGAGAATGAAAAAAAAAGTACAGCATTTTTTTTTTGAGGGTTCCCGCCACCAACTTAATTTTTATCTATAGTGTAATTTACAAAAAAGTACTGTGCTGGAGCCTTTCCGAGGGAGGGAAAACAAAATTAAGTAAACAACAAAATTAAGCAAACAAAATGTCAAAACAAAAAATAATAAAAATAATCAAGAATAATAACAATAATAATAATAATAATGACAATAACAATAATGATATATTGGTGATAGATATCCAGGGGGCAGGCACAGACAGACACAGACAGGACATAGACTGAGCAACCAGAGGGGTCAAACAGGCAGAAGTAGACAGGGAGAAGACTGCTGAGGGGATAAGGAGAAAAATAATTATTAGAGAGATTTTCCTTTCTTCTTATTGTAATGAGTATGATTTATGAACCGTATGCTTCAGAGGGTGTGCATCTGTAATGGTTATGTGTTCTATTGTGTGGGTGTGTGTGTGTGTGTGTATGAAGATGTCCATGTGTGCATGTGCATAAATTGATTGAAATAATATATTGAGAATATTTGGGAGAATGGAAAATGGGGATGCTGATGCATGATAACCAAATTAACAAGAGCATTATCTCAAGAGAAAATATAAAAATATATAAAATAAAATAAACAGTAAATGATAACAGTAGTGACAGACAGGTTTTAGCTTTTGGAGAGTAGGGAATTAATAACTGGATTCCATGTTTGCTCAGTGGTGTAGTTGGTTGTTCATGGAGGCGGTTATTTTTTCCATTGATTCGCCATCCGCCAAGTTACGGCTTGGCGGGGCATGCCCCATACCTATACAGCACTGAGAGTTTGGCGCACTTCAGGGTTTACTACAGAAGTAACCACAATGACCACAAACTCTCAGCCCTTCAAAACATTAACTTCTGTCTGTTCTGACCTCATGTAACCACACAGCATTCAGATAGAACTTCACACATCCACACAATAAGGCCCCAAACTTGGGTTATTTTGCGGTTTTTCTCCTTCCTCTTCTGATTCTTCTCATTCTTCTTCTCATTCTTCTTCCCATTTTTCCTGCCTACCCAGAGACCCTCACTACCTGCCTGCCTCCGTAGCCTCAAAGAATAATTCTCCCCATTGGATAACATCGCATAGCTGCTCTCCCAAGCTTATCGCCCAATAAAAACGCTTCAAACTAATGGGCACACATCACAGAATCACAGACAAAACCGCTATATGGCCTTGTGTATTCCATGAAGCTACTGTGGCCTACTGGTTAGAGTTGCGGCCTCTCACACAGAGGATTGGGGGTTCGAGCCCAACAGGACACTAGTTTATTTTCGACAAAAACAATGTGCAACTGTTAAAGGGAACATGAAGCACTCGGTAAAGTGGCTCTAGTTCGTTAGCTTTTTACCTTAAATTAGATATGACCGTGCGTTCAAATCTTAGCTGGAAAAAGAAGTTGAAATTCGCTTTTTTTCCACTAGGGACCAGCCATATTCCTATGGGAAAATAGCTGACATTCAGTGAGCTCAACGATGTATCGTGAGGAAAAAATAAAACAAAAAACACTTTTTCTATTGCCTCAAGATGCTCAAATGAGTATTACCGAACAAAACTTAATTTAAAACTTAATTTCCACTAACTGCAATAAAAAAACAAGAATGTTGTTTTTTTATTGCAAAGGCAAAGACACGTTTACAATATTAACTGTTCACTTGTAGCCTGTTACAATTCAGTCACATGGACACCACGGCAGTAATGCAATACGTTAGCTAACGTTATGGGAACAGGTAGCCTATACCATGGCCATTTGTCAAGCAAAGAAAAGTTTCAACGCAGAATATCATCTGGTTAACATCGCGTTGCTGCATTAATGTAAAAAAACAAATTCTATAAATAACTGTGCCATTGGCTACATGTTTTAATCTCACACAAATGCAGACAATAAAATTTGCCTGTGTGGAGCCTGCTGTGATCTTGCGGTTATGTCTGACTCACTGTGGAAACCGAACCTTCTACGCTCGCCTCGGCCAACATTTCTTTATTATGTCTTCATTCATTTATTCGCTTCAGCTCTGTTCAGTTTATCCTTTTCACACATAACACAATGTCACCATAAAATTAACTACTAGGAAAATTAAGAATTTACAACAACACATTAAGAATTGATGATAGCCTACTATAAGCTGCAATCCCTTAAGAGATCTGATTTATTCATTAGACATTAAATACAGCTCATCTACAAACTCTTTAGATGAGGGCTATCTGTAATAGGAGAAATGTTCTCATTCTCGTCAGCACAGGGTGTTATGGTTACGCAAATGTCTGCATGCATTTATTTTGAATGCATATATTCTGTATGCATGTCTCTCTCGATGTCATTATCTTCATGCATTATTCATCATTAGTTAGCTATCAAAAATAAGTGATATCTGATCAAAAACGTCTCTGACGTATAAAAAAGGCAAGTTACTCACGCATAGCCTACAGAGTGCTGTCTATAAGTCCTTAATTCCAACTTGCAAAAACTAGGCCTGCCTTTGAAAGTATTGATATCAAAATGTGGCCAAGTTACAACTAACAATATTGCCTATTGTAGCTCACACTAAATAAACTAGCTCTATTCCACAGCAATGCTAAGGGCCAAGTTGCATAAAATTATTTAGGAAAGTTTGGATAGCATTGCTTTGGAATAGAGCTAGTTTATTTAGTGTGAGTTACGATAGGCAATATTGTTTTATTGATTTTTGATGTGATAATGGATTTGAGTTGGTGTTATTGAAGAAATGATTTGTTGCCTATATCGTACTTCTGGACCAGGTCCTCAAATGTCATAAAAGTGTTGTTTTGAATAACGTGCTGAAGTTGTGTAATGCCTTATTGTTTCCAAGCTGTGAAATTTACTGGTTTTCGCTCATGTACAAAGTGAGGGTTATTCCATAATGGGGTGTATTTACATGGTGCCATTGTTGAGTTGAGTGACTTTGTGGGCTTTCCACCAAGCTGTCAGTGCCGTTGCTATGGTGGGGCTTTTCAAACAATTACGCCGTTTCATAGGAGGGTTGATAAATGGGAGGTCTGAGATTTTGATTTCTTTGCACTGTGATTGTTCAATTTCTATCCAGGAGTTACACTGTTCTGTGGGGTGGATCCAGTTGGTGATGAATTGTAGCTGGTTCGCTAGAAAGCAGTTATTGAAATTTGGTGCTTCGAGAACTCCTTGATATATATGCTTCTGTAGAGTGGTTAATTTAATTTTAGGTTTTTTGTTTTTCCAGTAAAATTTTGCTATTATTGAGTTTAGGGAGTTGAACCAGGTCAGGGGTGGCTGAGTTGGGATCATTGAAAAAAGATAATTTATTTTAGGTAAGATCGTCATTTTGATAGTTGCTATTCTGCCTATTAGAGATAATGGTAGATTCATCCATTTATGTAGATCATGGTTTTGAGCAGTGGATCGAAATTTAGATGGGTCAGGTCTGACAGCTTGGTGGAAATATTAATACCAAGATATGTGATAGTGCTGGTGGATAGGGGAACAGGTGGCGTTTGGGCTGCCAAATTTCAACTATCTTTGCTAAATGGTAAAATGGTGGATTTAGACCAGTTGATAGAATAATTTGATATTTTGGAAAATGTGTTTATTAGTTTGATGATTTCTTGAAGTGAGATTTGTGTGTTTTGTAAATAAAGCAGTATGTCACCTGCATATAAGCTTTATGGTGTGTTGAGAATTTGTATTCCTTTGATATGATTATTTTGCCGTATTGCAGCGGCTAATGATTCAATAAAAATGGCAAATAGTGATGGAGAGAGTGGGCAACCTTGTCTGGTCCCCCTTTGTAGTGTGAAGCTTGGTGATATTAAACCGTTAGTTGTGACTGTGGCCAGTGGTGAGTTGTATAGTGCCCTTATCCAGTTAATAAATGACTCTCCGAACCCAAATTTCTGTAATGTGAAAAAAAGTAATTTCCAGTTAACTTTATCAAATGCTTTTTCTGCGTCAAGGGTGACTATGATTGCCTCTATTTTTTCCTGAGTTGTGTGATGTATGAGGTTGAACAATCTACGTGTATTATTGTAAGAGTGCCTTCATTTGATGAATCCGGTCTGGTCAGGGTGAATTAGGAATTGTGTAATAATTTAAATTCTGTTAGCGAGTACTTTGCTGATTATTTTTAAGTCTGTGTTAATTAGAGATAATGGGCGGTAACTAGAAGGGAGTGTGGGGTCTTTGTTGGGTTTTCATAATACTGAAATAAGAGCAGTATTCATGTGCGGTGGGAATTTGGAATTATGTTTAATTTCTTGCGTCATTTTGATAAAAAGGTGAAATGATTTGCCAAAAATGTTTGAAGAATTCAGCAGGGAAGCTATCTGGGCCTGGAGCTTTATTATTAGACATTTGATTAAGTGCTTTATGAAATTCGTCTAGTGTTAGTGGTCTGTCTACTAAGTCAGCTTGATCATTTGTTAGTTTTGTTATCCAGAAATCAGTTTACGTCAATTGAGTCAGGTTCATTGTCAGATGCATATAATTTGTTGTAGAAAGTCTGAAATATGTTGTTTATCTCTTGTGGTGAATGTTTGGTCTTCCCTGCTGAATTCGTCATGACAGGAATAATTGTTTTTTCTTTCTTCTGTTGTAGTTGGTTTGCATGGTATTTTCCAGATTTATTGCTGTATTCAAAGTTTGTGTATCGAAGTCTTTGAATTTGGAATTGTTTTTTTATTTATTATGTCATTAAGTTGAAATGTATATTAAGTTCACTTAAATTGTCTTGTGTGGGATATTTTGCACACGTTTTCTAATTCTTGAACTTTTTGTTCTAGGTTATTTTCATTTTCCATTTCTTGCTTTTTCCATTCTTGAGATGAGTATGAAATAATTTAGTACTGCTTTTTCCGTTCCCCATAGTAGTGTTGGTGAGGTATATGGAGAGTCATTTGTTTCCATAAAGGCCTACTCACTCTTCCGAAAACTTTCAAAAACAGGACCTTTAAGTAGAGATGTGTTAAAACGCCATCTAGCCAGTGGTTTATGGAACTGATTGCCGTTTAAGTCTAGGGATACAGGGGCGTGGCCACTGATTACTATTGGGTGGATCTTAGTATTTGTGATGTCTGATATAATTGAGTTGCCAGTAAGGAAAAAATCAATACGTGAAAATGTGTGATGAGAAGGTGAGAAATATGAGTATTCTTTTGTTGTCATGTTGTGTAAAGTACAGCATTTTCTGATAGCAGACTTTGCAGAGGTTGAATCCTCGGCTATTTAGGGGGTGCTTTGTTTAAGGCTTTATAACTCCAGGTGTCAGCATCACAGAAACTTGGAAAATGGCTTAAATGAAGCAAGACAGTTGTACCATTTACAATATTAACCCCTAACTATGAGTAGAAACAAGAAACTCTGTTTTAGCTTTATTAGTACACGGTTTGTGACAAGTGTCACTATTGTCACGTAGCAAGTCCATTTAACAAGCAACCCCCAACCCAGTCTCACCTCAACTATACCTACCCATGCATGACACATTGGGCGATAGCATCTGTGAGAGAGATTATAAAAAAATTTTTTTTTTATTATTATTTCACCACCTAAAATTCGTATTCTGTCATAGCAACAAGATAAACCCAACAAACGATCGTATGCCAAAAAAGCCCTGCTCACTAAAATGCAAAATAAACAATAAAAGAAATTCTTGAGTAATTATACCACGTAATTCTAATATCAATATCTGCTACTAAATATGAAATAAATATCCAATCTTACCCTTGGTTTTACACATAGAGATGTCCCTTGTGAAATTCAGTGGTCATTTATTGTCTGGAACAATCCGTTTGAGAAATATACAACACTTTATAATGTTATTACACTGTCTGAAACATCGACGCGGAATACCCCCCACACTCAACGCAAACCTATCTCATTGACTCCAGTTCATTCTGGTTTAATTGATGGCTCTTTTATCCAATATCGTACATTATAATCTTAGCAACGGTGCTTGTAATGTGTTATTGGATGCTTTCAACAATAAATTACAGCCGGGCATAACAGAATTTCTAGTTTTATTAGTTTAGTTTTAAACAAACAATGTATATGCAGTTGTTGTCTGTTATTTGTATTTATTTATTTATATAATAAATTATGAAAATAAACTAAGTTAGTTAGCATTGTAAATGGTACAACTGTCATGTTTCATTAAGGCCATTTAGGGGTGTTCTATTTAAGGCTTTATAACTCCAGGTGTGATCAAAGAAACTTGGTAAATGGCTTAAATGAAGACAGTTGTAGCATTTACAATACTATTTAGATTAGTTTATTTTCATAATTTAGATAAAGAATAAAGTGCCAGAGATGCAAAATATTTTTGGCAAAAATGCAAAACAAAGTTTTTATTTAGTTTGCAATAAAATACTGAGAGCTACATATGTAAAACAGGTAAAATTCCTGTTAGACTCCTAAAGATCTATGACGAAAAATGTAAGCAGTGTACCCTGTTGTCCCTTAGTGTCTCCAAATCTATCCAAAATGTCTAAATTGTACGCTGCTGCAAATTCTTTTTTTTTTTAGTTTTACTCATGAAACTTACTTTTGTATCATTTTCAAGTGGGAATCACGATCCTTTCATCAGTATAGGGGGATAGATATCTATGGGCCCAAAAGCCTATCATACAATGAATTTTTTTTTTTTGTCATATACATTATACAGCATATAAATCTACCCCTTAGTTTATGATGAAAACATTGATACCACACTGGTACACACAGACCTGTAGTCTATGTATGTAATCTTTTGCTGCATGCCCTGGGATGACATTTCGCAGTGGTGTGTTTCACAAATATTCATTCGTTCATTCATTCCATAGGGAGGACCAAAGGACAATCCTCTCTACACTCTGCGGCTGGCACACCTGGCTTAGACACCTCTCAGCAAATAATCAAAGGAACTCAAGAACTCAGATACCTGCAGATCTGTTTTCGAGTTGGTTTGCTGTCCTATCTTTTTTTCAAAACCAATACTTTTTCTGGTCCTCAAGAATTTTTTTGCCAATGGAGTTACCCTTGGTTGATGTATGCCTTACCTACCTCTGTACCCACGCAACCATCTGGGAAAGTGCGCATGCCTGCAATCGCTCTGAACTTGAAACACCTGCGGCATGAAGTAGCGGGTGCAGCACATCCAGGGATCTCTTTTGATCTGCCAACCCCGAACGTAAAGTCTCAATCAAACTCCTCTAAAGCCAAAATTCTTTGGACCTATGTCTTGCCGATGTGTTTCATTTATATCACCGCCATTATTTACCCTCTGCCACCTAAATCATACCACTGGTCCCTGAATGCCAAAACACACCCGACATCGTTAATTGAAGCTGAGCGATTTGAAAAGCCTGTGCGGTACTTACAACCTTAGACTAAACAACTTGGAATATTCTCAATGCGTCTACCAACTTTCGCCGCAATTCTCAAACGGATGCCTTGGCTTGGAAAAACAAAATTTGACTGAGAAAAGCATGAACTCACAAACTTTTGGCAAACTATTGATTACTGTTTTAAATATAGAATAGAAATATAGAGCTTAACCCTGGACTCATAATGAACTTTTCTAAACTAAATTTTTTTATGTACATCACGCAGCATGGTATCTATGATCCTGGTCACTATTTTAATTACAAAAATGTATCAAATGTTCAATTGAATTATTGTTTTATAAATGCACTACCTTTTCTTTTTCCCCCCCCACAGTTTCCCTTACACACGGCACATTTGATCAACCTTTCTGCCCCCAATTTTTTAAATCTCACCCAGTTAAATCCCCCTCTCCCTCTAATTCCACATCACATCTAGTGTCCTCATTTATCCATTTTCAACTATACTGACAATCGACACTCTGTAGCAAATGCTTTTGGTCTACACGCACACATTCCAAAAAAATCGGCCACCTACAGTCTACCTTCTATACACACGTACCCGAATGAAAATTATTTAGCTTCCCGACATTATCTTACAAAACCTCATAAAAAAACATTAACATCGACAAAACCAATGACTATCTGCCAACTCCAAAAAACGAAGGGATTAAAAATTTGTCACATAAATATCCGCAGCTTGATTCCGAAATTAGATCAAATTTAACTTTTACTCATCAATGCTGACATTTCCGTGTTGCCATCTCTGAAACTTGGTTAAACTTCTCCGTTCCCAATTCATTTCTCTCAATTGAAAACTATAAATTATATCGTAAAGACAGGACTGATCGTCAAGGAGGTGGAGTTGGTATTTATGTATCACAATTCTATAACTCACATTTACATTGCCTGAAAATGGCTCGGAAACTTTAGGTATAACATAAAACTTTACACCTGAAAACGGGATTACAATACCCCAAGTACACAGCCGTTTGATTGTGTTTCACAGATCTCTTACATTCTGACCGCAATAAAAACGAAGGAATTTATAATATTGGGTAACATGAATCTAAATTGGACTGAATCTGTTGGACTGATAAACAAACACGGTATGCAACAATTAATCACAGAAGCCACTAGAGTGTGCAATACTACTAGCACAATACTGGATTTAATAATCATAAATCACCCTTTAAAATAGAGTAGGGATGGGAATCAAAAACCGGTTCCCGTTAGGAACCGGTTCCAAGTTGTCCGATTCCTGGGAATCGTTTGCCTTCGAGTTTATCAATTCTCTTATCGATTCCAGCATGTAGGCTATTCCCGACAGCTACGCATAGCAAAATAACGTCACATCATGCACGCTGTCGTTTTTCATGCTGGCAGGCAGAGTTTGGCACCTGCCTAAAAACATAAAATGTAAATTGAAAACTAATTTTATCTAACGTTGCTATCATTTAAAAATCAATAGAAAATGTGTTCGCGTAAGCTCTCCATTTTGTGATCCATCTTCGGAAATTATCAACTATTCAACAGATTTGTGGAGTGTGTGGACTTCCCTCGGGAGCCTATAACCAACTACAAGTGTACAACTACAGTGTTTTGATTGGCGGTAGACTAATCTGACAACAATTGCCTGCTTGGTCATGCACAGATGAGTAGCCTAGATTTGGAAAGCGAGTAACTAGCTAACCTAAATTAGCTAAATGATAATCTTCAATCTTTGTCATCTTCAGCTAATAAGAGGAGCCAGCTAGCCTCCAAAAAATGGTCAGGTAACGTTAAAGATCTCATCTTTCTTCCATGTAAATGTATTGGCTAAATGAGATAGGGGAGAATGGTGAGTTGTTCTGATAATACAGAAAGCAACGCAAACGTTATCTTTATGAAACACGCCTAGGAATGTAACTCATAAGTTTGCGATCTTCGTTAGGGAATGAAACTCCTAAATATCTCAATCACAGAGCAGCGTTTAAACAAAAATATTTTTTTTGACATAACGTTAAACTGATACTTTATCCTCTGTTCTCGTGCCCTTTTTCATTATTTTCCGATGTCTTATTTTCTTTCCTGTCTGATATTTTTAAGCACTCGTATTGATCAAGCCAAATGACATTTATAATGCCATTTCAATTTACAGAATTATACAATTCTGATTGTTTTATTGGATGCTCTGCCACTTGTGCAGGCATAAATATGGCAGATAAATATTTTCCATGATATGACTAAGAAGAAATATGAATGAAAAACGAATGCTTTATACTTTATAAATATGATGTCATTGAATCCATTTTAGATTACCACCCAATATTATTTGCCTGGGAGCAAATAATATTTAAGGAATCGATAAAGGAATCGATAAGCAGAATCGATAAAGGAATCAATAAGCAGAATCGATAATGGCATCGGTATCAATAAAATCTAACAATTCCCATCCCTATTCTGGAGTTATACAAATAGCAATTTCGGATCATATGCAATAAGGAAAAAAACTAAAAAACACAATGGGCATTGATTAATATCTAAAAAGATGATACCAAAATCCAAACTTCAAGTATATAATAATGAAATTGATAATACAAACCGGGACACAACATCTGATACACCTGATGATATGTTATCTAGGTTACATAACAAAATTGATTCAATCAAAAATAAATATATAAAAGACATTAAAATTCAAGTACGACAAATCTCACTCCCTTGGATCAATGACAAACTTCGTAAAATGCTCAAGCTGAAAGAAAAATTTATGAAACAGTACCATCAGACCAAATCACCTACTGACAAATTGGCGTTCATAGAAATAAGAAATAAATGTACCCCCAAGTTTCGTAAGGCAAAAACTATTTATTATCAAGAACTAATAGGTGAAGCAGTTTCAAACCCCAAAACCCTCTGGAAAACTTAAAATTCAATAACAGGCCAGGAAAACAATAAAAAACTAACTAAAATTTAACTACTTTTCCGTGATGTATTACAGACAGACTCCAGACAAGTGGCAAAAATCTTTAATGACTATTTTATATCTTCAGTTGAGCAGCTGCCCTCACATTTTGACCCTCCTCTAATATAGAGCTCAACATACACTCAGTCATCTGACTCTTTCTATTTTACTGAGGTCTCTCACGAACAAATTCTTACCACTATCAATTCTGTTAATAACACAAACACATCTGATGTTTATAATCTCAACCTTGATTTTATTAAATTAAAGGTTTTATGCCGGTTTTCCATCATCTCATTAATCTTTGCATCACTAAATCCATTTTTCCCTCACATTGGAAACAGTCCAAAATCACCCCTATTTTAAAAGCTGGAGATCCTACTTTAGTTGTCAACTATAGACCAATTTCAGTATTACCCATCATGTCAAAATTCTTAGAGAAAATACTACACCTGGAAAATAACAATCGCTTCAATGATCACCAATTTGGTTTCCGCCCTAACAGATCCACCATGGCAGCTATCCTATATCTCACGGAACACATTCGTCAATCCTTAAATAATAGTAGCATTACCGGTGCAATATTTATTGATTTCAGGAAAGCGTTCGATACAGTCAATCACCCTCTGTTGATAAACAAACTTCATCAATACAATTTATCAAACTCCGCTGTTTCAATGTTGTCTTCTTATCTAACAAATCGCAAACAGTTTGTTCAAATTGATACTGCAAAATCAGATCTTACCCCTTGTAATATTGGAGTGCCCCAAGGATCAATATTAGGCCCACTCCTATTTTTACTCTATATTAACGACCTTCCCTCAGTAAGCAAACATGCCAATTCCCTCCTCTATGCCGATGACACAGTGCTTTTTTTCTCGGACAATAACATAAGCAAACTTAATTCAAAACTAATGGCAGACTTAGATTCTCTTTGTAAGTGGCTACATGATAATCACCTATCCATTAATCTCAATAAAACTGAATACATGTATTTTAGATCTCCACAAAAACAACTTCTTGCAACAAATCCCATTGTTAGCCCAACAACCTCTGAATATAACCTGTACATACAAATATCTTGGAATTACTTTAGACTCACAACTCACCTATAAGTCACATATTTATAAACTCACACTACAATTAAATCAAAAACTTTTTGTTTATAGTAAAATCAGGCCATACCTCACCTCTTCTGTGTCATTCATTTACCTCAATGCCATATTTCTATCTACTCATTCATACTGTCTCCCCTTATGGTCAGCGACCACCAAAGAGGCCACAGCGCCTGTAGTTCGATTGTACTACAGAGCTTACAAAATACATTCTCAATTTCCACCCTGGACCCATCATTGTACAGCGCTTCAAACTACAAATTCCTTAAATTTAGAAAATTATTGCACCTTCATATTATTATCAGGCAGAAAATAACAATCTACCACAAGTAATTTGCAATCTCATACCCAAACAGTCCCAAACCCGCACTTTGCGCTCCGCCCATAGACTGTATAAAAATATGGACAAAGCCACTGTGACGTCACCCATTGCCTTTACACGGCCAGAAAACAGTACTACTTACATATTGAGAAGGGAAAACTCCAGTCGAGGAATGCGTTTTCTGTAAAGCTTGCGTAATACTAGACCATTAAAACGACAACTGCCGTTAAGCTGGGCTGTAATTAATTGTTCAAAGCACCCAATGAGACATTGCATATACCATTAATAAGGTTATAACGTACTCTGTTGGATAAAAGAGCCGACAGTTAAACCAGAATGAACTGTAATGAATGAGACAGGCTTGCTGGGAATGGGGGGTATTACGAGTTGACGTTTCGGATAGTGTAATAGCGGTATAAAGTGTTGTACATTTCTCAAACGGATTGTACCAGACAATAAATGACTGAATTTTGAAAGGAACATCTCTATCGATAAAACCAATGGTAGGATTGTATATTTATTTCATATTTAGTAGCAGATATTCATAGTAGAATATGTGGTACGAGGAGACAATTTCACATGTTTATTTTGCATTTGAGTGAGCAGGGCTTTTCACTGCTTTTTTGGCATACGATCAGGCTAATGTTGGGTTTATCTTGTTGCTATGACGGAATTCAAATTTTATATGATGAATAAATATATTTAAGAACTCACACACAGACGCTATTGTCCAATATATCACGCATGGGTAGGTATAGACTGGGTGGGAGGTTGCTTGTTAAATGGACTTGCTACGGGAAAATAGTGACACTTAGAAACTCGGTATTCGGCAAAGTTGTCACAAATTGCCTACCGATAAAGTTAAAACACGGAGTTTGTGATTTCCACTATTAGTTTGGCTGCAGAAGCAAGGATTGTCTCAGCTGAGCAAAATCTTGGCACTGGCGGCATGGTCACTAGGCATCTGTGCAAAGGGGTTAACATGAGATGAAAAACTCAAAAAGTACAATTTTGAAACATGTATCTGAAGCATGGATCTGGTCACATATCTACTTATTATGCAGGTGACACAATCCTCTATCGTTTTCCCCCTGCCCTTTCACAATCCTTCCAAGCACTCCGTAGTGCTGAAAATCACAACTTTTGATGGAAATTTCTTATAAAAGGTCTGTAAATACCTAGGAATCTGGCTTGACGAACACTTCGTTTTAAAATGTATATTGAAAAACTCATTAAAGGGGCAATAAACACCAAATCAATTATTTTCAGTTATAAAGCAGAGTAGCTTACCTGAATTTCATAAATCACATATATCCTATTGCTTAAAAAAACTAAAATGTAATTATGCCGTGCCATCACATTTTGTCGCTGAAATCCAAACTGAAACGTTTTATTTGAGCCACGCCCCATTCGTGACGGTAAAAAAAAGGTAAAAAAACATTTTTTCTACACAAGCAAGTCAATACCCCCTCTCTCGCTCTTCTTGATTGATGGGTATTCAAACTATGCAAATTAACGTTAGCCCTTCAATTTTAAACGGGTTTCCATTTTAGTTTTCATGACACGTTACCGAATGGCTCTATCGCCCCTCCCACCAACTGTAACTCCTCCCTCCTCCCGTCTGTTCTCTCTCAAGCCCAATTCACGTCTTTTGAAATTGTGAAGTGGGCGGAGACAGAACAAAACCTGGTGTTTATTACCCCTTTAACTTAGTCGCCTAGTGTAATCCAAAGGCCATTGCCAATAAAACAATAATAGTCCATCTTCAGATTTTGTTTTCAATCCTTACACAGCTAATTTATATTAAAACTAAATCAAAGCGGATTCACCCCAATATAAATGGCCAGTTTTTCTCTCGCTTAATTTTTAACCGCAAAAGCATAACCCCTTCCACTGAGCGATGTTAAAGCCATTTTTAAAATAACATTATTTCAACAGCTAATTTTTCATGTAGATTCTCATAAATGCAACAACATAACCAAATAACTATATTTAAATCACTAGCTTGCCATAAAGGATGTATGTTTGCTTTAAAATTATTTTTTTAATTTCAATCTCCATGTAATCAATCTCGTTTGAAGGAAAGACCTCATCGTGTGTGCAACTTTTAGGATGGGGTTATCTTTATTTCTTCAACAAAAGAACCAATATTTAGTGGTTTTCTTGCTGGAAAACTAACATACTGCAAACATGTATGCATATGATATTTAATGAAATATGTAACTCCAAAAATTCTGTATGAGCTGTAGGTCCCCACAGTTTCAGAATTCCATTGTATTCACGACAAACTTTTTGATTGCTTAATGCTGGTCGGAATCGATAAGACTCATATCCCCTTTTCACTGTGATTTAAAAAAATTAATAAAATCCATTCGCAAAACTAAAAAGATTATACCGCATTGTAGAAAAGACATTGGTGAAGATAAACATGCAAAAATCTTAAGTTTAAGTTTACCAGTCTAGCCAAACCACAAAACTTTTCAAAGCCCCATTTGGGTGGCATAACTTGGAGAAATCGGGAATTCTACAATCTGGATGATGTCAAGACAGGGGTTGGGCACAATTTGAATAACATTTCATATCAATACAAAATCCCTTCGGGGGTCATTTTAAATGAGGTCGCAAGTGCATTGTGATTACATTGCGGGAGTCGTAAACACGATTTATATAAAACTTTACCATTTCCCCAAGATATGCAGTAGATGTGGTTGGATCACTTTAAGAGTTTCTTCTCCTTACTTATTTTCCCCATAGAGTTCAATAGGAAAATGAGTCAAATAAATGCAAAAAAACTTTTGATACAATGCTGTGTTTGCAACCATTTTTTCAGTAGAACATAGTAAGATAAGCACAAGCTTCCAGTTTGCAAAAAAAAAAAAGTATGGTTTCTGAAGGCTGCAAAAAACTAGCCCAATACTCAAGAGATCAGCAAAATCATGCTCTCGACAAATCCTGATCATCCCAGACTATCCAAAAACAGGGCCTCGGGTCCTAAATACCGAAACTATCCTTTAAATAAACAAATTTCACAGATTTCAAATATGGTAGGAATATAGTTCCATCTATGCATATATTTAAAAACTGATGAGCTGGCCAATACAAACAACTAGATAAGAATTTTTTTATTTTTTTATTTTTTATAAATAGCTCATGAGACAGAGAAATGTTACGGAAAACTTACTTTAGCTGAACCCCTTCCTTGCTTTCAACGATTACAAGGTTTGGATCCATGTTCTTGGTAATTTCTTCTAAAGCATTTTCAGGAATCATGTCTAAAAGGGAGAAAGAACAGTGGGGAGAGAAAAAAAAAAAAAGAAAGTAAAACACATATCTGGTAATGTTTCATGTGGTATATTCAATAGATGAGTCATTCAATCCTGGCTAGAATTGTTTTAGATTAAACCCATTTTATGTTTATGTTGAGCCTGCCATAAAAGCACTTTAGGGTGTACATGTATGGATGAAATTGAAATCATACTCTCACCCTTTGCCATTTTTTGCAGCAAGCCATAAGTAGCATCCTGCCTCTTAAGCTTTGACAGCCAGCATTCAGGATTAGTACCTGAATGTTTGTACTTTGATCACTGAATAAGGATTAACGATTCTTGAGTGATCAAGTTAGCTATCGATAAGCATTAGTTAGCTACCTAATTACCAATGTTATTACTGTTAGCTAGCTTGCTACGATTTTTTGCTTTGAAACAAAACATATTGAAATATAAAAATATAGTCTAGAAACATAGTCATTGCTGTACAATCTGAAAAAATGCCACAGCAAGAATAACAATAGAGATATAAATATTAACATGTATAGTAGAAATATACTATAAGTATATAAGTAGAAGGTATAATATGCTATAATGGTGTAAATGTGTATAGGAATATGCAGCCATCCACATACAATCTAAGAACTCACAGGTATATTTTGCCATATTTTAGTTTTGATTTACAAAATCTGAGCACAATGTCATTTCAACCATTGACTATTTCAGCAGTTGACCTGATGCATCATAACAAAGTCGCAAACTTTTGAGATGGCGGAAGATAGTGCAAGTGTTGCTTGTTATTTGAACAAGTTGACTCATTTTATGTTTTTGTACATTGTATTGTTTTGTATTATAATGATGTTTTGAAGCATGTTGTGCTGTAGCCTACTGCTGGAAAGGTGCTATACATATAATATTATTATTATTACAGTGTATTAAAGTAATCACATGATCAATTTGTTTCTTAAATATAAAAATACTTTTGACTTATCACATATCTGTCTGTCCTGTTTGGTGCTGCTGCATAGACAGCAGTAGCCTATTTGCCTGTACTAAGAACATTACAAAGTTAAAATTGTGACATGTTCCCTCATGAAATTAATGATATTCAACGAATCACACTTCTGCCTATTACCCAGTGGCGTAGCCTACCGTTCAAAATAACCACCTTTATTATTTGCAACACCACCCATGTAATATACATGTTGAAATGTATATGCTCCCATCGGGCAGACTAAGAGAGCCCTGAAACTGAGTCCAAGAATATGGACTATGTGATTGTGCGACACTACGCTGAAGCCAATCATGGTTCTGTCTCTTCCCTAAAATTTTGGGGTATTGAGAGTCACTGTCACCCAGAGGCGGAGATATTAAGAAATTGCTCCGCAGAGAGGCGTACTGGATACATACTTAGTGTGGAATCCAATGGGTTAAATGAGTCTCTGAATCTTTCATGTTTTTTCTAATGTGCGTATATTTGAGTTTCATTATATATTGTTTATGCCATGCCCATAACAGGCTATTGTTTAGTTTAATTATCTATGATATTTGTTAGTCTTCTCTCTACCCTGTTAAAAAATATCACATTTTGTATGTGGAATCAATGTTAAGATCTATTAGTCCCACACATGTGCACCCTACAATGTATAATAGATGGGAGGGTATTTATATACCTCCCGGTGTGTTGCCTGTATTTTCTTTCGACTCTGAAGACGACGTTGTTGACGTCGAAACGTCAGTCCTGAAAAGGCATTTTTGTTCTGAGCTGCGTGTGCTCCAGCCCTCCTTATTTCGGATTAGTCCTAGTCCGTGAAGTGGTCCGGGTAAAGAATATTCTTTGAGTTCGCTGGTCCTGTTTGTTGAGAACCTATTAGTACTCTTTTATACAGCCGGCCCGTAGCGCATTTGGGATCACCCTTCTTACATTAAATATCTCTTCTCTGTTCTGTTTTTCAATTATGTAAAAGAGAATTTACAAATCACTGCTTTCTGCTTTTATGTGCATTATACATACTGACCAAACTTTTTTGGAATTGGGGTTTGTAAAATCAAGCAGAACAGTTTACCAGCACAATGTATATGGAGTGACAGCAAGCTGCAATAAATGTTTGGTAATTAGATAGGAGTTTCCAGCATTATTTACAAAGTTTTAACTCAACGTTTTGGGCTTAAAAAAACACTTTCCCAGAAGGAATGGATGTATCCTAAGGATATTTAATCAAAATATTGAGCTGAGCAGTTTATTATATATTATATATTATATTATATATTAGATTGATTTGACAAAATGCGCCATTGAGGCTCCAGAATCATAACGCACACGGGAAAGTTCCGGCGCAAGGACCCAGGGGAGGCTGCCATAGCCCCAATCTAGTGCAGCCATTGGTTAGAGTGCACTGTGGTTCACTGTGCACGCAATGAGCCGAGTGGGTTGTAGAAGTGAACGTTCTGATCACGACTGGTACTTGAGCTCGGGAAGTTCGGTAACAACATGAGGTTGAACGTTCTGCCCGCAGTGTAATCACAATGGGCATTCCACACACAAAACAAAAAACAAAATTGACGTCTGGGCTCATTTCAACATGTCATTTAACAAGGAAATCTACTAAACGAGAGTAGATGAAGCTATTCATTTGTTTCAGAAGTGTACTTACACTTCAACAATGTTATTTTTTTACTTTAGAAGCCAGACATTATTATGCTAATTTGACTCTGTTTACAAGCATTTGTGCCTATACTTAACGCTGTACCGAAATCAATGGGGTCATTATAAAACATCCAACCACATTGAAGTCGTAAATACACATTTTATTACAAGAAAAACTCACTGTGAAATGTTTTAGGTGTTAATCGATCGGTATGTATCGATACTTTCGTCTATTTAGGTGTCCTGAAAACGTTACATGTGCCGCGCGTCCTACATTCTACAGCCACTTCAGAAGCAAAATGGCACCAAAAAAATAAGGCGCTTGCCAGCTTATTCGAAATAACCCCAGAAGGGATTTTGTAAGTGAAATTAAATGTTATTCAAATTGTGGCCAACCCCTGTCTTGACATCATGCCGATTGTTCAAATCCGATTGGTCCAAGATATGCTGGCAAAGAGGCGCTTTGAAATGTTTTCTGATGTGGCTAGGTCAGTAAACTCCAGATGAACGACGACATTTTTACATGTAGATCTTCATCAAAATCTCATCTACAGTATGGTATAAAGCATTTCAATATTGCGAATGGGTGTTTTTTTTAATTAACATGAAAAGGGAACATGCACCTTATAGATTCAGAATCCAAAAACTGGAGAATTCTGATAACCAGTGCCAGCTAAAGTCGCTAGCTGCTATATTTTTCTCTGGACCATATCGCCGGTAAACTCCATATGAACAACGACATTTTTACATGTAGATCTTCATCAAAATCTCGTCTACAGTATGGTATAAAGCATTTTAATATTGTGAATGTGTGTTTTTTTAAAATTAACATGAAAAGGGAACATGGGTCAGACCCAGACACATTAAGTAGTCTAATCAATGTTAGAATACAGTGGAATTCTGAAGCCGCGGGACCCGCCAAGTTTGAAACTGAGACGTTTGGCAAGTATTGCGTTTTGGGAGTACATATTTAATTAAATACAACACGCCATAACAATATATGTGAGTAAATGTGTAGAACATATTAGTTTTCCTGTACGAATACCACAAAATATCGGTTCTTGTTGAAAAAATAAGGATAACGGTATCCTAAAAGCAGCACAGATGATGATGTGTTTCGGTCCAACGAGAGTAATTACACGGAAGTGAAACGGGCTAATTTAAAAAATAATTTTAAAGCGAACAAACTTCCTTTTTCTGACAAGCTAGCGATTTATATATTGTTATTTGATTATATTGTAGCATTTAGGACAGCATACATGAAAAATAAGCTGGCAAAATACGTTTTCTGAAAAATCACGAAAACGGGTTTGACCTCCCTAACATAAGCTACTTGGCTAACGGAATGTCAGTAACTTTCGTGTAAGCACTCATTCCAGAGGGTTAAAAACATTCTGTTAACTGTAGCTATGAATGCGTTTGCTCCATTGGTCTGCTCTCAAGTGCTACTGCCAGCTGGATCCATACTATAGACTGTAGAAAAAATATGTAACCAAGTAAGTTCAAACTACGTTGCATTCATGCTCCTTGTAGGCTATTCATCAATTGTACATAGGCTTTGCCACTATTTATGTCATATGTTGACCAGCCAGAGTCTACTGTTGACACTACTATGTGTAAAATAACTCGACTTTGATTGTATAAAGTAAAATCATGCTTTGATTCTTATATGCATTATGGGTATAACTGGGTTGAAAATATGACTGCAAACCCTTTAGTTTGGTATACAGTTCCTATATAGCCTACTGGTTCGGCTTTAGGCTTATATGAGATAACGTTAGCCTATTAGTTACTTGACTATAATGCCTAAACGGAATTTGTGTAGCTTGCCTGTTATTGTTATAAAACAGAACCCATCTGCAAAGTGTAGTAGCTCGGTTTTATGTCAGCAGTTGTGGAAATTAAGTTTTAAAATAAGTTTTGTTCGGTAATACTCATTTGAGCATCTCGGGACAATAGAAAAAGACCGTCTGTGCGTTTTTTGTTTTATTTTTTGCTCACGATACATCGTTGAGCTCACTGAAAGTCAGCCATTTTCCCATAGGAATACATTGAGCAGCTGAGGCCGACCAACCTAGTGACGTCACGACCGCAGTTGGTCCAAGATGGCTGCGCCCTAGTGGGAAAAAAGCGAATTTCAACTTCTTTTTCCAGCAAATACGGGTCGGTTTGAGATTTGAACGCACGGTCATATCTAATTTAATAAGTAATTCTGTGGTCTGTTCATTTTTTCACCTTTCAGAAGAATACAGATAGTCTCACTCGCATTATTGTACATATTTACTATCTGTACATATTTTTATTTGGTAATGATGAACAATAAATATAAATTATAGACATGTGTAGATTGGTAAAGTTATATAATAATAGTAATAATGAACACTAAATAACGTTAGACATTTGAAAATATAAGCATATTCAAAATGAACAGGTCAGCACTGATCATGAACGGATTGCATAAGATAAGGATTGATAAGATCTCTCAACGGCCCAGTCAATTAATCGTCCGCTCCCTCCTCTTCAGATCACCTCTCTCAGCACTTCATTTATTTCCTCATCTTCAAATCCCAAAAACTACTCCTCACAATATCCAAATTCAAATTGAAAGCTTGCTCCCATCTCTTTCTATTTTGCTTGCTATAGCCGGTGTTTGAAGTGGGAAAGACAAGTCACGTTGTCGAAAAGCAGTGAAAAAACAGGAAAAATACGTTTTAGAAAGCATGTGCCGTTTGAATGGCATGTCAATGGATTGGCTCACTTGAATTAATCGTTATGGATTTACGTACAGTGACTGTTGTGGGAATGAAACTTGAGAAAGAGAATCTCACAGGCGAATGTACAGTTTATGAGAAGTAGCATAGCGAATGCGAGAACATTTGCCAGTAGGTTAACTTTTTTTATTTGCCAGTGTAGTGGTTCGTTCTGGCTCACATCAAGCACTGGCTATAGCACATTAAGCCAAACAAAGGATAAATCGTTTGTACAGAAAGTTAAGTCCAAATAAAAGTTGGGAAACTGGAGACCCTAGGTAACGTTAGCTAGTTTGCTAGTTAGCTGTCTAATGTTAGGCGCCTACCATTAAAGTTGACTAACGTTAACGTTACAGCTTGTTGAAGTTAAGCATATAACGTAACGTTAAATCAAAGGGGATTTTAAGCTTCAATGTTACCTTGGGTTATAGTTTCCAAACGATTTACCCTTAGTTTGGCTAACAAATGTGGTCATAGGTTAGGGCACCACTTCTTGAAATCTCCTTTATCCTATCTAGACACGACCGCTAAGGTGGCTCTCTTCAAATTTGCTAGCAAGTTAGCTAGCTTACTTGTAGCTCCGTAATATCATTATATGAAATTTCAACCAATCACAACACATGTTGACATACCACATCACGTTTATTCAATGTTTCATGATATATTTACCCAGCAACAATATTGTAACTGGCTAGAAAATGAAGCTTCAACATTTGATGCGTGTTGGGCGCATATATTCGCCCCTGGCAGTCTAGAACGTTGACAGTTTGGGCGCATATATGCGCCCTCGGCAGTGAGTGAGTTAAGGTAAAAAGTGAAAACGAACCAGAGCCACTTCACCGAGTGCTTCATGTCCCCTTTAAGAAAAGCATGCCCAGCTTCAGACAGCTCTATCTCAAAAATATACATGTCACAGTTTAGATATTCACACCGTAGGAATTCTGGGAACCAGATGCACATCTGTATATAATATGTCTTGTGTAGCTTAAAAACTGTAGTCGTGGTCACATGTTATAAATGGGTTTGAAATTGAAATGACCAGCTGCCGCTAGAGTGGAGTTTTGAACATTCCACCATTTGTGTGAATGGGGAGCATGGTTTTCAAACAACACTGAATATTTTACAAACTAAAAATGTCACAGCTTAGATATTTACACCGTAGGAATCCTGGGAACCACATGAACATTTTGATACATATTATATCTGTGTACCTTAAAAACTGTAGTCGTCGTCACAAGTTAGAAAATGGGTTTGAAATTGAAATTACCAACTGCTGCTAGAGTGGAGTTAGGAACATTCCACCTGTTAGCAAGGTGAGTCGCCGTAGCAACCCCCGAAGCAAAATCAATACAAAATCTACCACCAGTGTTCTGCTGGACCCAGTCAGTTATGGAACGGCCCAACAATCCATGCACCCTCTTGTTTGCTGTGCCCGAAATCGCTCCCTATTCACTATATAGTGCACTATTTTGGGTATCTGCCATTTTGTAGAGTGTCCGAATTCAAAATGTCAAATTTGACACCCTGTATAGTGCACTCAATATCCCCCACAATGCACCACTAAATGTAGGGTACAAACAATGTACACTACATTACCGGAGACATTTTTTTTTGTCAAGATGGCAACGGCTGAGCCTGCGCTGGTCTACAAATGTAAATATAAATGCAAGTTTCATCTTATAGCCTATATTCAAATCAGTTTAGTCGGCTTTATAAGCGAAATATAAATAAACGCGGTAGATTAAATATATTACAAAGTGTTAACTATTTTTTTAAATTATTACTATGTTTAATGGAAAATGCAACTTAATTAGCTAGCTAGCTACCTAACTTACCTATCTACCTACAACGAGACAAACAAAACCCTTGTTCAAAATAAAAAATAACAGTTTTTTACCGTTTCTTGCATGCTTTCTCACCAAGCCGGTGACCGCTGTCACGCAAGCGTCGCGCGTTGCTAAGTAACCTGCTCAGAAACGGTAGTGTCCGAAATCGTCTCCTCCTTTCACCAGTCAATCCCTATCTAGTGCTCTATGTAGATTCCCTAAGTAGTGTATAGGGAGGGAGTGAATGAGTGAGCGAATTCGGACACAGCGGTTGAGTTTGGAATTCCATTGTTATTGTTCAAGCAATAACTGTAATCTTTCCTGTTTGTTATCAGAGTACTAACTGTCATATTTCCTGTGTCTTCTGAAATACCAATGGCTGTCCTTTTATCTCTTTCTATCTCTCTTTTACATGTTTGTTAAACGCAATGTCTGTAAGTATACTAATAAATAAGCATAATAGCGCTGTCCAGGACTTATTACCTTTTTTGATATCACCAAACCAGAGGCCATTGTTTTTGTACATGTATACAACACACACATTTTCTATTGCATTTTTTAATATGATTGCTCATAAACCTGCTCCGCTCACTTCACCACCTGGGTGTGATTTTTCTAATGATAGGGAGAAGCTTACTGGAGAGTAAATACATTCTAGTTGATAGAGGATGGTATTGTACATCAGCACGACCCTATTGCTGTATATACAAGCAATTTACAGAAGTATTCTTTGCAACAACAATGCCAAATATTTATTGAATTTAGGCCCATTGTTGCTATAAAAACTCATGGGGAACGACAATTTTGTGGCTGCTTTTTTAAAAGATTTCTCCTGGGGGCTGCATGCCCCCAGACACCCCTAGTAGTGGCTTAGCCCCCTTAAACATATATCTCTGGTGACGCCCATGGTACAAAATATGAAATGGATATGTATTGCAGCTCAAGTCCCATGAGGCAATTTGAAACAGTGTACTTTGGGGGTCTATCTTGGCGATCTTAGCACTTGGTCTAACCGCATGGCATTAAGTGCATTTAGGGTGTGTCCAAGTTCCCGGTAATTCCCAACAGTGCTGTTATTTTACAAAAATAAAAATCTGGTGTCCAAAAATCTATCCAAAATGGATAACTGTGCATCACAGTAATTCAGGAGATACTCAAAACTTTTCAACAGATGACTCTTTTGATCATTGAAAAATATTTGCATCCATATTACAGAATTTGCAACCTTTGCAAAAGATTAGGGGAATGGACATAAGTGTCCAAAAACATACCCAAACCTATCCAAATCTATGAAAACATATGAAAACCAATGCTACCTATACAAACCTATCCAAATTTACCCAAACATATCCAAAGCTATCCAAACATAAACACAGCTTTATTGTGTATTTGAAGCACATTATTACGTCCTATGAGGAGACAATTAGGGGGGAATCAATTTCGTTGTCTCAGTTTAATTTCCAGAAAAGTCCACCACAGCTCCGTTCTGGTCATGAAAGGTCATTTATTACCAATCAGACAAACAATGTATATCATAACTTAACGAGAACAGACCATTCAGCCCAACAATTGTCACCATCTTCCTACCACTAAAGTAGTGGTCCCCAACCCTGTTCCTGAAGATCTACTGTCCTGTAGGTTCTCTCCAACCCTAACAAAGCACCCATCATTCAACAGCTAGAAATCTTGCTGAGCTGCTAATTAGTGGAATCAGGTGTGCCAAATTATGTTTGAAATGAAAACCTACAGGACGGTAGATCTACAGGAACAGGGTTGGGGACCATTGCACTAAAGGGTACCTAGTGCTCCCCTACAAACTAGATAGTATCCAGCAGCATATCAAGCCTGGTCTTGAAAACACCCAGTGTTTCTGCCTCTACTACATGACCTGGCAAGCTATTCCACAGAGTGATTACTCTCTGTGTGAATAAGTACTTCCTAATGCGGAATTTACCTTTTGCTAATTTCCATCTATGCCCCCTCATTCTACTAACAGAACTCAACCTGAAGTTCACTTTAGTTTAGTTTTTTTAGTTTTGAAGTTCTTGTAGTTCACTTTATTAATCCATTTTATGAATTTAAAAGGCTCTATCAAATCACCCCCAAGTCTCCTTTTACTAAGCTTAAAGAAATTAAGCATCCTAAGTCTTTCCTCATAACTTTTATCTTTCATACCAGGAACCAACTTACTTGCCATTCTTTGGACCTTTTCCATTCTACTTTAAATATCTGCTACTAAATATGAAATAAATATACAATCCTACCATTGGTTTTAAGCAGAGATGTCTCTTTCAAAATTCAGTGGCCATTTATTGTCTTGGACAATCTGTTGATACACACCAGTTTAGCTCGTGATTACACAACATCGAACTTCCGCGCACAACACCCCATATACTGTACCTGCAGCCCTGAAGTATTTCACGTGATTCCGGTTTTATTCCCAACTGTTTTATCCGATAGAGGACAGTATATCCTTTTCAACGGTGTTTGTCATTTTTTCTGTGATGCTATGAACAATAATTTGCAGCCCAGCATTTTTATATATATTTTTTTTTTTTGCCATCAGAATTTTTTATCTAGTCAATGTACTATGATGCAAACTGGACACAATGCATTCGCCGACAGGAGTTTTCCTTCCGCGATATGAAAAAAGTACTGCTTGTAATTTGCAGTTATTCTCGCTGGCTACATATGTACGTTCGTTTTTCCACTCAATCACTGGGGAAGCGGACGTAATTTAATTAGAATGATCAGCACTATTAGTATGTTACCACTCTGCAAACTTGAGTTCGCTCCGGTTTATACATTGTGATAAAAATGGACATTATTTTTTAGATAACACATTAGTTTAGTTGATAAAATAAAAAATTATTAATCGTTTTGTTGGCCTTTATGGAGAGTTGAAGTTGTTTTAAAGACCTGTTGACATTTGCTGTACACAGAGAATGCACACATTGACAGCATCCTCACAAGTTTTTTTTATTTGCTCAAAAGTAATATCTCAATAACAATATCCTCTGATCTACTTGGAGTTTGCTTGTCTCCAATCCTCTCCAAACTAGAATGTTTACTGAACCACAGCATCCAGACAGAACAAATCAATCGCAACAATATCTTATGACACCTGCAAATAGCCTACATACGTTGTCTTTTATGTGGGTGGTTTAGGTCTGATCAGTTGTTTGAAATGAACGATGATTTTGCCGTTGCATTTTTACCGTAATTACACGAAATTGAGGCATGGTGACCCCTGCTTTTAACCCTTTCGTGCGTACCATCACAAATATGTGATCATTCCAAAACTGGCCCAAAAGGGTACCATCACAAATATGCGATTAGTATCATTAGAACGTTCCCTTGAGAATGTCGTCACAAGGGTCACTGCCTTCTAAAGTGCAAACATGACTACCAATGCGGTGCATACAAATTGTTTATTGTTGTATTATAATACTAATTTTGTTACTATAGTTGTTATCATCAGAGTAGACATCTAGTTTATTTTGTAGCCTACTGTATAGGGTGACCATATATTTGATTTTTTAATTTTTATTTATTTATTTTTTTTAAAAAGAGGACGGGGTGGGCGTACACTATGCCATTTTCAGTGTTATAAATAGGATAGTTTCAGCTTTCTGCCAATGCCAATATTATCTTTCTACTCTAAATATCAAGGGAGATATACTCGACTGTCACCAAACCACGTTGTTGATTGCTGACATTATAATATAATAGCAATGATAGCTAGCTTGATCTATGATGTGTCCCTACAGTGACAGAACAGTGACAGATGCAGCACTGTTTCCTCAAGTCTGGTTCATCCTTGGGAGCAATTTACAAACGCCTGAAGGTACCACATTCGTCTGTACAAACAATAGTACGCAAGTATAAACACCATGGGACCACGCAGCCATCATACAACTCAGGAAGGAGATGCGTTCTGTCTCCTAGAGATGTGCTTTGGCGCAAAAAGTGCAAATCAAGCAAAGGACCTTGTGAAGATGCTGGAGGTAACAGGTACCAAAGTATCTATATCCACAGTAAAACGAGTCCTATAATCGACATAACCTGAAAGGCTGCTCAGCAAGGAAGCAGCCACTACTCCAAAACCACCATAAAAAAAACAGACTACAGTTTGCAACTGCACATGGGGACAAAGATTTTACTTTTTGAAGAAATGTCCTCTGGTCTGATGAAACAAAAATTGAACTGTTTGGCCATAATGACCATCGTTATGTTTGGAGGAAAAAGGGTGAGGCTTGCAAGCCGAAGAACACCATCCCAACCGTGAAGCACGGGGTGGCAGCATCATGTTGTGGGGGTGCTTTGCTGCAGGAGGGACTGGTGCACTTCATGAAATAGATGGCATCATGAGCAACACTCAAGACATCAGCCAGGAAGTTAAAGCTTGGTCTCGCAAATGTCTCTTCTAAATGGACAATGGCCCAAAGCATACTTCCAAAGTTGTGGCAAAATGGCTTAAGGACGACAAAGTCAAGGTATTGGAGTGGCCATCACAAAGTCCTGACATCAATCCAATCGAAAATTTGTGGGCAGAACTGAAAAAGCATGTGCGAACAACGAGGCCTACAAACCTGACTCAGTTACACCAGTTCTGTCAGGAGGAATGGGCCAAAATTCCAGCAACTTATTGTGAGAAGCTTGTGGAAGGCTAACCAAAATTTTTGACCCAAGTTGAACAATTTAAAGGCAATGCTACCAAATACTAACAGAGTGTATGTAAATTTCTGACCCCCTGGGAATGTGATGAGTTGTGATCCTAATTGACCTAAGACAGGGGATGTTTACTAGGATTGAATGTCAGGAATTGTGAAAAACTGAGGTTAAATGGATTTGGCTAAGGTGTATGTAAACTTTCGACTTGAACTGTAGATTATAATGAATCTTTCGTTTGGCCTGTTGTTGATATTTCTCTTAAGTGTTTCAGTTTGCTGTGTTTTTCATTTATTCGTTTGTTTATATAATTTATTATATATATTACTTTCATTTTAAAAACAAAATGAAGGAATTTTTTTCCCCCATCTAGTTTTGATAAGTTGTTAAATTGTACATTGTTTTTTCTCTTTCGTATCACCAGACAAAAGGCTGCTTTTTTATTTAGCTATTCACTATTTTTAAGTTGTGTGTTCTTATAAAGAGTGGAACTAAAAATGACAATGTTAAATGTCTCATTGCTTGTTGTTCCGACACATTCATTTACCGCTTTGTCTATGCCGTTAATAGCCTACAGCGCGGGCCATAAGCAAACTGATGTCGTTAATAGGCAGCGCAGGCCAGCAAATCGCAGCATGTGCTTGTAGATATAATTGATATTTCAAATGCTCATAATGACAGTTTTGTATTTCTCTGTAATATAGTTAACTTACTATTGATCAGATGGTAGTCAAACCATTTTCTGATGCTCAAATTTACGTATTTAAATAATAAAATTTATATCATAAATGTGCGACGATTAGTCGACTGACGACTACAGGTCGACAAAGCAAATCTTTGGTCGGGGGCATCCCCCCATTTTTCTAGCAGCATATAAAATTCACGTTTGCAACAAATAGACATTTATAACAAGACAGACAACTATTTGCACTCCACAAAAGGGGGGGGGGGGGGGTGAAGACATAAATACTAGGGGTGTCACGATTCTCCAAATCCGCGATTCGATTTGACTTTCGATTTTAAGGTCACGATTCGATTCTCGATTTTTTTCCAGCACTATTTTTTTTTTCCCAGCACTATAGTCTAACTAATGGCTATGCCATTGTTAGACTATCGAGTCTTGATTTGTAAAGAAAAATACTTGTTTCTCAATAAGTAACTTTTATTTGAATAATAACAATTATAAATAATAACAAAAATATGAGAATATTTAAACACACCTAAACAGTTAAGAGCTTTATCAAAACTAGAATAATAAACAGTTGAACATTTACCACGCTATTAACAATTTACACATTGGTTTTATGCCCTGACAACGGTCATTTACATTTACATTGTCGTCAAGGCAATTAATTCTGCATTAAATGCTTAAATCCAGCGTTCTCCACCACCGAATAGGGTCGCATGTCTGATGCTACAAACACTCCTATTGCGCTAGTTATTTGTTTAGCGCAAGTTGAATTTTGTGGAAGCTTGGCTCTAAATGAGAATGGAAGAGTTGCCTGTGTCAATGTTTTTTTCCCAGTCAAATCTATTTCTTTGTGATGCCTGCGAATGTGTCCTGCCATATTTGACGTGTTGCCTGAGGTGGCGTATGGTAGCCTACTCGCGTGTAGCATAGCCGACAAACTGTCGTTTTTTTGTCAATGACGCGTTCGTTGTTTATATAACTCACGGGGAAGGCAAACTGTTGCCACACCGGTGACTTGAGGGAAGCAGGAGGATTTTGCAGTTCTGTTTCTCCATCTCTGACTCCGGCAGTGGCCATGTGTCGAAAAGTAATGCAGGCTACCGGTAAGCTAACGTTAACTAGCAGCTGTGTCTTCTTTGAAATATCGTTGTTTTTTTTTCTTCGGACGCACGCCTGCGTGGACGAACAAAATGCAGTGGAAGGCGTCAAGTTTCGTTTTGTCGGAAACGCTTACATTAGAGATGGCCAAGTAGGCTACTTTTTTTTACATTTTACCCATCACATGAAAGGCTAAGAAGAGCGCGCGGGGGGCGGGGGTGGAGAGAAAAAAAAAAACTTGGAGAATCGCGAACCAGCTTGTGATTTCGAAGTTCGAAATCGAACGCTCATTTCGATCGATTTTCGATTTCGAATCGGTATCGTGACACCCCTAATAAATACAGATACATAAAAATGACAAAATATTTAGCCCTACTAAATATTTAATCTTACAAACATATCCACACACGTTTTCCCCATTCATGTACTGTATATTTGTCAGTCAGATGATGACAGTCAGTCAATTTTCTGAACAAAATATTAATAATAATACTAATTATAATAATGCATTTTTCCATGATGGACATGTGCTTTGTATGCGTGATTAACTTGGCATTTTTGTATGTTGAAAATTTTTTTTGTTGCAATGGTAATAAATCATAAATGACATGTTGCTGTAATATTGATATTAAGTGATTACACTTCAACAAATGTTGAAGAAGAAATCAGAAGAAATCCTCGATGTAGTACAGTGGAATGTGATTAGTGAAAAACTTAACTGAAAAGGAATGATTAACAATCGGGCTATATTTGTGTTACGTGCAAGTGTTGGATTTGAGACCAGTTTCAATGATCTTCTATTTTTTTTGCAGCTGTTCACTTCACTTTGAGCAGAGGTGTTCACTCCCCATAGCTGTGCAGAGGTGCACATCTCCAGTTGGACCTAAATGCTTTCAGTTTTTGTCTAGCTCTGTGTTCTCACTTATTAGTGACACAGAAACTGCATTTAATTGACAAATTAGTATTATTTGATAATGATGATGATTCATTATCAAGTTAATAAAAAAATAAAATAAAAAACGTAAAACTAAATGTATACATGGCATGCCAGTCATAAGAGTGTAGAAAATATAGGTAAGAGAAAAGGGAGCAAACATAGCAGCTGTTTTATTAGGGGTGGGAATCGAGAATCGAGAATTCCTCGGAATCGTACGCCTTCGAGCTTATCGATTCTCTTATCGATTCCAGCATGTATTCCCGACAGCTACGCATAGCAAAACAATGTCACGTCATGCGTGCCGTCGTTTTTCATTCAGTCAGCGCATGATGGCAGGCAGAGTTTGGCGCCCCGTCTAAAAAATATAAAATGTAAACGTCATTTTTTTAAAACTAATACTACTGCTAGGCTACTGTCATTTAAAAATCTATAGAAAATGTGTTCGCATAAGCTCCATTTTGTGATCCGTCTTCGGAAACTATTCAGAACTATAACAGATTTGTGGAGTGTGTGGACTTCCCTCGGGAGTCTATAACCAACTACAAGTGTAAAACTAGTGTTTTGATTGGCGGTAGACTAATCTGACAACAATTGCCTGCTTGCCTGCGACGCACAGATGAGTAGCCTAGATTTGGAAAGCGAATAACCAACCTAAATTAGCTAAATGATAATCTTCAATCTTCGTCATCTTCAGCTAATAAGAGAAGCCAGCTTGCCTCAGGTAACGTTAAAGATCTCATCTTTCTTCCATGTAAATGTATAGGCTAAATGAGATAGGGGAGAATGGTGACAGTTTAAACTGTTCTTATAATACAGAAACCAATGCAAACATTACGGTGCAGCTTATGAAACACGCCTAGGAGCGTAAATAACTCTAAAGTTTGCGATCATCGTTAGGGAATGAAACTACTAAATATCCAAATCACAGAGCAGCGGTTAAACAACAATATTTTAGCCATCTTTTTTTATCAGTTAAACTGATAATTTATCCTCTCTTCTCGCGTCCTTTTTCATTATTTTCTGGTGTCTCTTACTTTCTTTGACGTCTGATATGTTTAAGCACTCGTATTGATCAAGCCAAATGACATTTATAATGCCATTTCAATTTACAGAATTATACAATTCAGACTTTTATTGGATGCTCTGCCACTTGTGCAGGCCTATAGCAGATAAATATTTTCCATGATATGACTAAGAAATATGAATGAAAAACGAATGCTTTATACTTTATAAATATTGTGTCATTGAATCCATTTTAGATGACCACCCAATAGTAATAGTTGGTCTTTTAATAGCCTGGGAGCAAATAATATTTAAGGAATCGATAAAGAATCGGATCGATAAGCGGAATCGATAATGGCATCGGTATCAATAAAATCTAACGATTCCCATCCCTATGTTTTATGAGAAAAAAGTTTTCAGTTTCTGGTTTTTCTGATATTTTATCCACCCCCTGTATAAATTCATGAAGCATAATTAAATCTAGAGAGATGCATACACACAGGCGAACACACAAACTTTTTGGCTCAAATGTTAGGTGATGATCTATAGAGCTAGCTAACATTAGGTTACTGAGTAAAAACTTGGCGTTTTCAAGGTAATGTACTACCTGCTGTAGCTTTGTTTAACATAACACTTGGAACGCTACAGAGGCAGACCGTTGTCACTAAGACAATTCATGAAATACACTACTCACAAAAAGTTAGGGATATTCTGCTTTCGGGTGAAATTTCAGGATGAACCTAAAATGCACTATAACCTTTACAGGTGAAATTAATTTGACCTTCTCTAAACTTTTGAATGCACATGTCCAACTATTCAATGTTTCAGTACTTTTTGCACAACTTGCTGTTCTCTAACAAGGAGCTGAACGGCAAAATTCACAACAAGTGTTTGATCCATGAATCGACCAATAAATTTCCTGGTTCAATTAGAATTGGTATTTAAACAGTCCTCTTCATCATGCTGTTCACATTTTGACATCATGAGACCAAGTCGACACCTAACAATTGATCAACAGTACCTCGCCATTGCGAGGCTTCAAACAGGATGTTCTCAGAGGGAAGTGGCCACTGAGCTTAGAGTGTCACAGAGTGTCATCAGCAGGTTGCAACAGAGATACAGAGAGACTGGAAGAGTCACAGAAAGGCATAGAAGTGGACGTCCTTTGGCCACATCCCACACTGATGACCGCTTCATTGTGAACAGTGCCCTGCGGAACCGGATGATGAATGCCACTCAACTCCAGGCACATTTAAGGGAGGTGAGAGGCACCCAAGTGTCACGTCAGACCATTCGAAACCGTTTACATCAGCGTGGTCTGCGTGCTAGACGACCTGCAAGGGTACCTGACCACACCACCAGGCACAGGCGTCATCGTCTTGCATGGGCCAGGGAGCATTTACGCTGGACGAGGGACCAGTGGGCCTCAGTGCTGTTCTCTGATGAAAGTCGATTCACGTTGAGCAGAAATGATGGCCGCCAACGATGTTGGAGACGTCAAGGAGAGCGCTATGCATCAGCCACTGTTGTCACCAGACGACCCTTTGGTGGTGGCGGTGTTACAGTGTGGGCAGGTGTGTCTAGTCAATACAGAACTGCCCTACACTTTGTGAATGGTACAGTGACAAGCCCATACTACCTGAATAACATCATTAATCCAGTCATTGTGCCCCTGCATGAACAACACAGGCCTAATTTCATCTTCATGGACGACAATGCTCCAGCTCATCGAGGTCGCATCATTAGGGAAAGGCTGCTGGAGACTGGGGTACCTCAAATGGAGTGGCCTGCACTTTCTCCAGACCTGAATCCCATAGAAAACCTATGGGATCAGCTGACTCACCGTGTAGAGGCTCGTAACTCTGTACCCCAGAACCTCAGTGACCTGAGGGCCGCCCTTCAAGAAGAGTGGGATGCCATGCCTCAGCAGACAATAAGTCGACTTGTGAACAGCATGAGACGTCGTTGTCAAGCTGTAATTGATGCTCAAGGGCACATGACAAGTTATTGAGACATTGACATTTTTGTTGTGGTATACCCACCACTGTTGTTGGCTTTTGTTTCAATAAATTGTTTGAGATGAGGAAATCACCATTGCATGCTTCTACTTAAATGCCCTACTTTCATGATACGTATAATATCACTGTAGCGTGAACTTACATTTTCCATAAATTTCACCCGAAAGCCAAATATCCCTAACTTTTTGTGAGTAGTGTATGTAGTGAGATCCATGCCTTTGTGACTTACTAAACAAACGTATTGAACGTTCTGATGTATTTTGGATATGACTATTGCATAAGTAAATTTTATAAACACTGTCATGTATCTTACCTGTAAGCCTGATAATTTAGGTCGCAGCCTGTAGAATAGCGAACTGTAACTCACAAAAAACTGGAGAGCACTTCTCACAAAGTAGGCTAAATAAATAAATAACGTGAGGCTACATTGCCCACGAATGCAAGCCTATACAGAATTACCAGGATTTTCCGGGACAGTCAAAAACAAAGACGTTACACGTTACAACCATTTTCTTGTAGTCTATATGGTAACTTACAGCTTGCGTTATGCCATAAAAGAGAATTCGATAGTATTCCAGCTAATATTAATGACTATCACGGATGACATATTCAATTAAATTTATTGAATTAAAATTTTTACAAAGAACTGTCGCCAAGACGCTGTACAGAGAAACAGAAGGATCCCAGGCCTGAACAGACTGAGCTGTGCTTAGTGTTCTGTCTGGGGTTAACTGTTACAAATTGAGTTTGAGGCTTTCATGGCCTACCTTGTAGTCATGTAGCTATCCAAGTCATGAACTGATATTATGTGCGGCTTGCATGTGGAATGCATGTCAAAACAGAAATAAGCTTCCCACAATGATTATACAACTGTAAAAGCAATAGTGGCAATTTGGCAATTGTTACTTAGCAAGCAAGCTAGCTTTTCTACACACGACAAAGATGGTACAGGTTTCCATTTCATCACCGGGAGGAATACGTCAGCTGGAGGAAATTTCTGGCCAATCACAGATTGAACGTGCTGTACCTAACATTTTACCACTAGAGACACTTTTGAGCCAGATTCTTAAAGTTTACACTTTTTTTGCGCTGACTGCAGTAATTTGTCAAGATTTGGACCAGGATCAATCAGTACTACTTACAAAAACCCAAATGTATCCGTTTTCATCTAAAATAAGTTGTTTCAGTGCTTTGTTACCCTTTAAAATGCTGGAGCAAAAAGAATTCTGGTAGAACAGTGGGAAAAGGAAGAGTAGGCCAACAGAGGTGCGTATGTGTCTGCTTGTATGGTGTGGAGACTCACGTTGATGACTGACAATGCAGTGGGCAGCCAGCAGCTTGAGCAGCGGCACTTCAAACAAAGCCTGATGGAACAGCAGCTCCTTTGCTGTGGGCCGCTTACTTGGGTCTGCCTCAAGACACTTCTGTATGAATTCCTACAATGCAGACAAACACTTGTCAAATGCTTTTAAAACACACACCCCATTACATTAAATACTCAACAAGCACAGAGGATTACATCTCCATTACATCAGTCTCAAACATGCATACACATCATCGTACACATGCAAAATTGCCAAGTCAAAGGCACACACCCTGCAAGCAGATTACATTAATGCTAGCATTAGCTTGTGGAACCCTTTAGAGATTGATGAAAATCTTGTAACAGGTTTTGAAATTCAGGGAGCAGAAAAAAATTATTCAATTTGGCCTAATCTCATTGACTGTACTCGTTGACTGGTCACTTTTCCATTGCCAATGTAAAGTGTTTTCACTAACTATAAGTTGACTAACTATAAGTTCTATCGTGCCTACTATCTGGGCAAAAATTATGCAGTTTAGTTAGCATTCAGTGTTCAGTGGCATTAATACTATGCCCAGACATATATATATATATAAACATATATACAGATCCCTCCATGTTTGGTACAAAGCAAGGCATAAATTACACGGCGGCCATATGGCCATGGCCCTCAGTTCTCTGCTATTTGGCCGTGATGCCTTTATAACTTTTGCAAGTCTTTAGGCCATTGTGGCTGGACTATCCTTTTACTTTGACTGAAATGCCTGCAAGTCAAACCTGTGACCCATCGACGTATTTACCAGTGTCATGGAAAAACCTTTGTGCGTCGTGATTGGACATTTTCTTCCTTCATGTTACTTGGTTTTGTCGGCGGTCACATCAACCGTTAACAGATTAGAATTGTGAACACAGCTGACACCTCATGTAAGCAAACTTATCCTTGATTGATCTGTCGAAATCTCCCTTTCCGTGTCCAGGGCATCAGCGATGAAGTCACTGAATATGATTCTACTTACTGCAAGATAGGCGATTATTGATGGCAATTAGCCTGCTAGGTGACGTTATTATTAGCTAGCTTGCAAACTGATTCCTCTTAGCGGTCTATGGATTCTCCGTTGGTTATTAATTTGTTTGCTTGTAAGCAAATTTATCCTTGATCTGTCAAAGAATTCTATCTTTTCGTGTCCAGGCCAGGGCATCATGACTTTCTAAATCTTGCTTAGCCGCGATAGTTAAATGACTGCAACGAAGTCACTGAATATGATTCTACTTCCTGCAAGATAATACAGCCTATTGATGGCGATTAGCTTGCCAAGTAAGCTAACGTTATTAGCAGCTAGCTTGCTAACTGATCCAGTTTCTGATCAATCACAGAGGACTTTGCAAAGTAATTTCCAAGTTTTTCAGAGAAATGGAGGAGGAGAACTATGGAAAACAAAATGCTCAAGTACACATACATAAAGCTTATATAGATTTGTAACTACAATCAAATAAAATGAATAACTTATTTTCCTAACTTTGGACGATATAGCCTACACTGCGTATGGTAGCCTATTATAGATGCCAGTTTTGAGCTTCGCAGGCATTGTGTTTGGCAGATTATTTTTCAGAAATTTGCATTGAGTGTCTCATTAATCACATTAAAATTGATTTGATTTTGGTGGATTTATGTTTCCTTGGCGCTCTAAATCTTGCCGTGGTGCAGCACAATGTCTAATTATTAGCCTACCAGCGGAAACCCTGTGAAGTAACTCAATGCAGGTGGAGGTATTCTTCATCCATTTTTCGCCGGTGAAGTGTAGCCAACTGCATGTTTTCCGGAACTTTGCTATATGCTAATAGATCCGTTAATGTTACAGTATTTAAAATGGTCGAACACACAATGATGTTAAAACGATGTGCAAAACATTCTACTTACCTGGATTATTGTTATGGCTGGAATGCAATTTGACAAATAGGAGCAGTGGACTGGATCTATCCGTTTTACAACATGAATTCACACATACTGCCGTTTGAAAAAAATACTGACACCGCGCAACCCCTTTTGTGTAATAAATGTAATTGATTGCGTTCTCTTTTGTATGTAGGTTATAAGAGCTTATGGGTAATTTAAAAATATATATAGGCAAGTAATAATACCTACTGTAATTATTTGGTACGAAGACATTTTTTTTTTTGATTTGGGTCTACTCCACAATTATATATTTGTAATCAAACAATTTCATGTGGTGAAAGTACAGATTCTAAGCCGTTATTAGAGGTTATTTTTATACATTTTGTTTTCACCATGTTTTTCTGTTCCTTTTACTACTGAACTCCTGTTGATTCCTATCGAAATAAGTCAGGAGAAGAAACCCTTCAAGTTAGTTATCCATATCTACTGCATATCTGGCAGCAGAGTGATGCTTTAAGGCTTGTTTGATACGTCAGACCCTTGATGACTTACAGCCATTTAGCCAACCATGTGTTCCATACTGTTCCAGTGTAATTTACAGCTAAATCTAGTCCCATCCCCCAATTCCCATAGAGATCCATTCAAATGCAGAGAGGTTATAGTATTGCTTGTAGGAGTACCAGAAAATAAGACATCGAGGAAGTCATGGCATGCAAGGCAGTCAAGGATATGCGACCACATTTTTTTTTTAAATTACTTTATTCTACATTATGTTAAATTGTCCAATATTTTTTGATGCCCGAAAATTGGGGGGGGGGGGGGACTATGTACAAAACGGTTCATCCGATATGGATGAAAATACCCTCAAATTAAAGCTGACAGTCTGCACCCCCATTGTCATCGTATCCTTTCAAACTCCTGCAAATGTGTCACTGTCCAATGAATTATGGTGTTCACTGTATACAAGCACACACACTTTGAACATGGTCTCCATGCGTTTCGGTGCATCTAACTTACTCTCTGAAGTGGGTCCTCCAGGGACTGAATGGCACTGTTAATAGCTTCCTGTGATACATATGAAGACTCTCCATTGCTTTGGATTTCCAGCACAGCCATCTAAGCCAAAAGAACAGGAAAGCAGTGAGAACCAGGGTTCTGTTTTTCTTTGAGAACCTGCTCTTCTCATTATATTTCATTACATTTTGGAATTTAGGACGCTCTTATCCAGGGTGATTTTCGCAATCCATTTATAGAGCTGGCTATTTTACAAAAGGAATTCAGGTTAAGTACCTTGCTCAATGGTACAACAGGAGCACCCCAGCTGGGAATCAAACCCACAACCTTTGAATTACAAGTCTAGTATCCAAACCATCATACTATACTGTTACCCCAGCTTTCCCTAATCATCCATTACCATACCTCTTTTCTCATTAGCTTATCTCCTTGCATAAAACCTTTTGAACAACTAGGAACTGCATATCTTTTATTGGATTACCAAACTGCCTTTGAATAAAAATATGAAGTAGTGTTTCTCCATTTTCATTCCTGACACTGAGAGCTCAATTAATTAATTCCCACTGCTGTTACAGTAAACGAAAACCACAGAAGAAAATAAATACAACACACATGCCTATTCGTGGTTCTTTACATTGTTACGGCATTTGCACTTCTCAGATATTATTCACTGACCCCCATGCCAACCTGGACCACCCTCTTGATAGATTACTCACCTCTAAGGCGCACATTCCAAAGGAATAAATATCAACCGCTGTCGTGACATCGGCTACAGCTGTAAACATGGCAAGAGTATAATTACTGTGATGAAAAACAAGTCAAGTTCAGTTTATGGAGAAATTAAAGGTGGGCTGTGTCAAAGTTCACCTCCATATTCCGGTGCAAAAAAGTGCAGGTTTTTCTGCTCTTCCCGACAGGTTTTGACATGGTTATTGATGGTGTCCGGGGCCACTGAAAGGAACAGAAATGCTTTACTCCCCCTCTTTCTCCTTGGCACTCTGAAAAGCAGCCCATTTGCTGTATGCATTTCTTTACGCACCTGAGCCAATCTTGATCAGCCCGTTGTGCTGGATGAAGATGGTGTCGCAGGTCAGGTTCCCGTGAATGATTGGCGGATCACACAGGTGAAGATAGCTGGAAAACAGAAGACCGCAAATGTTAACAAGATTCAGGGCCCCTGAAGGACAGCCCCCATACAGTTTACAGAATAAGTGCACTCACTGTCTTAGCCCGTCGCCGCTGACTACACAATTTTGAAAAATACTTTGTGGGGTGAGTGAGTGAGAGGGGTGGGAGGGCACAGGAGGTGTGTCCATCTTCACTTGCATAAATTAATGTCCAATGTACTGTACTGGACAACTCGGATCAAAATGTCAAACCATATCATTGTAGATCAACTATGAATCAAGATTCAGCAACTGCATGACCTATTGCTTACCTCAAATATTTGAGTGGGAAGCAGAAAAGAAAATTTGAACCATTAGATGGTAGCACCAAGACGCTTTTCTACCAGTTTCTTATGATATACAATATTGTTAGAAAATTGTTGAAATAACAGGATGGATGAATAAGTTGCATTATAAGGTCGGCTTGCAAACATGTTTACAGCTTAAAAAAAATAAAAAAATAAAAAACATGATCTTGAGTGTAGTTACCTGTTAAACACTCAATAAGACACTGGTCCTTTGTAAAAGGACCTATTGTGCTATACAAAAAAATTATTTTAGAATGGAATCAAAGCCAGGTTGCTGACACACAATGCATTAATGGCATGCAAAGATGACATGCTGTCTAAAAAAAACTAGCCGTGGCCTCGAATGTAGTGTAAACATTAGAAAAGTTTGCACTAACGGCACCAGTCACCAGACACTGCAAATCAAATCTCTCGCAATGTCAACTATTGGGATGGCAGGTACGCCATCCGCCAAGTTACGGCTTGGCAGGACATGCCCCAAACCTATACAGCACCCAGAATTTGGCACTTTTCAGGGTTTCCTACAGAAATAACCACAATGACCACAGAGTCTCAGTGCTGAAAAAACATTAACTTCTGTACGTTCTGACCTCATGTAAGCATACAGAATTCAGATACTTCATGCATCCACACAATAAAAGTTATTTTGCCGTTTTTTTTCTTCTTATTCTTCTTTTTCCGGCCAAATTTGTCATCAACAATGATCCATACCCTCAAACAAATTTCATCTGCCAATGACAAGGCCTCATCATACTCAACTATATCGTGTACCCACAACCACAAAGCTACTTTGGTGTCGTGGTCAGCATCGAGCCTTTTGATGATCCCCCACCAGGGTAAATTCATTTTCGACAAAAAACAATTGCAAATGTTATGGCTTTCACATATAAGAATGTTCTTTTCACATTCAATAACATATTTTTTCTTGCAAAGGCTAAGAAATTCAACAACATTAACTGTTCACTATTTCACTTGTCACCTGACATGGTCTGGTAGCTGAGCCTACTCGCAACCAACATTTATGCAGTACGGGAACAAATATCCCATTTGTCAGGCACAGATAAGTTTTAACGCAAAACAGCATCTGATTTAGATTGCTTTGTTGCATTAATGTAAAAAAACTATAGATAACTGTGCCATTGGCTACAGTTATCAAGAAACGTTTGTTTCAAAGACTGTCACTAGTCTCAATCTCAGACAAAAACCGACATAGTTCGCAGTGTTTCCCCTAGATTCTTTTTTCAGGCCGGGCGGTGAAAGTGCGCCATTTTGCGTAGAGGCGGAAACTATAATTACACACCCTCATAATATCAGCGCTGCCATTGAAAATTTTAATTAGGCCTAACGAAAGCTGTTTTGGCAAGAGTTTTTCCAGATGCTATTTTGATCATTCCCGTATTCGGGAAATATTGCAGCGACATAAAAAAAAAAATATATATATATTATATATTTTTAAAAAAAAGAATAATATAAATTTTTTTTTTTTTTCATTAAAATTATTTATTTTCCCTCTTGTCCAAGCTAGGCGGCACGTGAGTAGATAATGGTAGGGGAAACACTGGTTCGATACCGCTACCACTGCAGGTCCCGTTAGAGTACCTGACACACTCTGGAGATTGAAGGTTCGTTCGAGGCTTGCCTCGGCCAAGAATTCTTTATTATTTTTTCATTCATTTGCGACAAAAAAGATGTGCACTTCAGCTCTGTTCAGCGTATGCTTTTTATACATAACACAATGTGACCATAAAATTAAGTCCTAAGAAAATTAAGAACGTACGATAATATATAAGCCCTTACGGGATCGGGTTTATCTACCGTCAGTTCAATAAACATATCCGTTTCATGGTTAGTCTTGGTGATGGTTAAATTAAAAAAAATAAAAAAATTACAATAACCTCCGAACATGTCATACTTCTACAGACAATGTATCGCAAACACTATTAACCCCTTCACGCAGATGGCAAATTTGTTCAATTCTCACCTATTTAAAGGGTGTTAAACTATGAGATAACACAAATTAAATTATGCAAAAACCAAAAAGGTGTTAAACAAATAAAAAAAAGTCTTATATTTTAGATTCTTCAAAGTAGCCACCCTTTGCCTTGATAACAGCTTTGCACATTCTTGCCATTCTCTTAAACAACTTCTGTGGTAAACAGGTATTCCACAGGTAAACAGGTGATGCCATCATGATTCTGTATAAAATGATATCAAAAGACTCCTGATATCTTATTTCCAGGTACTCTTAGAAGCAATACTATAACCTCTCTGCATTTGAATGGATCTCTATGGGAATTGGGGGGTGGGACTAGATTTAGCTTTAAATTACACTGGAACAGTGTGGAACACATGATTGGCTAAATGGCTCTAAGTCAACAAGGGTCTGAGGCAGGGCTCGAAATTAACTTTTTTACTTGGTAGCACTGGTGCTCCCAACTTCAAAAAGTTAGGAGCACCAGCAAAAAATTTAGGAGCACCCACCAAAATGTAAGGAGCACCAACAATATTTTGTTGTATCGGGTTGAATACGGCAATCAGTGGGCGGGGTAACAATGTTGCTCCATTTAGTTACATTATTGGGGCGATAGACGAGATAAAATAACTACAATGTAGCACAGCATTGTTTCTTTTCAGGCGGGACCCGCTGCAATTATGTAGACTGCGAGGCTGCATAGAGTGGAAACGTGAGGCTTAGGTTCCGGAAGCAAAAACTCCATTCACTGTGTGCATTGCTGTGTCCGAATGGTCTGCATCCTGTGTAATAGCATAGGCCTACTGTATACTGCTTAGGCTACTGTATACTGTTTAGTGACATGCAGTATGCGAAAAAAATATCCTCCATAGGCTACTATTATCAGCGAAAACTCGGAAGTATATTATTTGTGGATTTTAAGCACACTACATTTCGAGAACATTTCGCCTGCTTAACGTTCTCATCCAGTGTAGGTTAGGCCTACTCAACTATCATAACGTTACTCAATAGTAGCCTATAGAAGGGACACAGCCTAACCTTCATGCACACTCGTCTTTACCAACAGTTTTTTCCCCACGGCCACCAGCCTAATCAACATGGCTCGTGTCCCCCTTTGACTCCCCCCCCCCCCCCCCCCCCGCAAAATTTTTGCACTGGACTGATTACAGCACTGTCCCAATTTGCACTGTAATTTGCACTTTGTATTACTGCACTTTATAAGTCCTGTCTTGCACTGTCCAGTCCTGTCCTTGCACCTGTCCAATGTTGTAATGTGGTTAAGCACTACTGACGTCGTCATGAATTCCTAGTATGTAAGTACAATGGCAATAAACAAATTTCTGATTCTGATTTCTGATTCTGATTCTGATTCTGAATCACGTTGATTTGCGAGGCATTTCTGAGAATCGTAGCCTATGCTAAAATTAGGCTAATAAAGTGCCTGAAACTTTATTTAGGTCTACAGCATTTAGATGCAGCTTTTCTGAATTTGGCTATGGTATAATTTAACAACAAACAATATGAGGAGTGAGCTTTGGTAGCTCAGCTACCACTTTACAATAATGCATAATGGAAGTAACTTAATAGGCTATATAGCCTACCATTTTCTTTTTATCATATTCCCCTATCAATTCGCACACTGTAGCTTAAGCTATATGATTGTATAATTGATTAGCTAACGTCAGAATTCATAATGTAGCCCTACAAGATACAAGCCTTACTTTGTCAATTAACCTAAACTAGGCCTACGAGTTTACAGAACAGTAACGCTGCCGCGGCCGCCGAGGAGCAGCAAGCAATCAGTAACGTGGATGTGTTCAGTCAGCAGCGCACATCTATCTCAAAACCACGAAAAAAACAGAATAGAAAGTAAACGCCCTTGTTAATAATGTCCTAAATAAGCGATCGCATATATGCCAGAATAAAAGCTAATAGCCCAAGAGAATGAATCTGTAGTAGCCTAGTCTTTTAATAAGATCTCTACTAACAAAGATAGTCTAGCTTCGGGACAACAACGTCAACCTAGCCATAGCGCTAAACTGAGAATACTAAAAGGGTAGCCTATTAATCCACTTCCTTCATGAACTGTTTTAAAGGAAAATATGTAGCACAGGCTTATTCACTCCTCGTATTGCTTGCAAACGTGTTTGTTGTTAAATTCTGCCATAGCTACATTCAGGAAAGCTACATCTAAATGATGTAGACCTAAGTAAAGTGCATGGTAATTGATTCCTGTACGTTATTAGGCTTTATGTGATAATTTGAATATAGGGTATACGATTCTCACAAATGCCTCGAAAAATCAACATGATGTCCCGCATATTCCGGTAAAAGACTGCGTGCAGATGTTGTATAGCCTAACCCACGTGTACATGTGCGCGGATGCCTCCTCTGTTTTCTTCACAATTTGCACACGGTTTTGTATATATAGCCTATATATATATATATATATATATATATATATATATATATATATATATATATATAGTATATGAATGAAAAAAAAATGTTTTGGCCCAGCACTTTTGAAATGATTCCGCGCCACTGCATCTGTTACGTTTTTAGTAACGTTAACGTTACTAAAAAAATCCGTAATCGTTCGCTTCATATTGTTAGCTTTAGATAACGCTAGCTAACGTTACCAATTTAGCCAGTTAGGTAACGGTAATAAATTGATAATAAACTTTTGTCTTCAGGTAACATTAGTTAACTCGTGTGTCACGTGACAGTGGAGTGCCGTGAAAGGGAGTGATTGAAGGTTTCTTAACCAATCTAAAATCAGCATTAAAGGTATGAACGTCAAGCTCACGTTTGATTGGTTAGAATGGTCACTGTCAGCTCACAAGGCACATACTGAATGTACTAACTAGCAAATGTACAGAGAAAGGGACATTCGACTGGGGGGGGAAAAAGAAGAGAAAAAAAGGTCGCACCAGAACAATTATTTGCACTCGCACAAATGCTCCCAATTATATTTCGAGGTCGCACAGATTACATTTCGGGAGCATATGCGACCAAAACGGTCGCAATTTCGAGCCCTGGTCTGAGGTATCAAACAAGCCTTAAACCATCACTCTGCTGCCAGAAATACAGTAGATATGGATGGATAACTTGAAGGGTTTCTTCTCCTGACTTATTTTTCCATAGAGTTCAATAGGAAAATTTGTCAGGATACAACCCTTCAAGTTATCCATCCATATCTACTGTATTTCTGGCAGCAGAGTGATGGTTTAAGGCTTGCTTGATACCTCAGACCCTTGTTGACTTACAGCCATTTAGCCAACCATGTGTTCCACACTGTTCCAGTGTAATTTAAAGCTAAATCTAGTCCCCTGCCTGTATCAAGGCAAGTGAGATGAGTCCCCCGACCAAGTTTCGTACAAATTGGTCAAATTCTCTAGGAGTAGCATTTGAATAATTTTACAAAAAATTCTAATTAGAGGAAAATCCAATATGGCAGACATTATGGGTCCTTGAGGCAAATTTGTTCAATATAAATTTGTACAATATAATTGTTTTGAAAAATAGAGGTGTCATGTTTATGTTAGCGTTCCTGCATTTACTGTAAGGTTATGCCAGTTATATTATCAAATTGAGTGCGTGGCGTCTTTGCTGACAATCATATAATAGTTAAAGCGCATCTCTGGGAAGACAATCCGTTTTGCTTACAGTGCCGTGTAAAATTTGCTCGCTCGAGTGATGCACTGAATGTTGGTATTGATATCATCGCCCAGTGTAAAAAAAAACAAACAAAAAAAAAACACTAGGCTACATTGCTTGACTGTTTTACCACTCTTGCCCGCATTGTAAAGTTAGCCCAATAGCATTAAGCAACACACTGATTAAAACCAACATTGTAGATGTTTTTTAAAATGATATTTTGTTTACTGTAGCCTAATTCCAGAATCGTGATGTGCCAGATGTCTGCAGAGTCACCTCAATATAAGCTACTGTAGCTAAAGCCGACTGCTATAATGTGAAAGCATTCATGCCAGCATTGGACGTAAGTTAATTCAGAAACATTTCCCTTGTAGGGACAACAGGAACTACAATTCCATACAGTCCACAGGAGGCTCCTCCTCCATGTTGGAAGTGACGTAGGACGTTGTACCAGTTGTGATTTCCGTCTGCACTGTAATGTGGAAATGCGCGACTGGCCATAAAGCTTATAAAAGGGGCAACACATGCCATTTTTAGTGCTTCCCCCAGTTCTTCCCGCAGTTTCTTCCGGTCCAGTTGTGCGCTCAATGTTGTCTCGTCTCAGCGCCCCGTGCGGCCTGCACACCCGGGGAAGAGCCCTCGCTCCACAAGGAAGCACGGTCGTCCATAACACCGATCCAACTGAGCGAGGCGGGCTCATCTACCCCCGGCTATCGGCCACGGAGGACCGGAGACGAGACGCAAGGAGGTATCGCGAGTACCCGGTGGTCAAGAAGAACCACCAAGCGGACCACATGCAGCCCCTGATCCTGTAGCAGAGCACCGCCGATGAGTCCCCAAAGAGGCAAGCGGTCTGCAGTAGGATGACGCTGCATAGTTCGGGAGAAATAATGCGACCGATTCCATTATCCACCCCTACGAACTGCAACCCTGACGACAAAAGAAACCTGTTCCAGGGACCCAAGATGAGGCGGCCGGTTCCCCTATCTATCACAACACTACGAACTGCAATCACAGGATTGGGCGACCGGTTTTCCCCTTTTGTTGTGAGTGTGCAATCCAACGCAGGAAACCATCAAAAATTCTTTGATTCAAGTAAGGCTGTAACATGGGCATAGCTTATTAGTTAGCAACCGCAACATGTTTGTGACTGGATGTATGTAACTGCTATTGAATGGTTAATGTGTGTTATGTGAAAGTTTGTGTTACCGTTGTACTTTGGATGGTTTTAAGCTATCCACCGCGCTGCGTTAGGTTTAATGCATCACGCACAGAACGTATCTTGCATGTGATCTGTCTTTAAACACTAACCAGTCGTAATCTTAACACTGCACGCTGATCTCAACGCACACGCATCGATAAGCTTACGGCTATCCCCTCTGTGTATGGTATGGTTCATGCATCACCATTAGCTAGCTCCAGCGAAAGCTAGCTTCAAACCTCCCTCCATTTTAGTTTCTTTGTTCTCTCTGAACACGTGTCCGAGGCAACCCCCACATGCAGGAGAACATGGAAACCCCACATGCGCACCACACACACACACACACACACACACACACACACACACACACACACACACACACACACACACACACACACACACACACACACACACACACACACACACACACACACACAGTTTGTTGTACATTATAGTAGTGAATAGTGAATCGTGCCTTGCTCTCTTTGTTATTTTGTGTTCAATAAACTATTACATTTATCCAAGATTGCCTGTATTAATGTTGCTCTTGTGGTGAACTGAATCAGCCAATGCTAATTGCAGGGATTCCCCAAAATGCCTTCACCTTCTAGCTGGATCATTTATATTAATTTGGTATCAACTGAGTACATGATATTGTGATTTTGCTAAGACAATTATTAATGTGTAATTTTATTGGTAATTAATTTAATTATTAATTTAAGTTTTTTTAGTTAGTATATTCTCTTTTGGGAATAATACATTTCATGAGACTGATTTATTATACAAAAACCATGCCATCAGTTGTATAAGGATGGTAGTGGCGTATCGCAGTACATAAGTGACGCCCCATGTATAAATAGAGGGATGTCCCCTACGTTTTTGGTACCCCGTGTATAGATTTAAATGAATATTCCCTACACCCTAGATGAGTGAAACAAATCGTCGTGTCATATTATCGGACATATCCCATTGTACATAATATCAGTGTCACATCTGAAATCAAATGTAGCCAAAATACGTCATTTGGAAACGATTGCTTGTTTAAATCCATTAATGCATATTCACATACTGAAATGGTAGCTGGCATACTTATTTAGGCCTATGTTTAGTCATGTTCGTTTTAAGCAACATTAATGTGCTAAATAACACTGCCTCCCCGTCTGTAAAATGAGATCTCCACCATGGCACACGAGAGACTGAGAAATCTAACTCGGCCACTAGAGAGCGCAAAATACATGGGAGCGGACGGGAGCATAAAAGAAGCAGACATGAACCCACACTCAATACATTGACGTTAACAGAGAGATGTGCAGACATGACAGACTGGTGGACGTCAGTGCACACCTAGTTGTCTTCGTAAATCTACATAGTATTTTAAGTTTTCTATTTTTGTTTTTGTTTTGCGTGAAATGGTAAATAAATGTGTATGTGGGTGTGCCGTGTAAGTGTGTGTGTAAAATAATACTGGAGATCTTGTAGCCTAGCTTTGAGAAGGACTCAAAGTGATACTGCAGTCAAAAACCGACTTTTCCCGTTGAAAACCGATGTTTTGGGTTAGATTATGATCATACACAACTGTCTATGTCCGAAACTCTCATGTTTAGTCAAAATAGTTTTATCTGAGTTTTTGTGTAGACTTACCAATACGCTGGTTTCCGGGGATTCGTGACGTCACGAGATCCTTAACATAAAAATGGGTGGAGTTGAGGTGATCCTAGGGGTGGTCTCGGCTGGGCACGTGGTATAAAAGCAGAGACCAACCCCCCCCCCCCCCTCTTTGAGACTGAGACCCTTGTACTGCTAACTAGCTAGTTCAAGTTCAAATGCGAATTGCTTTCTGTTACTGCTAACGTTAATATTACGACTTATATCGAGCTATTAAGGCTACGTTCACACTGCAGGCCTTAGTGCTCAATTCCGATTTATTGCTCAGATCAGATTTTTTTTGTTTGGCTGTTCACATAAATTTTTTGGCCCATATCTGATTCCAGTGTGAACCGATTGCTCTGCTCAAATGACCCATGCAAATTAACAAAAGCCTGTTACACAGCCTGCAGAAATAAACAACAACAAAAAGCAAGTCATCAAAGTCACAGCTTCTGCGTTAATTTTAAAGTTGATGTGCAGTGGAGCTAATAATAAGGGTGAGAGACAGGGGGGGGGGGGGGAAAGCCTAGCTTTTTGTGCTGCCATGGCTGCTACTTCTGTGCAGAGGGACTTGTGAATGCGAGATCTGAGCCAGGAATGGGGGGACCGTGACATGGGCGGTTTCAGTGAAACTCAAGCAAGGCATGAAATTAGTGATTCTGAGGACGGGCGAGTTAAGAAAATGGAGCGCTCAGCCGTTTGGCTAGTGAGACCAGTCGATATAATTCCGGGATGCAGATTGGCCAATACAGCGTTCCAGTCGTGTTAAAATACACAGTATAAAAAAGCTATCACACGACACATCTGTTCAACTTCATGTGTAACGTTAGGCTATAGCCGAACATCACTGCGCACCCTTAGATTAAACTATTGACACATTATTGGACCGACAACCATTAACGTTCGGTAAGCAGCTACATGAGAAAACCGTGAATAATAAATACCGTGCAAGAAACCAAGACAATAATATGGACAGTTCTAACATTATTTTAAATCACAAAACGGTTAACGCAGCTGTCCGCGAATGATATAAAAACGTAGCCTACGACTTATTATGGTGTAGGCTATCGTTTGTGCCCAAAAAAATCCACTGCTTTGCACATTTACCACTTATCTAAAATGACAACACATATATAATAATATAATTTATACCATGGTATGGGTGAATACTCGATTCTGATTGGTCAATGACTGGTCGTTATTCTGTATAACCGGTCAGTCATCCGGGTCACAAGTTTAATCACAGTTCTAAATTAATGCGCTGCCTGCCTGGCCAGCTAGTACTACGCAACCTGGGAATGGCAAACATGACCGGTCAATTCAGAGTCCAAGACGTTCTAGAAAATAAGTGGAATAAAGTGAATTAATAAAGTAAACGAATGTAGCCTACCTACTTTATTTTCCTCAGTGACTAACGTTACTGTAGCCTACGGCAGACGGCTACTTCGCCTTGTGGGTATGCTGCAAATAGTAGGCTAACTTTGGCTACGATAAACTTTTGTCATTGTTTTTCAGATAATGCAAATGCAATACGTGTCGAGGTAACTATATAGCTAGCCATAGTTACATTATCACAGAGTTAGCAAAGCGCATGGTGTTTATGTGCAATGCGTAGCCTAATCTTTTTTTTTCTTTTTTTTTTTACTGCGAGCCATAAATCCGTCTCTAAGGTAGAAGTTAACGTTGACGTAGCAACAGCATACATCTGATTTATAAAAATCGGTAAACAACATTAATCTACAGATTAAAAAAAGTTTGTATTCGGCAGATATCTTAGTTACAACTACTTCAATATAGCAAAACATTTTTGTGGTTAGAAGTGCATTATTTATTCAGTTGGAAATACGAATTTATCATAGTAGGAATTTGCATGTAAATTGACGTCGGCAACACGCTGACTGCTTGTGAATGCAAGCTAGGCTACTTCACAAAGCACGTTAATCTGTAGCCTATAGGCTATATGTAGAAAACTTTTTATCCAGCGAAAATTCTTCGATAAGTTACATCTAACAAACTCCGTAGTATTTTTTAGATGGTCCCATAGGACATCATGATGCGAATCTGCTACACACTGCGTGACCAAACCATTTTTAAAAAGCAAGACAGAGAGAGGGAGGTAATGTTGAATCTGATTGAGTTATGGTTTCATACAATTTTCTTAAATAATGTCATGACAAAAATAACCAAAATTGGTGCCAATTGTATGTTATAACCGAGAAGGAACTATTTTTCCCCCGATAGAATCAATTATTTTCAGAACTAACGACGAGAGGGTTTGCATAGCAACGCACTTAAATAGAGCTAGTAACGAGAAATAGAATTAGCAACGAGATGTTTTCTGTTCAATTAGAACTACCAACCAGCTGTTTTGCATGACAACGCAAAAACAACAAGCCCAAAGAGCTGCGGAAGTACATTTAAATTTCAGCTGATTAAATCGATAAAAATCTATAAATATGAAAGTAACTATATAATCATTGTTGGTAACCATGGTATAAGCGCAATAATCAACTCCGAGGTGTGCGTTACACGGTTTTAACCACACTCCGCTGAGGCAACCACCCTCCGCTTCGCGTCGGGTGGTTCTTCGCCTCAACGTCGTGCGGTTAAAACCGTGTAACGCACACCTCGTCGTTGATTATTGCTTACGTGAATGTGTTGATAACCTAACTAGCCCGTGCGCTACGTTCTAATGGTGTATTCAAATTATCTAGGAAGTCGGAATATTTCAGATTAACGAGAAGAAAAAACGATTTGAACGTGACATTTTTGTCATGTTCAAATAGTTTTTTCTTCTCGGAAGGAAATATTCGGACTTGCGAGTTCATTTGAATACACCATAATGCCCTGCTACATCAAAAATGACGTAAAAAGTCTGATCTGACTGTTCAGACTGCGTGCGCTTTGACACAATCGGTTATGTATCGTAATCTAATACCACATTCAAAAGTGGCCCAAATGAGAATTGGAAATGTCAGATTCAATGTGATTTTCGCTGTTCACACCTCCATAAAAAATCAGATCTGTGTCACATTTGAGGAAAAAATCGCATCTGGGCCACTTTTTACCTGCAGTGTGAACGTAGCCATAGATAGTTATTAATCTACAATGTCTTACTTTGGTATCTTTAGCTAACTTGCCTGCATTATGCCAAGGAGTCAGAGATGTATCGTTCCTCGACTCTGTTAGCTTTCATAATCTGCCGAGTGCCGAGAGATGGAATGTATCGATAAGTTAGGTAATGCAAGGCAGTCTTATTGTGTGTGAGTTTAGCCCCATTTGATCCAGAGAACTGGTAACTTAGCTAGCTAGCTAGTTATCTTAGTTATCATTCATGAATAATGTTAGCTAATAAATGATAACAATTCTCTCCGGACCAAGTGGATGAAGGCGCTACAACCAGCCATGTTCAATATACTAACGTTACTGTGTGACTGGGTTTTGCTGTGTTTTTGAATGTATTTAATAGTAACGTTACTTTAGCGTGAATGAGCGTATTGAGTTCAGTGAGGCTGAGTCAGTTCACCAAGACACACCCTTTCACTCCTTGACTGTATGAATATTCATAATATGACTACGTGGCATCATCGTCATATGACCACACCTACTCACGAGTTCCAGTTCAAATTGAAGCGGTAAAAAAGTCCTTAGAAAAGGCTCTGCAGTATCTCTTTAATATCCAATGACATTTGAGTATTGACTTTTAAAAATATTGCCCGCCTGGCGCGGTGACTAATCAGTGTAGCGTACAGTTCTTCCCAGTGTATAATTGTTCCCACTTCCGGGTCCGTTGCTTGACTGTACGTCTCGCTAGCTACTAGCACCTAGCACTGAACTGTGTCGATTATACGCTCTATGCTAGCCAGCAATCTACAAGTGGTTTGATCATTTTCAATGTATTTGTTCAATTGGCCTGTAAAAAAACATTATTAGCTAGCCTAGTTCTACACTCGCATTAATGCTATATAGGGTAGCACAAATGCTATCTACGGACCACGGATAGGTTAAAAAAGATAGCTCGACTTTGTTAGCGCCAAAGTTCTAGCTAGCTAGTAATACATTCGGGGCATTCTATGGCGATGTGTGAGAACTCATTCTCCACACTGACCAATGTATTCAGCCAACACAGAAGCATGTTGCATGCACGGAAATCCCAGCTGATTCAGCTGGAATTCGAGAATTTTTGCAATGAATGGAAGGAGAGGCTGCTTAGGAGATTCAGTTCAACCACAAGGCGATTGCAGCTCTACTGAGTCAAGGTAAGCTGATGTTAAGCTGCCCATGATGCTGTTATCTGCACGTGTAACGTTATTTCTGTTGAAAAGCTGGACGACTAGCCTATTATTAATTAGCTGGTTTAGTAGAAAATAATCGGGGTCCCATATAACCTATTATTGACACCATTCTATTTGTATCTAGCATAGCTAGCTGGCTATATGGTAAAGTGATTGTTGAGATGTGTCGGCTTTCTGAGTTTTGAGTTCTGTGTTAATTGTGGTGTAGCAGCGCACTCTTGTGGTACGGTGACGTGAGCAGCCTTTGGTGAGAACGCATCTCCTCCTACATGCTTCCACATAGAACAACCATTCCAACTGTACATAGTAGCTTACTACACACAACATGTTGCTATGACTTTATGGATGCATAACATTTACAGTTTTTGAGATATAATAGTTTTAAAACGTAAAAACTGTCCATGTATTCAATAGGGGAATAGTAATTTCATGTCCTGGCCACTAGATTTCTTCTCTGATTGGCCAATGTGACATGTCATGTGAATGTGGTCATTCCTCTCCCTTTTGTGCAGTGCAATGGCTACCATTGCATCTCTTAGCCAGCAAGAAATGCTACACTAAATTATAAAGCCTGTGGATGATACACGAGTGGTAGGTCGATGCACATTTAAAACAAAACAAGGTTGCATCATACTTTAGAAAATAATATTTGGCTTACTGTCGCTAACTTGTAATGTAACCTTTAAACATAGCCTATAGGCTACCTCGTGCCTGCACTGCAGTTTGAACATCGTTCTGGAAAAATGCGCTGTCCTATTTATGTTATAGAGTAACAAAACACACTGGTTTTGCTAGACCCCACACCCTTTTGACATGGGAAAAATGCCAAAATCTGGGTGTGATAAGGTAATAATATGAAACCACGCCCCAGCATTTTTTCCTCTACTGGTAGCCAAAAGCTCATTTCTACTCTAGACAGCAGTCTCTCTCTTTCAACATAATTTAATCGCAGCAATCACATTCTTTCTCCCTCTCCCTGCTATATTCTCTCGATTTCTGAGGCCGTGGGAAAAGCAAGTAGCGGAGACCTATGGTCTAAAAATGCACTTTATAACAATGAACGACAAGAACGCAGAAGCCTAGCCCACATACCTAACAACTGTTAGTTATAGCGAACAGTTAAATGGTTATGACTGGACAATGTTCATGTTTATGGAAATTTGACCGAAATTAGATGGCTTAATGCTCTGTGACATTTTAATGTGGTGGCTATGACTCAATTTAGCGAAGTTACAAGTTTAATTGTAAACTAGAAAAGGTGCAATTACTAAAGTAATGGGCTGTAGCGACAACTTCAGGTCATGTCTGCACATGTCTGTTAACGTCAATGTATTGAGAGTGGGTTCTTGTGTGCTTCTTTTATGCTCCCGTCCACTCCCATGTAATTGGTGCCCTCTATTGGCCCTGTTAGATTTCTCAGTCTCTCGTGTCCCATGGTGATGTCGTCATTTTACAGACGGGAAGAAGCAACGTTATTTAGGCTATTTCCTTGCACATGTTGCTTAAACGAACATGATTAAACATAGGCCTAAATAAGTATGCCAGCTACCATTTCAGTATGTGAATATGCATTAATGGATTTATACAACCAATCGTTTCCAAATGACGTATTTTGGCTACATTTGATTTCAGATGTTACACTGCGATATTATGAACAATGGGATATGTCCGATAATATGACGCGACAATTAGTTCCACGCATCTAGGGAAATGTTACTAAATTAGCCTACGTCCGATGCTGGCATGAATGCTTTCACATTATAGCAGTATAGGCTATAGGTACAGTAGCCTATATTGAGGTGACGTAGCTCTATGTGCAGACATCAGCCACATCACGATTCTGGAATAAGGCTACAGTAAACAAAATATCATGTGAAAAATCTAGATGTCGGTTTTAACCTAGGTGCTTACAGCAGCCCAACTAACTAATTAATTCATGGCTACCTTAGCAGTCTTTAACAACGTTAACGGTTAGGCTACTAAAAAATTATCCAAATTAAGATGAGCTAACCATATATTAATGCTAACATAGCTTAATTAGGCCATCAAAGCTGTTATGTAGGCTAGTAAGACAGAAAAACTGCATGAAAAGTGCCACAAGCTCATGCAACACGACTCATGCATAATTTAGGAAATTGTGGTAGCCTATCAAGTATTTCTTCTGCACTCGGTTATAAGTGTGTGGGGTGTCTCAGTGATTGTTTAACCATTTTAAAATGAGCACCTTGATGAATTTGTATGTACAGTCATTATGTGAAAAGCAAATTATGAACTCAAAGATAGACGCCATTGTCCACTATGTCACACATGGGTAGGTATAGACTGGGTGGGGGGGGTGCTTGTTAAATGGACTTGTTACTTGGGGTCGACCGATATGGTTTTCCCAGGGCCGATACCAATACTGATGAAGGATGAAGGAGACCGATAACCGATATTTGGGGCCGATATACATTTGCAGTGAATATGAACATTTTTGTATCAAAATTTACAGTAACACAAACTCCAACACAAAACTTCCTTTAAACATATGTTTAATTGAATACTAGAAAACAGAACATTTTCAACAAATTTTAAAAATAAAGTGCATGGAGATCCCAGTAGTATTTATTTTAAACTGAACTGGAATTTTAAATAGATAAAAAATAAATAACTAAATAGCTCCCCAAAACAAACAATCTCTATGTGGTGGGTAAGACCCCCTGCAGGTGAGTTGATGATAGCCATCTGATAAGTAGCCTACTTTAGTTCTACTTTAGCCTACTGCAGTTCGCCTACATTTAACCAGCAGTCTTGCCCACAGCCTACAGTTCGCTAGGGGAACCTGTAATTCAAACAAGACAATGTCAACCTAGTGCAAAAGTATGTTATAAATTCAGGCGGTGTTCCGTCATAGTTAAGGGGCGGGGCCAGCGAGGGGGAAAATAATGCCGTGTCTGTCACCGTTCTGAATAGGGACACATCGTAAATCAAGCCAACTATTGTTATTTTATTATAATGTCTGAAAATTACATTGACACGTTGTTTCCGAAAGATATTTTGGCTAAATAAATTAAACATAGGCTACTCGAGTGCTAATGCGGTTAGTGGACAAATGGCTACAACTCAGTTGTCTCCGGTATCATTCCCTGACATCATCTTCTGTCTTATTGAATCCCCGGTAAGGAACCATGTCAACTACATTATGATCCAGTGGCATACCGTCGGCTGTGAAATAGGCCTTCTGTAACCTTACCTTTATACGGATATTAATGTCAACCTGCCATGTTTCCATTTATGGTTCTTATTTATCAAGCAATTAAGTGAATAACAAATATCAATGAATGTTTTTCTGTGCTAGCATTTTTCTTTGTGTCATAAGATGTGTAGCACTGACTGATGTATTGATAGCTGGTGCGCTGGAAAAAGCGGGGTAGGCTATATGCTACAGCATTAGACTTGTTTCCGTTTATTTGGCTTGAGTAGCCTAGCTAATCAAACAATACACTGAATAATCAAGACCATATTACATAGCCTATAATAATTAAGAAATGACAACGACAAAGATAACAAACTTGAGATTGTTTAACAAGGTTGAGGCAATAATCTGGGCCCAGTAGTTCAGAAGTAATCTGATTGGATTTTGGCTATCGGATTGGATCAAATCTTGAAAATGGGTTGTTCAAAAAGAAAAAAGGATTCTGAAATCGGATGAGATCACGTAATTCAGTCTTGGTTTTGATATGGATCAAACCTTCAGTATGTGTTGTTCAAAACTTTTTAGTAGGATTGGGATACCTTTGATCCAAAAGATCTAGATTATCCTGATCCCAGCAGAAGGGTGGATTCAGGGTAGATTTCAGGAACAAAATGTAATAAAACTTTAAAATGGGTCAAATAATACAACATTTCTATCATGTAGTGGTTAACTATTGGACATTTAGCCTTTTTATGATTTAAAACATCCACAATGTATTTGTGAATAATGTATGTTTGTTTTTATTTATTTGTTTATTTATTTGTTGTGGGTCAGATAGTCTGACTGTTTAAAAGAAATTGAAAATGGAAGGGGATGTTTCTATTGTTTTATTGTGCTGTTTTCTGTCTCTTCAAATAAAAACAGTTCAAGTGACCCCACGCTGGCTAGTCTACCTGTTGTTCTTTACATAGCTAGTAGCCTACATTGTGATATGTAGTCCCATTTAGAGCACTGGTAATCCGGATTTGGTAATCTTGAAAAGTTTGTATCTGGATCAGGGTGATCCACAAAAGTAAGATGGATTACCTGATCCTGGATAGCAAAACATAGGATTTCCAAATCCGGATCATTCTGATCCAGATTAAACATTTTGAACAACTGGGCCCTGAATGCGTTAAAGAATGTAGCCTAATTAATTTAAAGGCGGCACTCAAATTAGTCAAAGTGAGTTAAACATTAGAAAGCATATTTAAAGAGGACAGCCTCTTAAGTGTCTCAAACTGTTGAGCGCAACACATAATTAAGGCTTGAAAATTAATTTACAATATTGAACATTTAAACATGGAGCATTTAAAAGTCCTGGCATGATAACATCAACATAAATGTGGATATAGAAAAATGCAACAAGTTTATAATGCACAGAACAATAATGCTAACTCAAAATAAATTGGTACCCTAATAATTAGGGTTTGAGCCCGAAGGGCTAAAACCCTATTGTTTTCCACTGGTTTTATTTTATTTTATTTTTTTTCTCCGCATGTTTGCTAAATTGCCCTAAAGTGACATTCTGCAAGACTGTGGAAATGACTGACAGTGATAGAATGTGACAGACCTCAGAGCAGACAGGATCTGAGTGCACCAGCGCTTCCATGCCTAAAAGCAAACAAAAACAGGAGGCTGTCAATTCTGCAGATGTACTACTGACAGGGAGAATCAATGCTTTTAATAAAGTGAAGTCTGCTGGATTTTCTTTTGCTTGTGTTTTGTTGGTTGAGCATGACATGATTACCGTTTTGTCAGAAAATCCAGCATAGCCGCTTACACTATATTGGACTTTAACACGTTGTTCATAAATGATATACCTTTTCATTCATTGTTTTGTGGTTTTTCTTGGTCTTTTTCAGAAACTGTTTCAAGCTTCCTGAAGACATGTACTCTGTAATAAAAATAACCTGTTGGAATAGAAAATATTCCACATCACGACCCTCCTTTCTCTATGCAGTCAGGCTGTCACACATGCTTCCCATCACAGCTTACAATAATGGCCATTTACTCCATTATCAAGGTCTACCTCAAGTAAAAAAATGTATTACATGCACACATATACTGTACACACATACTGTATAACATCATGCAACAACATGAACATCCAGACTCATAAATCTAACCCAACTAGCCTCCACAACATATCTCACTGTGGATATACTTACCCTTGCTCGGTTTTCTTTCACATCTGCCCAGTACTTGTGAAACTTCACAATATTGAGATGCTCCAACTGGATCAAGTTGTCAAAAACTGCTTTGACTTTTTCCTGTTTAGTAAAGAAAGGTCAACAAGGTTTGTATCAATATATAGAATTTCAATTAACATTAAATTTCAAGATATAACTTATTTTATGTAACCCTGAGGATACAGTCATCAGCTTTGCATCCTATTTGTAGTCCATCTCCATAGGTTACCATGAGAAAAGGCCCCAGGATACTTAAAACAAATTTTAAAATGGCGGATTCGCACAGACCATCGAAGGGGTTTTGGCTCATTTGCGACCATAACTAACAGTGTCACATTGGGCTTTGATTGGTGCAGTAATTTGTTACATTTGCAATGTGTATTTCAAAGGCCACATTTAGTCCTGTGAATTTAACAGAAAATAAAAATAAATTAATATTCTAATTATCACTCAGAAGCTACATTTACCGGCATTCTGAATTTATGAACGCAGTACGCGTAGTCCTGAGCAGGTGTAAAATTAGTTTTTTTAAATTTACGTAATTCGTTCTGCTCACGTTTCATGAATGAGGCCCAATGATTGTGATATTGAAAATTATAACAATTTTCTAATTCATCTGGTGGGGAGTATCATTAAATTAACATACCTTAAGTCGCAGTGTGTAAACTGACATTTGCTACCAGCGCCGTATTCGACAGCAGATGGACAGCCTTTGCGAATCCACCAAATTCGATTCCATTTTAAGAATACTGGGGCATGAAAGATTTTGTTGGAATGCTGGGCATGACTGATGCATGCCGAAACGGCCGCAATTCAGAAATCAGTTTTCAAAAAGCTCTCAAACACAGTCCAATTTGCAGAATGCTGATGGACTCCATCAGGAACTCAAACTGAGGTTAGTAATAAAATATGTATAAAAAACAGCTTACAGGGTAACAAAGCACTAAAACCACTTATTTTAGATAACTGATACATTTGTTTTTTAGGGGACCGTGCAGCGAAGCTGCAGGTACCCTATTGTTTTTGTTCTGATTCTTTTTTTTTTTCTTCTTTTTTTTCTCCCCTTTCACCTAAAATTCCCGTGAGCTGGTTTGGCCTAGAATCACCAGACTTGGCACGCTTGTTGGGATTCCCAAACTCTTGAATGCTCTATATTATGACGCAGATTGAACACCTGGTGGCGCTGTAGTGCACGTGACAAAATTTTGACATTGACACGCCCACTGCCGACGCCCCGTTTCACCTAGACTCACACAATTTGGTATGCATGTCCATTTGCTCATTCTGAACACATTTGCCAACAGGACCTTGCTAATTAGCATTTTTTGTAAAACGCTTAAAATGCTACTCCTCCTACAAAATTTGACCAATTGAGATGAAACTTGGTATACATACTCCTTAGACCATGTCTCATAAAAGTTATATTTGGAATTTTGATATTTTAAAATATGGCCGAATGACGAGCCAATGAAATTTCACTGGGCGTGGCTTATCACAAAAATGCTAATAATTCCAAAACGATTAGACAGAAAGCTATGAACCTTGGTAGTTATGTTAGGAGTGCCAATAGGACTAGACATGTACAGTTTTATCCCAATCCATCCATGTGGTGGCGCTATAGAGTTCCAAATATAAAAAAATATACAAAAATTCACTAAAAATCACAGTTCCTTTGCAGAGATGTGCAACTTGCTACAGTGACAAAGAGCCGGATTTGGATCATATAACTTTACTAATTTGGTGGGCGCCATCTTGAATTTGCCGACATTTTGGCTTAAATGTACTCATTTATTACTTCTTTGAGTTTTTCCTTAACCGCTTGGCTGATTAGCATGAAACTTGGCAAATAGTTAGAAGTTGTCATCATACAAGCTCACACCGAATTTTGTGGCGATAGGCCAGTTGGTGGCGCTGTAGTGCACGTGTAAATATTGTGACATTGACACGCCCACTGGCGACGCCCCGTTTGACCTAGAGTCACAAAATGTGGTGTACAGGTCTCTCGGCTCATGCTGAACAAATTTGCCTCAAGAATCCATGAAGTCAGCCATATTGGATTTTCCGCTAATTAGCATTTTTTGTATAACACTTAAAATGCTACTCCTCCTACAAAATTTGGCTAATTTACATGAAACGAGGTACACAAACTCGTTAGACCATGCTTCATAAAAGTTATATTCAGAATTGTGATATTTTAAAAGATGGCCGAATGACGAGCCAATTAATTTTCAATGGGCGTGACTTATCACAAAAATGCTGATAATTCCAAAATAATTTGACAGAAAGTTATGCAACCTGGTAGATCTATTAAGAGTAACATGAGGAATTGACCCCTACAGTTTCAACCCAATCTAGCCACGTGGTGGCGCTGTATAGATTCAAATATAAGAAAATATTAAAAAATTCACAAAGAAATAATTGACACGCCCACTGCATACGCCCCGTTTTATCTAGAGTCACAAAATGTGGGATAGAGGTCCGGCTGCTCATCCTGAACAAATTTGCCTCTAGGAACCATCAAGTTAGCCCTATTGGATTTTCCGCTAATTAGCATTACTTGTAAAACACTTAAAATACTACTCCTCCTATAAAATTTGACCAATTTACATGAAACCTGTTAACCACACTCCTTACACCATGCATCACAAAAGGTATAAACAGAATTTTGATATTTCAAAAGATGGCCGAATGACGAGCTAATAAATATCCAGTGGGCGTGGCTTATCACAAAAATGCTAATAATTCCAAAACCATTTCACGGAAAGTTATGAACCTTGGAAGGTCTTTTAAGAGTAACATCTGGACCAGACCTCTCCAGTTTCAACCCAATCGAGCCACGTGGTGGCGCTATTGAAATCCAAATATAAGAAAATATTTAAACATTCACTAAAAATCATTGACACGCCCACTGCCGACGCCTCGTTTGATCTACAGTCACATAAGTTGGTGGATACATCCCGCTACTCCTGCCCAACAAATTTGCCTCAAGAAACCATGAAGTCTGCCATCTTCAATTTTCCGCTAATTAGCATTTTTTGTAAAACACTTAAAATGCTACTCCTCCTACAGAATTTGACCAATTTGCACCAAACCTGTTTAAGGTACTCAACCCGCGTTCCTACATACACGCATTACTTTACTAAGGCGTATGTCAATAATTGGCCGAATGAGAAGCCAATGGATTTTGCATTGGGCATGGCTTATCGCACAAATGCTAGATACTTCTAAAACCGTTTGATATAAAGTTCTGAAACTTGGTGGGTTGATTGAGAGTTAGATCAAGACTCGAGCCCTGCAGTTTTAACCCAATCAATCTGCGTGGTGGCACTAAAGAAATACAAATGTTGGGATGGCAGGTATGCCATCCGCCAAGTACACTATCTCTGCTTAACAGGCCGTCTACCTACTATACCAACTGTGAAAGTTTCTGTAGGTTAGTGGTTAAGGCATTTGACTGCCGTGTAGTAGGTTGGTGGTTTGATCCCCACCTGTTCCCGAGTTTTTTTTGAGGCACACAATGTGCACGTCATTGTAAGAATGTTCTTTTTATTGCAAAGGCTAGGACATTTCACAATATTACCTGTTATCTGTTTGAATTATGAAGTCAGTAAGCCAAAACAATCTGATACCGCAACACACAAGTCTTATTTGGCCTCCTCATTTCTGTTAACCTGCTTAGGCCTAGTGGATACAGTATTGGCTTTCCATGTGTATGTGGTCAATTCCGGCTTGGTACCAATGGCTTGGTTAATGTTTGGCAAAACTATTGTGCAAATGCTATGCTTCTTTTAATGTTGTTTTCACATTAAGAAACACCTTTTTATTGCAAAAGTTAAGAAATGTAACAGTATTAACTGTTCACTGTTTCACTTGTACTTAAAAGACTTAATACGCAAGCCCTTACCGGATCGGGTAAAGATACCATCAGGAATGGCAAAAGCCCTGATTAGAAACAAATATTTGTATTTTGGGTCAACCCTGTCTAGAGCTGTCTACCATTTTGCGGTTTCTGCGTTTCACAAATGCCGCTAATGCCGCACGGTCCCCGGAAATCGCTGCTTGCAGCTACATTTTCTAAGTGTTACTGGTTGATTCTGGTCCAAATCTTGACATTTTGCTGCAGTCAGCGCAAAACAGTGTAAACCCAAAGGATCTGGCTTAAAAGTGTCTCTAGTGGTAAAAACAGCTGAACTTGAGACCTGAACAGCTACGCCCTGAAGTTCTGCGTGGACAGGAGAGCGCGAGCGATATAATATATATACAGTATACAACAGAAGTGAGTACACCCCTGTGCAATATCACTTGTGCAATGTCAAATTATTCAAATGTCAAATTGTATAACCTCTGAATAATTGCATTATTTCTAAGTTGACAAGTAGAGTGTTTCCTATTATGAACAATCAAAAACAAGTACTTTAGAAAGACTATGTGAAAATACAGGTCTCAAAGTAGAAACTCAATGCAACAAAGTGAATACACCTGTGATCACTGACACAAGTTAAAATCATTTTTAATATTTGGTCGCATATCGTTTGCATGCCATGACTTCCTGATGTCTGTGACCCAACAACATCAAAAGACTCTTGATATCATACTTTCTGGTACTCTTACAAGCGATACTTTAACATCTCTGCATTTGAATGGATCTCTATGGGAATTGGGGAGTGGGACTAGATTTAGCTGTAAATTACACTGGAACAGTATGGACCACATGGTTGGCTAAATGGCTCTAAGTCATCAAGGGTCTGCCGTATCAAACAAGCCTTAAACCATCACTCAGCTGCCAGAAATACAGGTGATATGGATGGATAACTTGAAGGGTTTCTTCTCCTGACTTAGAGTTCAATAGGAAAATTTGTCAGGAGAAACAACCCTTAACTCCTTTGCATAGAAGGTGACGCCGGCAGGACCTTTTTGCTCAACTGAGACATTCGTTGCTACTGCAGTCAAACTATTAGTGGAAATCACAAACTCTGTGTTTTAACTTTATTGGTTCGGTTTGTGACGATTTCTGCTGAATACGGAGTTTCTAAGTGTCACTATTTCCCCGTAGCAAGTCCATTTAACAAGCAACCCCCCACCTAGTCTATACCTACACATGCATGACATAGTGGACAATAGCGTCTATGTTTGAGTTCATAAATATATTTATTCATTATATAAAATTATAATAACATCATAGCAACGAGATAAACCCAACAATAGCCTGATCGTATGCCAGAAAAGCCGTGAAAAGCCCTGCTCACTCAAATGCAAAATAAACTGTGAAAGTACTGTCTCATTCTACCATGTATTCTACTAGCAATATATGCTACTAAATATGAAATAAATATACAATCCTACCATTGGTTTTACACCGAGAGGTTCCTTTCAAAATTCAGTGGTCATTTATTGTCTGGTACAATCGGTTTGAGAAATATACAACACTTTATACCGCTATTACACTACACAGCTTGATAGTTCCTTGTTTTTTGATAGTTCGTTTTTCAGTCTAGCTTAGCAAGTAGCTAGCTAGTTTATTTTAAAAAATTTAAAAAAAGATATATATACTTTATTAAAATTAAATGTATAGTATAAAGCACAGTTGAGCCAGGAGTTGTATATGTATGCTACACGTTTACTTTGCAACGTCCCTACAACAGACAGAGTTCAGTGCAGTGACCACATGTGCACCCGTTGAAATGGAAACCAATATGGTTGATATCTTGCAGGTAGTGTGATTGCCTACAGCCTGTGTAAAATGAGTAGCCTACATGGCATGGGTAACTATTTGTACAGCGTGTGATTTGTTGCTTGCTGGCCGTTTCGTTATAAGAATTGAGCCTGCCATCTGAGCCCTCACAGGGCCCCCCCATAGGCCCAAGGCCCGGGGCCCGGGGCAGTAGACCCGCTCTTCCCCCCCTGACTGCGGCCCTGCCCATAGAACACCACGAATTTGGCACTTTTCAGGGTTTCCTAGAAAAATAACCGCAATGACCATAGACTATTAACCCCTAGGCGCAGATGGCAAATTTCACCTATTTAGGGGGTGCTGTTTAAGGCTTTATAACTCCAGGTGTGAGCATCACATAAACTTGCTAAATGGCTTAAATGAAAGAAGACAGGTGTACCATTTACATTACAAACTTAGATTTGTGAATTTTCATAATTTAAGTCAAAATAAAGTGCCACAAATGCAAAGAAACTTTGGAAAATTAAATTAAATGTTTTTAATTTTGCTGAGAGCTACATAAGTGAAATCGGTAATATATGCAGTCAAGCCGGAAAGTCTGCACACCCCTTTCACCTTCTCCACGTTTTATTACGTTAGACATATTCTACAATAGATTGAGTTCATTTTTTGTCTCAAAATTCTACACAAAATAGCCCATCATGACAAAGTGAAAACAGGTTTAGACATTTGTGCTAATTTATTAAAAATCAAAATGTAAAATATCATATGTGATATGACACCCAAAAGTGAGCTGAGGTGTATTTTGTTTCCACTGATACTGCTTGAGATGTTTCTACAACTTAATTGGAGTCCACCTGTGATAAATTCAATTGATTGGACATGATTGGGGATTGCCAACACCTGCCTATATAAGGTCCCACAGTTGACAGTGCATGTCAGAGCAAACTCCAAGCCATGGGGTCAAAGGAATTATCTGCAGACCTCAGAAACAGGATTGTGTCAAGGCATAGATCTGGAGAAGGGTACGGAAAAATCTCTGCAGCTTTACAGGTCCCAAAGAGCACAGTGGCCACCATCATTCGTAAATGGAAGAAGCAATCGGGGAAGACGGGCCTTGGCCAGGGAGGTGAGCAGGAACCCGAGGGTCACTCTGACAGAGCTCCAGCGTATCCTTGTGGAGATGGGAGAAACTTTCAGAAGATCAACCATCCAGGCAGCACTCCACAAATCAGGCCTTTATGGTAGAGTGGCCAGACAGAAGCCCCTCCTTAGTAAAAGGCACATCACAGCCCGCTTGGAGTTTGCCAAAAGGCACCTAGAGGACTCTCAAACCATGAGAATCAAGATTCTCTGGTCTGATGAAACCAAAATGTAACTTTTTGGCCTGAATACCAAGCATCACGTCTGGAGGAAACCAGGCACCGCTCATCACCTGGCTAATACCATCCCTACAGTGAAGCATGGCGGTGGCAGCATCATGATGTGGGGATGTTTTTCAGCAGCGGGAACGGGGCGACTAGTCCTGATAGAGAGAAAGATGAATGCAGCTAAGTACACCGAGATCCTTGAAGAAAACCTGCTCCAGAGCGCTCTGGACCTCAGACTGGGGCGAAGGTTTACCTTCCAACATGACAACGACCCGAAGCACACAGCCAAGAGAACAAAGGAGTGGCTTCGGAGAAAGTCTGTGCATGTCCTTGAGTGGCCCAGCCAGAGCCCAGACCTGAATCCAATTGAACATCTGTGGAAAGAGCTGAAAATGGCTGTGTACCGACGCTCCCCATCCAACCTGACGGATATGCCAAGAGGAATGGGCAAAAATGTCCAAAAACAAGTGTGCCAAGCTCGTAGCTTCTTTCCCAAGACGCCTTGAAGCTGTAATCGCTGCCAAAGGTGCAGCAACCAAGTATTAGGCTAAGGGTGTGTACAGATATGTAACCCCTAAATAACCTATTTTTGTCAGTAAAATAAAATTGCATATTTTCTAAAAACCTGTTTTCACTTTGTCATTATTGGCTATTGTGTGTAGATGTTTGAGGCAAAAAATGAACTCAATCTATTGTAGTATAAGTCTGTAACGTAATAAAACATGGAGAAGGTGAAAGGGGTGTGCAGACTTTCCGGCTTGACTGTATATACAGATCCTTTCCAAAAAATTAGAATATTATGGAAAAGTTGTTTTTTTTTCCATAATTCCATTCAAAAAGTGAAACTTTCATAGATTATAGATTCATTACACACAAAGTGAAATATTTCTAGCCTTTATTTGTTTCATTTTTCATAATTTTGGCTTACAGCTCCAGAAAACCCCCAAAACAGTATTTCAAGAAATTAGAACAGTGTGTCGAAAATCAGCATTTACTTCAGTTATTTCAGAGAATTAATGTTTTAGACTGAGTGTCACACTATCATCTAATTTACTCAAAACACCTGCAAAGTTTATCTCTGTTTGGTTCAGTATGGGGAAGACTGCAGACTTGACAATTGGCCAGAAGACCATCATTTGACACCCTCCAGAAGATGGGTAAGCCACAAAAGGTCATCGCTAAGGAGGCTGGCTGTTCACAGAGTGCAGTGTCGAAGCATATCAATAGAAAGTTTAGTGGAAGGGAAAAATGTGGCAGGAGAAGGTGCACAAGCAAAAGAGATGACCGTAGGCTTCAGCGGATTGTCAAGCAAAGACGATTCCAAAATTTGGCGGAGATGCAGAGGGAGTGGACTGAGGCTGGAGTCAGTGCTTCAAAAACCACCACGTACAGACGTATCCGGGACATGGGCTACAACTGTCGGATTCCTCGAGTCAAGCCACTCCACTCATTCTCTGAAATAGCTGAAGTAAATGCTGATTTTCGACGCACTATTCTAATTTCTTGAAATACTGTTTTGGGGGTTTTCTGGAGCTGAAAGCCAATATTATGAAAAATGAAACAAATAAAGGCTAGAAATATTTCACTTTGTGTGTAATGAATCTATAATCTATGAAAGTTTCACTTTTTGAATGGAATTATGGAAAAAAAATAACTTTTCCATGATATTCAAATTTTTTGGAAAGGATCTGTGTGTATATACAGTGCATCCAGAAAGTATTCACAGCGCTTCACTTTTTCCACATTTTGTTCTGTTACAGCCTTATTCCAAAATTGATTAAATTAATTTTTTCCCTCAAAATTCTACACACAACACCCCATAATGACAATGTGAAAACAGTTTTTTTGAGATTTTTGCAAATTTATTAAAAATAAAAAACTAAAATTTCTCATTTACATAAGTATTCATACCCTTTGCTTAAACGTATTTTTAAAGTATCATATTTCATATTTGGTCGCATATCCTTTACATGCTGTTACTTCCTGAAGTCTGTGACCATCAACATCAAAAAAACTGTCGATATCTTATTTTCAGGTACTGTTACAAGCGATACTATAACCTCTCTGCATTTGAATGGATCTCTATGGAAATTGGGGGGTGAGACTAGATTCAGCTGTAAATTACACTGGTACAGTATGGAACACATGGCTGGCTAAATGGCTGTAAGTTATCAAGGGTCTGAGCTATCAAACGAGCCCCAAACCATCACTCTGTTGCCAGATATGGAGTAGATATGGATGGATCACTTTAAGGGTTGCTTCATTTTAATTCATTTGGATCATTAAACCGCTGGATTACATTTTTTTCAAACTCTCTCATCATGTGGATTTTTAAACTGTTCATATGGAGCGATCTGTGTTTCACGGTCACGAGCGCGACTCTGCTGCTGCGTTACTCTGTAACGGAGCTGCTACGTCACCGATTTTACTCCAGGACCCCTCCAGCTCTGCTTGCCCACCATCGTAGTATTTTCAAACGACCAAGATATATTCACCGTGGATCTGGACGAAACTTTGAGTACACACAACACAACAGTAACAAAATAATCCGTTCCTTCTGGTCCACTGAGCCACGCCCCCCTCGCACTGCCCGTGCTGTCAATCACATTGTGTTATCCCCCCTGCTTAAAGCAGCCACATACACACCACTTAACTGTCTAAAACTATGTCTCTTTAACATAAGATCACTCACTAATAAGGCCCTGCTGCTCTCTGATTTCATTGTGGACAGAAAGCTTGATTTTGTATGCCTCACTGAGACCTGGCAACAGCCTAATGACTTCTCCCAGCTTAATGCAGCTGTCCCTCCAGGTTATACATTTATTAGTAAACCCCGTGCCACTGGGAGGGGGGGAGGGCTTGCTGTGCTGTACCGTGAGAACATTAAAGTCATTGCTGTCACTGTCCCCCATCACTCCTCTCTTGAATGCTTAGCTGTAAAACTCACTGGTCCCAAACCCATCATCATTGTTACCATCTACAGACGACCAAAGCCCTCTGCTGTTTTTTTCACTGAATTTTCATCACTATTAACATCTGTATGTGCAATGTCCCCTACTGTTATCCTTTTGGGCGACTTTAACATCCACATCGACGACCCATCCAATGTTTTTGCAAATGATTTCACCTCACTCCTGGACTGCCTCGGTATCACACAACGTCAACCTCCCAACACATAACAAAGGTCACATACTGGACTTACTTTGCTGCACTGGTATCATTCCCATTAACCTTGCTGTCACAGAGTTCCCCATTTCTGACCATAAAGCTGTGCTCTTTGATATTCATGCCCCCCTTTCTAAAGCCAAAGAACAACGGCCCATCTCCTTCAGAAACATTAAACACATTAACCCCACAGATCTCACCACTCTGATTAATTCCTAACCCAGTCCTCCCCCATCCCCCTCCCCTGCTGACTTGGTAAATCACTATAACAACTGTCTCTCCTCTCAGCTCAAAACAATAGGCCGTCAACTGGAGCAGCTGTGCAAAAAAACGGGACTCAGTTCACACCCAAATGTATTCTGATCACCTTCATTACTACAAGAACGCGCTTTCCACTGCCAAATCCTCCTACTATTTCAACCTCATCAGCACTGGTAAAGGTAACAACAGAGTCCTCTTCTCCACAGTCAGTCACCTACTTCAGCCTCCTCAAACCCTCCCTCCAGATATCTCCATCGATCAGTGCACTGCCTTTCTGCAATTTTTTAACTCCAAAATCAACACCATTCACCTACAGTTGGCCTCATCATGCACCTCCTCAAGTGATCCATCCTGGATGGTTACCACTGGCCAACCACTCATCAGCTTCCTTTCCAACTTCACCCCAGCATCGGAATACACCATCTCGGAGCTCATCCGTAAAGCCAAAACCACTACCTGTCAGCTTGATCCTCTTCCCACCACCCTTGTCAAGGCCTGTCTGCCATCCATATCACCTATGATCACTGACATAATTAACTCCTCCCTCACCTCTGGAACTGTACCCCCCCCACTCTCAAACTGGCTGCAATCACTCCCATCCTCAAAAAACCTGGTACTGACCCAGCCGACCTAAACCATTACAGGCCCATCTCCAACCTTCCCTTCATTTCCAAAACTCTTGAGAGGGTGGTTGCCGCACAGCTTCAGTCCAACCTTGACACAAACAACCTCCACGAACCCTTTCAATCCGGTTTCCGCCCAAAACACAGTACCGAAACAGCCCTGGTTAAAATCACCAACGACCTCCTCCGTGCAGCCGACTCTGGACTTTTCAGCATACTCATCCTCCTTGACCTCAGCGCTGCATTCGACACCATCTCCCACCTACTACTCCTGGACCGCCTGGCTGGCATTGGGATCACTGGTGTTGCACTCTCCTGGTTCACATCATACCTCCCTGACAGACAACAGTTTGTACAACTAAGGAATCACAAGTCAGGGTGTTCGGCTGTTTCACTGGGTGTCCCCCAGGGGTCAGTATTGGGTCCGCTCCTATTCATCATCTATCTCCTCCCCCTGGGCACAATCCTCCGTCACCATGGGGTCCACTTTCACTGCTATGCCGATGATACACAGGTCTACATTTCCTCCAAACCCACCACTGCCCTTCCCCCCACCTCCCTCACCACCTGCCTTGAGGACATCAGGAGCTGGATGAACAAGAATTTCCTCAAGCTCAATAGTAGCAAAACCGAGGCCCTGCTCATCGGCTCCAAATCCACCCTCACCAAATCACAAAACACCCCAGCTCCAAAGATCATCATCGACGGTTTCCCTGTACCCTTCTCTTCCCAACTCAAAAGCCTCGGTGTCATTCTGGACGGCTCCCTCTCATTTGCACCCCACATTAAAAACATCACCCGGACTGCCTTCTTCCATCTTCGTAACATTTCCAGACTCCGCTTATCTCTGTCCCAATCTAGCACTGAAATCCTGGTCCACTCATTTGTCAGAGCACGGATCGACTACTGTAATGCTCTCTTAACTGGCCTTACCACCAAACTCCTCAACAGACTCCAAATAATTCAGAACTCTGCTGCTCGGATTATCACCCGCACCAACTCATCCGACCACATCACCCCCGTGCTCATTCAACTACACTGGCTTCCTGTGCGCTACCGGATTGATTACAAAAACCTTCTGCTCACCTTCAAAGCTCTCCATAATCTAGCCCCCATCTACATCACTGACCTCCTCCAGGAGTACACCCCCTCCCGCACCCTCCGCTCATCCTCTGTTGGACTCCTAACCATCCCCATCTCACGCCTCAGCACCATGGGTGCTCGAGCTTTCAGTTGCTCGGCTCCCAGGCTTTGGAACTCCCTGCCAACACACATCCGACAGTCTGACTCCATAACAACATTCAAAACCCAACTCAAAACCCACCTGTTCAAACTGCCATATTCACTTTAACTGTACCCTCTGTATCACTGCATTATACTTCCTGTTGTTTGTTTTGTTTTAACTTTGCTGGCATTTTGCCAAGTCCACTGTTTTTAATTTGACTGTCTTGTTTTATGCCCTGTAAGGTGTCCTTGGGTGTCATGAAAGGCGCCCCCAAATAAAATGTATCATTATTATTATTATTAAATTATTCATTATTGTATTATAAAGCATATACATTGCTCCTTCTGATGGCTTAAAATAAAAAACATTGTGTTTTTTTCACAGTGTTACATACACCTAAATATGTTGCCTAATCATTCACTCTTGTACCTCAATTAAACATCACTTGTCCCTGGACTCTACAGTATGTATACTTTTGTCCTGGGATTGCATTTTTCTGTATTTTTTTATTTTTATTTTCCTATTCATAATGACTCCAAGGAAATGTTTACCTTAATCTACCACATATCAGCGCACAGTAAATTGGAATGAGCATTTGTCATGCCCTAAGACACAAGTATATACGCCATAGCCTATATTATGTACGATAACATGAACATAAAATAGTATTCCACCATCTGCAAAATGTTCTATCTTCAATGAACATCGGTAGCCTACATCAAAAATACATTTAACGATTGCACTACAGTATGTGAAATGCACTCAAAATGCGAAAATAAGAATAGGGCTATCAAACATATTGGAAAGACAGTGCTCGAGTGGAAACACGAACGTACATATGTAGCCAGCGAGACCAACGGTAGTTTAGAAGCAAAAATACTTACATATCGGAAAACTCCCCTCCGTAATGCGTATTCTGTAGAGCTTGCGTAATACTAGGCCGTTAAAATGAAAACTGCCGTTACGCTGGGCTGTAGTAAATTGTTCAAAGCACTGAAAAAGACATGACGTGCCTTTGCTCAGGTTATAATGTACTCTATTGGATAAAAAAGCCGACAATTAAACCAGAATGAACTGTAATGAATGAGACAGGCTTACAGGCCATGGGGTATTACGCGTTGACGTTTCAGATAGTGTAATAGCGGTATAAAGTGTTGTATATTTCTCAAACCGATTGTACCAGACAATAAATGACCACTGAATTTTGAAAGGAATATCTCGATGTGTAAAACCGATGGTAGGATTGTATATTTATTTCATATTTAGTAGCATATATTGCTAGTAGAATACATGGTAGAATGAGACAGTACTTTCAGTTTATTTTGCATTTGAGTGAGCAGGGCTTTTCACAGCTTTTCTGGCATACGATCAGGCTATTGTTGGATTTATCCCGTTGCTATGATGTCATTCTAATTTTATATAATGAATAAATATATTTATGAACTCAAACATAGACGCTATTGTCCACTATGTCACGCATGGGTAGGTATAAACTAGGTGGGGGGTAGCTTGTTAAATGGACTTGCTACGGGGAAATAGTGAAACTCCGTATTCAGCAGAAATAGTCACAAACCGTCTTTTAATCAAAAATGCTCCACGCCCTCAAAGAATAATTCTCCCAATTGGGTAAAACATCTGATCAAAACGTAGCCAACTGCAGGATATACAGGTGAAATACAGGTGCTTTCATTATGTGAATAATGCTTTTTATTCACATAAGAATGTGAACACGTCATGCTTATAAGGAAGTGCACATAATGCTATGCCACCCAATAGAATAATCGCTACAATATTTCAAAAACTTTGTTGCCACCATCTTTGTTGTGTGTGGAAGTTAGCTTGCTTGCTAAGTAACAACTGCCAAAAAATCTAAACTATTGCTTTTATAGCCATATAATCTGTGGGAAGCTCATTTCTAATACTGAAAAGCATTCTCTATCATTTCACATGCAAACCGCACTTAATATCAATAATTAGCCCCTTTGCGCAGATGCCTAGTGACACAAAGTCCGTGTTTTAACTTTATTGGTAGACGATTTGTGACAACTCTGCCGAACAAGTGCGAAGTGTCTATTTTCCCGTAGCAAGTCGATTTAATAAGCAACCCCCCACCCAGTCTATACCTACCCATGCGTGACATAGCAGTCAATAGCGTCTGTGTGTGAGTTCATAAATATATTTATAGAATTCCGTCATAGCAACAAGATAAACTCAACAATAGCCTGACCTGACCATATGCCAAAAAAGCAGTGAAAAGCCCTGATTGTCTCATTGTACCACATATTCTACTATGAATATCTGCTACTAAATATTAAATAAATATAGAATCCTACTGTTTTTTACACAGAGATGTTCCTTTCAAAGTTCAGTGGTCATTTATTGTCTGGTACAATCCGTTTGAGAAATATACAACACTTTATACCACTATTACACTATCTGAAACGTCGACTCGTAATACCCCCCATGCCCTGCAAGCCTGTCTCATTGATTACAGTTCATTCTGGTTTAATTGTCGGCTCTTTTATCCAATAGAGTACATTATAACCTTTGCAACGGTATATGACATGTCTTCTTGGGTGCTTTGAACAATTTAATACTGCCCAGCGTAACGGCAGTTTTCGTTTTAACGGTCTAGTATTACACAAGCTCTATAGAAAACGTATTAGGGAAGGGAGTATTCCCTTTCCCGATATGTAAGTATTTTTGCATCTAAAATGCGGTTGGTCTCGCTGGCGACATATGTACGTTTGTTTTTCCACTCGAGCAGTCTTTCCAATATGATTGATAGGCCTATTGTTATTTTCGCATTTTGAGTGCATTTCACATACTGTAGTGCAATCGTTAATTTTATTTTTGATGTAGTCAACCGATTTTCATTGAAGATAGAACATTTGGCAACATTTTGCAGATGGTGGAATCAGGGCCGGTAAAAAAAAACGGGGGGACAAAAAAAAATCTGACAATATGAAGTCAGCGCAGTAGGCTTAGAGCTACAGACGATTCGGCCAATCATAAAAATGCCACATCTAAATAATATATTTCTATCTGATTGGTTGGTTTGGCCATATAAAACATGGAGACGCAGCGAGAGAGAGAGAGGTCAGTTTCTTTGATCAATCTATGCTGTCTCTTCTTGATAACTAATTGTTACGCATTGCTTAGGATATAATATTTACTAATCGCTAGCTTACTCAGTGGCGAGAGTCTCCGTCTGGGAGATTTGATTTTAAATAGATAGCTTACATGTTGCATCTAGCCTAGTTGTTATAGCTGCGATTCTGTGGAACATCTGCAGCAATGCATTAGCTGGCTGCACATGTGTGTGCGCGCCCGTGTGTGTGTGTGTTAGCTAGCCTACTGCTGTGTGTTGGCTAGTCAGCCCTACTTTCCTCAAACTTTGGAATACTTCACATATATTAAAATACACTATCATACCTGTCTCTCTCACGTTCTCTATCACTCTCACGGTTAAACGGCAGCTGTCAACAGAGGCAAGCCCCCCGGCGTCTCAGGCATAAAATATAGCCTATATTAAAAAATTATATGTATGTACAGTTGTGTTAAAAAAATATAGCAGTACAACACCAGTAACCTGATGAACCACTGTTATTAGTAGTGATATTTCTGCATGGCAAATAATTTACTTGTAGATGTAGTAGTGTAATAGAAAAACAACAGACCCAACTGTCATGACATGCACGCTGCTTGTTCTGGGTAATTTACTTATTCATTGAAAGGGGCGTGTTCAAAATAATAGCAGTGTGGAGTTTAATTAAAGAATTCATTCATTCTGTGAAAAAACAGGTGTCATTAATTGTCCTTTATTAAGGAAGAAGGGAAGCAAATGTTTCACACATTGTTATAAAATATATTTCCTTCTGAATTGCTAAGTAAAATGGGCCGTTCCAAACATTGTTTGGAGGAACAACGTAAGCTCTAAGTCATCAAGGGTCTGACGTATCAAACAAGCCTTAAACCATCACTCTGCTGCCAGAAATACAGTAGATATGGATGGATAACTTGAAGGGTTTCTTCTCCTGACTTATTTTTCCAGAGTTCAATAGGAAAATTTGTCAGGAGAAACAACCCTGCAAGTGATCCATCCATATCTACTGCATATCTGGCAGCAGAGTGATGGTTTAAGGCTTGTTTGATACGTCAGTCCCTTGATGACTTAGAGCCATTTAGCCAACCATGTGTTCCACAGAATAATCCAATTTCAGCACATGAATAAAATAAATGCCAGCTATAAAACTCAGCAGGCACGAGTTTTCCAAACCAAAGAAAAACTTCTCTGTCTGTAGACTCCAGGAATTCTGCAACTTTCCCAGTCCACAGCCCCTACTTAGTTTGCCAACAAAACAATAAAAGACTCCAGTAAGCAAAGCCAAAGTTTCTCCTACAGCTTCACCATAAATACTTTTTCTCTCCAAGCATTGAGGACCTGTGCCCTGATTGGGTGATGTGAGGTAAAGTTTGGAAGGAGGGGGGGTAGGGGATCAGATTCCTTTATGGCCAGAAAGGCTCTTTCAATAGCTGACAAATTCACTTATTTATTAATATTCCCTTATGTTGCTCAAAACAGGGCTAAGCACCATTAAATAATTATTGAAATATTCAGGGTATGAGCCTCTTCTTAAGTTCAAACATGATAATAGTGGGCTACAGAATGATTCAGTTGAGCCAGTAGGCAAAATATTACATTTCAGGCTAAATATTGCATCCAGATAACCAGATTCGTAGTAACACTCAAATCTTCGCTTTAATCTGGATATCTCTTTAAAAATATTAATTCCTATATAAACTGGAATGTTTAACAAGTATTACCTATATTGACATTAAGACTTTACTTTCAATTGATGATTTCAATTTCATTTAACAGATTGGCATTCAATCTTAAAATGGAAAGGAAAACATGTGGCCGTGTGGTATTCTCTGGCCATGCTGGGCTTTGACCTCAGGAATACTTTTGTGTCCTGGTCTTTCTCCTCAATAGGAGGAAAGACATCCTGGCCAATCTAAGATTCATATCCATAGATAAGCAGCACCACAGCGTTACTGAATTGCCTTTTTGCCTGTAGAGTGGATAGGGCAGAGAGAACGGCTGGTCAGGTGAGCGGAGCAGGCCTCTTGATAACCAAGTACTATGGACTATGAGAAAGTTTGCCATATCACATTATGCATTCTCTATCAAAGGCCGTAATCTCAAAGCTATATACCCGACAATGTTATAAAGACATTTAGGGGTTTTTTCAGGGCAAGGCACACTTACGCACAGCATGGCACACACTGGCTTTGCTGAGGCTCTTGGCATCCCCAACGTTGTACAAAAAGGTGCCACTTGCCAAAAAAACGCAACTTAATGCACACGGTTTGTATTACACTAATGGACTGCATGCAATGCAATTAAAAGCTGTTCCTGTTGTATCCAGCAGACTAGATGTAGTTTTTCTGAAAGAGCAAACTATTTATGCTCCGGGGTTTTAAACTTTAAAGTTTAAAGTTGAGGACTAGTTGAGGACTAGAAGAATGGGCAATGTAAGGCATATATTCTATTTACTAAACGAAAAGGCCAAAATTATTACACAAAAATAGAAAAACTATTTGTGGGCTTCAGTTGCTGCCCACGTTTCACTGCCTCACTGCCTGACACTATCTAGTGGTCAAAATCACTAAACATGGCGGCGCCCCCATTGCAAAACATTGTAAACGCGTATATATTTATATTTATTTCGAAAACCACGGATCAAATCCGCTCCAAAATGTAATGGGTTCATCCTTGGCCCATACTACACATACATACTATACTACACACAAATTGGTCTGGTAGTTTTTACGTAATCCTGCCCACAAACAAACAAACAAACAAACAAACAAACAAACAAACAAACAAAAACAAACAAACTCACCCACACCACCGAAAACATACCCTTGAATAAAGTTGTCATATTTAGTACTTGGTTGCAAATCTGTTGCATTTGATGACTGCCTGAAGTCTACTACCCATAGACATCACCAGATGCTGAGGATCTTCCCTGGTGATGCTCTGCCAGGCTTGTACTGCAGCCATCTTCAGGTGTATTTGCATGTACAGTATACAATGTACCTGACATTGCAGTTTGCGTCAAAACATTAATTAATGTTTGTTTAAGGGGATTCTTGCCTTCAGCAAGGGAAACGTTCAATCTCTGCTATTCAATGCATTCAGGTCGGGTGATTGACTTAGTCAAGAACATTCAAATTTTTGGCCATGAACAACTCCTTGATTGCTTTAGCAGTGTGTCTGGGGTCATTGTCCTGCTGCAAAGTGAAGCATGGTCCAATTAGTTTTGAGGCATTTGGCTGGATCTGAGCAGATGTTTCTGTACACTTCAGAATTCCCTACACCCCCACCACCATGTTTTAAAGATGAGGGGGGCTGCTTTGGATCATGAGTAGTTGCTGTCTCTCTCATTTTTTCTCTTTCCATCACTTTGTCTCCATCTGTTCTGTTCTTGAGACTTACCAGTGGTTTGCATCTTGCAGTGAACCGGCTGAGGTTAAGCTGGTGTCTTCTCTATACTTTAGTCTTCAACACATCTATGCCTACATCCTGAAGCATTTTCTTGATCAGTTCAACAGTTGAAAAGGGGTTTTTCATCACAATTGAAAGTCTTCTTCAGTATTCTCCAGCATCCACTACAGTGTTCTTCCGTGGTCTACCAGGTTGTTTGCTATTGCTGAGCTCACCAGTGCGTTCTTGCTTCTTACTGTACCAGACAGTTGATTTTGACACACTGAATGTTTTGGCTATGTCTCTGATTGATTTATTCAGATTTTTCCACCCCGTGATGGCCTGCTTTACTGGCATTGACACATCTTTGGGCCTCATGTTGAGAGACAACAGCAAGACTCCAAATGCAAATTCCACACCAAGAATCAACCGTCCGTCTCATTACCCAAAAACATGGCTGAGGCTCCCTCCACTCAGTTTTTTTTTGTACTAACTGACTGTTGTCCATTAAATTCAGCTGAATATGGCTCTCTGCCAGAAGCTGGACATCGAGAGGAGCTTCTGCACACCTTACCATCCACAGACCAGTGGATTGGTTGAAAGAATGAATGGGACAGTGACAAAGTAATGTGGACTTGACACTAAACTGACCTTGACCCATTTACACCACTAAATGGTACTATAGTCACCGTGTTAAGTATTCTATTTTGGTATTGTATTAAGCAGTGTGATTTGGGTCACACATCGCAGTCATAAGCTATGCTTTACAATCGAAATAGTATTTCATAACAATGTCAATATGTTTCAAAACTCTCTTGGTGGATGAGAATCCTTGGAACTGGGACCTCAGTGCAGCCATGTTTGGCTTGCGCACCAAAGTACAGATCACCAACAAGCACTCCCCATTCTACCTCATGTTCGACAGAGAAGCCAGATATCCATCTGAGGTCCCAGAGACTTTTGGAGTGAGTAGCTAGGTCTCTACATTTCCTTCACTCTAACTTATAGCTGACAGCATTTTCTCTCAATTCAAGGTAGCTGAGAATATAGAGGAAATTGTGGCTACAAAAGTTTATAAGTACTAAAATGGACTATACTTTCTTAAAATAGGTGTAATAGCCTTTGAGCTTTATTGGACAGCACAGTGTAGAGACAAGAGGAAAGGTCGGATTCGAACCGACAATGTCGCAAAGAGCACGGGAATCCTAGTTAGGCCACGCTACAGACTGTGCCACGGGGAGACACGCCAGGAAAGCATACTTCGGCTCATACTTAAATAAATAAATCAAACAAATTGTATTAAAAAAAAAAAATAGTTCGGTTTATACTTACAAAAAAATGCTGCTAAAAAAAGTAAACTAGTTCTGAATGCCACTTGTGCTCACTGGATATCTAAATTAGCTTACTTGAGTTTTATTAACTAAAATGTGGCTTGTTTAGTCCATAATTTGTCATAGCCATAGGCTACATGTAGCCTAGCTACGGTTTTTATTTTGTTTTTTTTAAGGGTTTCCGTGCTGTTATAGTTTTGACAGCTCCGCGTTATCATAGCTATGATGCAACTTTAGCAAAAACGGGTATGCAGTAACAGACTAACCTTTTTATATTCATTCGTTTTTTGTTTTCAAAGAGGGCATTTCCCGGTATAATTGCTGACTTGTGACGAAAGTGCCGCCGTGGTGATAGATTTACCTAAACATCTGTCAGATGTCGTCGTTTTTCACGGTAAGAAGAAATTTTATGACAACGTTAGCTGTCAGTCTCCTCGCTTATGACTGACATGTCAGGCGGCCTGTCGTGAAAAACAATGTATAACGTATGTAACGTTATATCTAGCTAGCTAACGTTATCTAACGTTAACGTTATTACCAGAGGCTCTGACAACGTAACTACTAGCTAGCTAGCTAACGTTAACTAACATGAACGATACCCTAGCTAGATAGCTGACGACCTGACGTTAGCAAGATGGAGAAATAGTTGTTGTTGTAACGTGAGTGCGTTTACATGACCATGAGAAACCCGATTATTGGGAATTGTCGGTTTATGCCAATAATACAAAATTTTATAATCGCATTATTACCATTATCGGGTTATGATCGGCGTATTAGTGTGCATGTAAACGCAGTCAGTGTAACAGCCTAGTTAACGTTACGGGTATCGCTAACGTTAACGTTAAATTATTTTCAGCATCTGAGGAGCAAGTTGGCTCATCATGTAACGTTAGGCTATTTGTAATGTTAAATCAAGCTGAAGTAACGCTACTGTTTTAAGATTAATGTTTGTACCCTTGATTTTCAGATCATGAGCATTTTTAAATATTTCAAGGAGAGAAATCCACCACCAGATGAGGAAGAAACAGCTACAGAGGTAGCTAGCCAAGATAGCTAGCATAGTTAGATGGCAAGTCAATAGCCAAACAGATTATTCATAGGCTTTTGTCAAGAAATAAACTGGAGTAACAGTGGAATTTTAACGTTACTTGTTTCTCTGTAGCAGAAGAGAAAGCTTCCAAACTTTGAACACATCGCACTTACACGATAAACTGCATAATCTTCTTAACTAAAAGAAGAGTACAAACAGTGTGCTCCAAATGCACCTTTTATTTTCATTCATTTGACTAATTGTAGTTACCTTCATTTTCAGGTCAAATCATACCTTCGTAACAGGCTACAGGCTGCAAGGGGAGCACCTGGCTTCCTGCCTGAGGGTCTCCATCAATGGGCTGAGCCCAGATGAATTAAATTACAGAAGGGCATTAGAACTGTTTTTCTCAAAGCCCAGGAAAATTAAATGTCCAAATTCAGGGTGCAAAGTTTGCCAATACGGATGTAGGGAGAATTATCAATACCATGTCCTCTACCTATAATAGATAATAAATCTGTACTAAGACAGCAAAGGGTCACTTATTTTCACACATGATGTGTGTGCCCTCGTCATCCAGTATATATTTTCTTTTCTTAAAAATAAACCAGTTCAACACAGGTAACCACTATTGCTTCATTTCTTTGATGGCTCAAATGTATGCACTAGTCGATTTTTGTGTTTTGACCATTGTGAACTGCGTTAAACTCCGCTTTGTGGGTGTGACTTTTTTGCCGTGTCATTACCATTCATATCTATACAACCAATGTGTTTATGATTAAATTGTTTACTAGAGCACAAAATTGTTTACAAGAGCACAAAGTTCTTCATAGATCTAGCCTCTTAATTTTGCTCCCAAAGTGCACTAGATTGATGCATTTAACTTTAAAATGTACAAAAGTTTCTTCCGGGGGAGCATGCCCCCGGACCCCCCTAGAGGGTCCGAGGTCCACCCACCACAGTCTCACAAAATCCTGTGGGAAACACTGCACATCATAGCTCACTCCAAAATGAATATGTGATGACAAACATGTTGAAGATGAGCGACAAGTCAGTCAATTTATTATGTTACGAACTGTGTCCACAAAACAACAGCTTGTTCAGGGTAGGCTACTAAGGGATATTCTCCATCGACTTCTACTCAAAAAATACAGACTGTATTTTGTGTCTTCCTGTCCGGACCCCAGGTGTTATGCGTTTTAGACCAATGATTGTTGTCTCCCCCTGGGGTCCTGCCCCTCCGAGTGAGTGCAGTGACCATAGATATAGAACCAGTGACCCCAGTGATGCAACCTTTCCCTGACTGGTCCTGAACCAATGTTATACCCTGTCCAAACGACACAATTTAAAAAAATCAGCACATGGAGAGGCATTAGACAAAGGAAAAGCACCTATTGCGACTACATTTTCTTGTGGAAAAAATGTATTGACTTAGTATTTTGACCGCTTTGCTGCCATTGACTTACATGGTGAAAGACCTATACTGGAGCCAACCGCAGTGGCGCTAGTGAGCAACGGCACTATGGCCGCTCCCAGCTCAACCAGGAAGTGAGCTTCAAAACAAAAGCCCGGTTTTGGCCCCTTGGTACAGAGCCAAAACAACAAAAAAATAAAACACGGTCCAAATACTTTTCCTCATTTGTACTGGCCTTATCCTCTCTGGTAGTAGTCTGGCCAAAATGAAGGCCTCACAAACAAAATATTTCAATAGCCTACTTTCTCTGCGGGGGGGAGGATCAGAATTTGACAACGATGCACTGCTGTTGTACTGAGGCACTGGTGAAGAATAACTGATGGAACAAAGCCCTGTAGAATTCTATTAAATATTAATGCTGTGACTTCAATGTAAATTACTTACCTTGTCCAGTACAGCCATGCACACATGCTATACATGCATTCTGGTCCCTGTACTTCTACGGTAATGAAGCGTGGTAATGATACAATTCTTTAAGAACTTGTTGATATGATGACTAACCCTTTTAGGTGATAACAAACCCTGACCATGATATCATTACATTACAGGCATTTAGCAGACGCTCTTATCCAGTGACTTAAACAACTTCGTAATAAATCTTATTAAATTTATCCATTTATACAGCGGGATATATACGGAAGAAATTCAGGTTAAGTACCTTGCTCAAGGGTACAACAGCAGAGTCCTACCTGTGAATTGAACCTGCAACCTTTCGGTTACAAGTGCAGTTCCTTAACCATTATACTACACTGCCGCCGTTCTTGCACTGAGGCTCTATGCACTGTAAAATGATGTGTAATGTGTAATACTTAAACACGAAATTCCGTAAATATTTGGACGGTCCATGGACATAAACTCCTACTGTGATATAAAGACACATTGTGAGGGTGCAACTACGCATCCCATGTGAAGCTGTAGTGTGTCCTACCTCCTGCAGTTTGAAATTCTTCCTCTCAGAGAACATGACCTCATTCCACACCACCTCCACACCCTCCTCTGTGTCCATGGCCAAGTAGGCACTGTCAATTCCAGGCACATTGCGCTGGTTCACCTGGGGTAGGGGACATCATTGTTCAAACTGACCACTCTGGGTGACTTAAATTACCATGGCTAAATAAAGAGCAAAGCAGAGAGCTGCACCTCCTCTCTGCGTTTCTGCCAGCGTCCACATGGGCTCTCCTCCAGGATCTCGGATTCATCCTCGCTCTCCTCCTCCTCATCCTCCGTAGCAGTGGCTGGGGGCACCTGGGCCACAGCCGAAATAGGTGGGGAAACCGAAGACACACCCTGGGCAACGGGGGCCGAGGCGCCAGTCTCTGGCTTGGCCTCTGGGGCTGAGGGTAGGGCTGGTTTCCCGTCTCCCTCTGACATGGCGTCTGGTGCGATTCCGCAGCCCTTGCCCTCTCTCAATTGCAACCGTTCTCCGCTTCTCAATGTTCTTGCACTGAGGCTCTGATGCACTGTAAAATGAATGCATGTTACTTAAACATGAAATTGCAAACCTACCCACATTACCTCTTGGGGAGATATACTGTGAATTCATACACCTAACTACAATGCAGTCCGTAAATATTTGGACGGTGACGGTGTTGTTTTGGCTCTGTACTCTGTTCAAGTTGTCCATCCATATCTACTGTATTTCTGGCAGCAGAGAGATGGTTTAAGGCTTGTTTGATACGTCAGACCCTTAATGACTTCGAGCCATTTCGCCAACCATGTGTTCCATGCTGTTCCAGTGTAATTTACAGTTAGATCTAGTCCCACTCCCCAATTCCCATAGAGATCCATTCAAATGCAGAGAGGTTATAGTACCGCTTGTAGGAGTACCAGAAAATAAGATATCAAGAGTCTTTTGATATTGTTGGGTCAGACATCAGGATGTCATGACATGCAAAGGATATGCAACCAAATATAAAAAATTATTACTTTATTCTACATTATGTTAAACTGTCCAATATTTCTTGATGCCCAAAAATGGGGGGGGGGGGGACTATGTACAAAAGGTTCTATAATTTCTAAATGGTTCATCCGATATGGATGAAAAAACCCTCAAATTAAAGCTGACAGTCTGCACTTCAACCTCATTGTCATTGTATCCTTTCAAACTCAGTGCTAGAGTACAGAACCAAAATAACGAGATAATCAATGTTATTCACTTCACCTGTCAGTGGTTTTAATGTTGTGGCTGATCGGTGTGTATGGTACGTTTATATGCACACTAATACTCCCCCTTATGGAAATGTAATATACTACAGTACATTTTGAATATATTGTGACGATAATTTTGATATATTTACAATATACTGCAGTATATTCTTTATCCATAAGGGCCGATCTGATCCCGGTAATGGCAATACTCTGGTTACTGAAATGGTCATGTAAACACCTTTATCCGATAATGTAAGGTCATAATCCGTGTTTTTGAAACCTGATTTACACACCTGGTTGTTTGCCCAAACTTTCGATTTTTTGGTGCATGCATACACCTTTCTCCGGTTTCGTTCGGCTTTTCGAAACTACGCATGTCAGACAGAAAGGGCGGTGTAACGTCAAAATTGTTCCACCCGTCAACATTTGCGTGGCCTGGGGTTCCTTCAGGATCTCACTTACAGAATTTTATTATGAAATTAACGCATTTCACCTGTGAAAATATATTGTTCAGTGTTACATGCTTGTTTTTGTGCTAGCTAGCTGGCTAGTACATTAAATAACTGAAATTATCAGGAAATTGGCCAGATTTAGAGATTGGTAAAGCTAACTAGTACAATAATATAAATCAACCACTACTAGCAATTAGCTATAAAATAACTAGCTATAATAACTACTAGCTAGCTATAATAATAATAATAATAAAAGGGGCTATTGAGACTAGCCCAAGTTAACGTTAGCGTTCGAGCACCTAGGGGGGGGGGGGGTCACCAATCTCCGACCACCTGAGGCACCAATGTATTTATTTCATATTTATTCGCGAGGACTGAACACAGTGTGACCAATTAAACATATGTCCCGTAAAAATACACATAATAACCTGTCTAACTGACAGTTTTCAACTTAATACATATATATTTAGTTATATTAATACAACCTATTTTACAACGCTAACTTTTATACTTCGAGCACGCTTCGAATTCCTTAATCGCGACGATTAAATGAAACAGTCCTAATATCGCTTTACGGTTTCAAACGTAGCTTTCCAACGGCCATTTAGCTCGAAACCACTTGGCTAACAGCAGTGAATATGCACGGATTGCTAGAAATGATAATAAGGACCACCCTTTCCGATATTAACCTTAAATACACAAAGAAATGCGCCTCAGAAAATGAGTATCCCAGCGGATGGCACAGAAGCTGTTCAGACAGTGCACGACGGCTAGAATTGTGGACAGTCACATTCAGTTTTTGACTCGCTTATGAAAGTTTCTCGCTCATTAAATGAAATGGGCTATCTATTCATTTCATTATTGAATTTGAGATAATGCATAGATATTTACTTAGTTCCTTATATTTAAATTATCAGTGACATGCTGATGTTGGATTAACAAGACTAAAGTTAATGTTGTGATCATGAGTCTGCTTGAAAAAAAAAGATGTTGTGCCATGTGAAATCATTCGTGAAACACATATAAAATACATATAATTAGGCAGCAACTTAATTTAATAGAATGAATGAATATGTACTTTAATGCTCAGATCCATTTAATGGATAATAATTAGATATAATTAAGATATTAGTAGGCTTTTCTTAGATTCACATTTTTATTCCTTGCAATCAATAGCCTAATGTAGGAATCCTCAAGTTTGCATTTTTTGACAAATTGAGAAATAGTTACATTTAAAATGTTAAGTAAACTTCATTTCTACTTATAATTTAGCCATTCTCATAGAACACATAGATTACATAATAAGATTACTGGAATAATGGAGGGAAGAGTGCAGAAATGTATTTTTGAACATTTTTACAGATGAACAAGGGCAAAAAGAGATGTCTGTGGAGGGAGGAGGCAATGCTGAGGGCAATACAAGCATGCAAGTAGGGTATGACCATGTGGCAGGCAGTCAGGCTCAAAAAAGTAGAAAACAACATTAGCAACAAGAGGGAGAATCAGGTGTGCCAGGGCAGCCTGGTCTCCCAAGTCGTCACATAGCGACGCTTGGGCAGCTCCTACGGCGTCATCCTTTAGACGCAGAAGGAGGCCTTTTGCGTCATTATTTGACACACTCGTCTCGAATTTACGAATCCTACTATGGCGAAGGCTTTGCTCATGATAACTGACTGCGAGCATGCCCACTCAGTCTTCCGTGTGCGTGGAGATCTTTCTGAGTTTGTGATTCCCGTACCCCACCCAACACCTAAACATAACTTCACTGGAGTTCATGTAACTCGAGCTCATGCCCGAACTGCTAAGATAGTGGGCGAGCTCGACCACAAGATTTCACGTAACTCTCTACCAGATGAAGAAAAAATAAAAATAAAAAAGCATAATATTGAAGTGCCACAACGAAAGACAAATTATGTGGCCACAACCGTCAATATATGACGCAAAAGGCTGCGTCAATATACGACTCAAAAGGCTACCTTTGGCTATGTGACGTGTCCGCGTGAGACCACGTTGGCCAGGGAGAGGAACATTGCCCTTTACTTTAACATGCTGAAGGCCATGGTAGAGGAGAATGTGCTAATAGAGAAACCCAGACAAATCTACAACGGTGATGAGTCAGGGTTTCAGATGGGAATACTTGGCTGCAAGATGCTGGTCAGCAAGGGGTGGAAACATCCCTACCTTCAAGCACCCGCCACCAGGCACCACATCACAGTGCTGGCATGCCTGCCCTGAAAGCATCTGAGGAAGACATCCCACCAACGATAATCTACGGCAAGGGGTACCTGGGAGGTGACTACCCTGGGAGAGCTTTGGATAACACCCTGTTACATCTGGCTACAAAGACACCACCCTTTTCCTGAAGTGGTTCCAGAAACACTTCTTCCTGTATGCGATGAAGGAGCGCCTCCTGCTCCTGGTGTTCGACGGCCACAACAGCCACATCGACAGGGAGACCACGGACCTGGCCAATTAGGGAAGGTGTCGTGCTCCTCTGTCTTCCACCACATCTCTCCCATATATTTCAGCTGTTGGACAGGGGGTTCTTTGCACCACTCAAAGCAGAGTTTGCTGAAGAGTAAGACGCTTTGGACATCCACCTCCCCTGACAAGAATTATTTCTCTCATCTCTGGCCGTCATCACCAGTCCATCCGCCAAATCTTTAGCCCCTAGCCACATGTGCTCTACGACTTCCCAAGTCCGGCGTCCCTCCACTAGGCTGCCTGCCTCCATTGCCACCCTCCTGCTAGCAGCAAAAGGTAATAACAGTGTTTGATCTGTATCCTAAATGAGGCATAAGTTAGTAATATGCATCATAGCAAATGTATTTGCTTTGACATTTTAGTACTCATTCGTTTACCTTTCTGATTTTACTTTGTAGCACATATAACTGCGGCCCTTCCTCCCTCCACAGCCCCTCTTCTCTCCACCACTCCATTGTTTATCTCATTGGTTTATTACACTGTTTATCCCACTGCCCTCTTATGTGCTATCGTGTGCAATCAACAAAAGTAGAAAGCTTAGCTCAGTGAGTTCATGCATGCTTTCTTTGGGTTTTTTTTCTTCAATATCAGATGCCCAACTCATGTTTCGAAACGAATCTCTCTTCCTCAGGCAGCATTGATTATGCTGCCTGAGGAAGATAGGCTCATTTCTAAATGTGTCGCCAGTACATAAACAGCAGTGCAGATAGCCTTACTTGCTCAATGGCAAGATATATACGTTTTGTACATTGAAGAGCCCTAAATAAATATTTTTTCAGCACCTAAGTGGTTTCACAACTTTTTTGTTGTCGTTTTTACGAATGAAGTACTGAAAAAAATGTATATTTCCCTTCCTTTTCTCTATAGATGGCACATCATCATCAGACATTTGAGGGAAGGCCTCAGCCTATGCTCTGCATGTGGCGAGGTGGACCCTCCCAAAGAAGAAGACATGGTGGTATTATGGGTTTCCTGTGAATCCCGCGAGCAGTGGTTCCACTCCTCATGTCTTGAAGTTGAGAGAGGAGGATGGCCAACTCTTATGTTTTAACTGCCCTGAGTTTTAACTTTTTTAACATGACATACAGTTGTTTAATAACTTTTAGATTTCATATTTCTATATTTAAATACATTTTATATTTATTCATTTGTTTAAGTAAAATTTAAGTCAAACATTCACTTTTATGAAGTACAATTATTCTTTTCTATGTACTTGGTGGAAGTATTATTTTTTTCATGTGACAAATGTACCAGCAAATAACTCCATTGTAATGATCATGCAATCACCATCACAATGACAAAATGTGATTTATAATAAAGGTATGCAATGGCTGAATTACTAAATGTTTTTTTCACATACCTTTTAACGTTTGTTCTGATAACTACATTTAATTAGGGGGGGGGTTTAGAAGAAATAACTGGCTGGATGTATTTACAAATAGGATATTTGTCACACCTTTTTGCTGTCCAGTTAAGGAGTGTGCACAAGGCATGGTTTGTATTTAATGTCACAAAATATGCTCTTCAGAGGAATGAAGGGCAGCATAGCTGTGTAAGTATAGCTGGTATATTTTTGTAAACGGTTCCCTCTTCTGGTGAAATTTGCAATGCAGGACATAACACAATGTAGCCTTGGCAGGTTTTATGTCCTGAAATGCAACGTAGCCTACAGATTTTCCACGAACAAAAACAACACTGAAAAGCAATGTTTAAATGAAAATATGATTTCATCTTTTTACATCTAGCCTACTTAAATAGTATATTTAGCTATTAAGTATAGCGATTTTATCTGTGTTTATTTTTAAGTTTAATCGCATTAAAACAAGAAGAAATACAATTTTCAACTTAAAATGTGTCACTAAACCTCCAATCACGATGATAGGACGTGATTTTGTTTAGCTTTTATATTAATGGTAAACAAACGAATGCACCTAAAGGACACGTTTTTTTAACAAAAGAACATTTTGAATTAATGCAAGATATGTATTATGTGTCACAATTTTTAAAATAGGAGATATTTTTCTTGTTCTAAAAGGGAATGCTGCCGTTTTTGTAGAAAGGCGCTTCTACAACTTGATCTAAAATAACGTCCCATTGATGATTGTGCTATCTACCATGCTACCTGTTTACCATTACAATGCTGAAATGCAATTATTGAATTATGTTTCAATGTATTTTAACATGTATATTAATTGTTCAACCCATTTAATTAAGGTGTTTGAGAAGAAACAATAGGCCGCAGAGTGTTGTCATAAGCAATCTTTGTCAAATATTGTAGTCAGCTTCCGGTGTTTCCACAAGGCACAGGTGAAGATGTTGTCTTACAAAATAAATTGGCGAGTACATGGGACGATTGACGTATTTTTGAGAAGATAAAATACCATAGAGTTGAATGCGTGCTTACTTTATGGCTTATAGTGGCTCCACTTGCATAAAATTAGAGAAAAATAAAGACCGCGGCACTAATCGCGAGGGGCGGTCGGGAATAGGTGCCACTTGTTATAAGATCCTATTGATCTGAAGCATGCGAAGTCACGTAAACGCACATATTTTAAATTATGTAAGTTAGCTACTACTTAAATGCCAAGAGAAATAAGTTATTAAACTCTAGCTAAGAGTGGCACTAGAGCGGTTTCAAGTTGGAAAAAGTACTGAATGAATGGCGAGCGAAGGTAATGCAAAGTAAATTCACTAACGTTACTAGCTAGCATTATTTTCAACAAAAACTGTAACGTTAGCTACCGATTAAACGTCGCCACGTTTGACTCCTGGAAAAATGTTCATATCTAACGTTCGCCTTCCAGTCACATGTAGCTAACACATTGCAGACGGTTAAACAACATGCTGCACGTTAGCCAGCTAATTAACAGGTCAGCGATTATTGGCGTTTCAACGTTTAGCAAACCAAGCTAATATACCCACCGATACATTATACTAATCTAACGTTACTCTCTCGGTAAATTAATAATGTACTAAAGTCGGATTAGCTAAAGGCCTGATGCTAATTCCAACAATATATACACGTCACGCAGTTATCCGTTTAGCTACTTACGTTAGCTTGTATACAACTAGACATCCCCATTAACTAACGTTGGCGTTAGCTAACTAGTTTCCTCAACAATTACCTTCGCTTGTTGATGAACAATTGTGTTAGTTCCAACGCAGGAAAGCAATCAAATATCCACTCCTTCCAATGCGTCTTCTGGATACCAATTACTAGCGGATCCACTGCTTGCGATGACAGGTCAGCAGATCAATCCTCAATAACCAAGTAACGTTAAACTAGCCAAAAGCGACGTAACGTTACTGTTCAAACGTACTTCCTTCGCAACGCAGTTCGGCATACGCTGAGCTTTTCTCAAGTCGTTAAATTCCAGGTTAACGTTAGTAGATTTTTGGTCGGTACAATGTAACGGCTCGTAGCAAGCTAACGTTAGCTTGCTCGGTGAGGCTTAACTTCCAACAACGCTAAATCAATGGCTTGCTAGCTAACGTTAGGCTACCTTTACCTAACTATTACCTTATAACTAACGTAGTTTAGGTATGACTTTATATGCCTTTTCCATCGGAAGATGAAGCTACCTGGCTAATACAATCTCGAACGGGTGTAAACAAAGGCTAGTATAACCGCAAAATATATGCGAAAAGTGTTCCCATTATACCTATTTCACAACTAGATGTTGGTCATGCTTACGCCTAGTCTAATAATGGCGACTCTAGAATGTACGCCATTTTCTCACTCACGTCATTCACGACGTTGCCAGTCCCTGAATTAATCCCTCCCCCCCAGAAGAACACACCGCGCAATCTATTAATAGATTATATTAGGCTACTTTTAAAGTGGTGTTGTCTTTCTTTGGTGAATTATTATAAGATATATAGGTCCACACCGTTTTATATATGGCACTCTAACCAATGGTAGCGCTGGCGGTATCATGAATATTGACACGGCTAATGGGGTTTGCACCACACTGCTTCACGTTCTGCCTAGTAACAACATCGCCTAGGCTTGCCAATAGTCATGATACCACAGGTTCTAGTGCAATATCACTCTTTAGTAGGCTATTTATCCCGTTTCGAGTGTGAATTGTAGCCATGATACTTTCGTGTCTGACTTTCCTGCAATTAACCCTTTTTCAGTGTTGTAAAATTCGTGTTCAGAAAGTAAAAGTCCTCCCAAGTAGGCTATTCAGTTCCAATCACCTGGATTTGCGAAAAATCTAGAGTCCGGATTGCAAAACCGAGAGTATAGATTTCGACGTTAAGATTTTTTCCCCCACCTAGGGTGCCTTGAGGGGCTCCATAAATTTTTACTGTAAAACTTCCCCGATGAATTTTGTTAAAAACCCTACATTTCGAGGGTGTTCTCACAGGCTGGCAACCCTGCCCATTCGCGGTACTGTGGGCGTGTTCGAGTCAGGCAGTGAGGCACCCGGAAGTATGCTTGCTGAGCGCAAAAGAGCTTTTTGCCCATTGAAATCAATGGAGAAAAAATCGGTCAATTTTTTGATCATAGCATTCATTTTGTGTAATTTGTGAAACAATTTCATAATTTGTGAAACAAAAGTGATGTCTAATTATTAAAATTACGTTTTCCAAAAAATGTAACATTTTCAGAATCTGCTTTTCATATGAAACGTGACGGCCGTTCAAGTTTTAAAATATCATCGGGGAAGTTTAATTTCGCCTTCAAAGGTCTGATATTTCCCATATTGAGTAGGCTACTCAATGACTACGTCACACTGGTTTCGGAAGTAAATTCCCCATTCATTGAGAGCGTAGACATTAACTAAAACTTACTTTTAAACCATTTCTTGATTATGTCTTAGTTACCGTCAATTTCGTGGAATTTTCAATATAACGCCCATTCGCAAACTTTCTGGACCAGCTTCGAGTATATTTTACGTTTTAGTATTTTTTGGTGAATATACAGTTGAAGTCGAAAGTTTACATACACCTTAGTCAAATCCATTTAAACTCCATTTTTCACAATTCCTGACATTTAATCCTAGTAAACATTCCCTGTCTTCGGTCAGTTAGGATCACGACTATTTTAAGAATGTGAAATGTCAGAATAATAGGAGAATGATTTATTTCAGCTTTTATTTCATTCATCACATTCCCAGTGGGTCAGACGTTTACATACACTCTGTTAGTATTTGGTAGCATTGCCTTTAAATAGTTTAACTTGGGTCAAACATTTCGGTTAGCCTTCCACAAGCTTCTCACAATAAGTTGCTGGAATTTTGGCCCATTCCTCCTGACAGAACTGGTGTAACTGAGGTTTGTAGGCCTCCTTGCTCGCACACGCTTTTTCAGATCTGACCACAAATTTTCGATTGGATTGAGGTCAGGACTTTGTGATGGCCACTCCAATACCTTGACTTTGTCGTCCTTAAGCCATTTTGCCACAACTTTGGAAGTATGCTTTGGGTCATTGTACACTTGGAAGAGCCATTTGCGACCAAGCTTTAACTTCCTGGCTGATGTCTTGAGATGTTGCTTCAATATATCCACATAATTTTCCTTCCTCATGATGCCATCTATTTTATGAAGTGCACCAGTCCATCCTACAGCAAAGCACCCCCACAACATGATGCTACCACCCCCGTGCTTCACGGTTGGGATGGTGTTCTTCAGCTTGCAAGCCTCACCCTTTTTCCTTCAAACATAACGATGGTCATTATGGCGAAACAGTTACATTTTTGTTTGATCCGACCAGAGGATATTTCTCCAAAAAGTATGATCTTTGTCCCCATGTGCAGTTGCAAAATGTAGTCTGGCTTTTTTATGGCGGTTTTGGAGTATTGGCTTTTTCCTTGCTGAGCAGCCTTTCAGGTTATGTCGATATAGGACTTTTTACTGTGGATATAGATACTTTTGCACCTGTTCCCTCCAGCATCTTCACAAGGTCCTTTGCTGTTGTTCTGGGATTGATTCACACTTTTCGCACCAAAGCACGTTCATCTCTAGGAGACAGAACGCGTCTCCTTCCTGTGCGGCATGACGGCTGCGTGGTCTCATGGTGTTTATACTTGCGTACTATTGTTTGTAAAGACCCGGCCTTAAATTTCAACATTTGGGGTGCAAGAATCATTGATTTTACGGGGACAACAAGGCCACCTGGTGGGGCACTAAGACCATCAACCAAATGCAGGTTTTGGACCCTGCTAAAAGTGTGGTTATATGGTTCAAATAATTACAGTAGGTGTTATTACTTGCTTTTAATTACACATAACCTATTATAACCTACATACACAACAGAACACAATCAATGACATTTATTACACAAAAGAGGTAGCTATCGAAGAAAAATATGACCCCAGTCCGGACCAGATAGAATGGGGAGTTTCTCCCACACAGTTGAGTGTTTCTTCAAGAAAAACAACCATGAGAGTCTGATGCAATCTTCAGAGTCTGATGCAATCAGGTTTATTGCATATGATTCAATAATGACATACAAAAAACCCCCGGGCTGCGCAGACCAACACATATTCAATCTCAGCAATCGTTAAAAGCCCCCCCGTCCCCCGCCTTATTTTTAATTACCAGGCCTTTTATCCTGTCCTTATCTCTACCTACTTGGGGCGTTACTTTGCATCCTCGCAGGGGCAGGTCCCATCCTCTGAAATCCTACACCAGGGGTCCCCATGCCCTTTTTCTTTTTCATGGTACAACATTTTAATTAAGCAGTACATATGGAATTTATTTATACTGTAGTTTGATGAAATGCTATGATTTAAATATACAGGAAATGGCCTGGCCATGGTGTGACCATTCTAGTTCAATAAGTGATCATTACAATGATTTACTACGTTAAAGCAATAAAAGTACAATAAAGTAACAGAAATGAATACACTCAGAAACCAAAAATGAACTAAATGCATATGACACATGTAATACAGAGACTATTGATTGTAGTTAATTTATGGAACAAACTAATTTCTCTGGAATGTGTAGTGTAACTGTACAATAGATAATTCTTACAGAATTCCATTACTAGTAACACAGTTTTACAGTACAGCTCACCACATTTCCCCTTTAATCAATGTCATTTCAATACTTTTACGACAAATCTAGAAAGCACACTTACACAATTATTTCCTCAAAGTCGTACAAAACACTAGTTTTCTCCTTCACTGCCAGAAAGCACTTAATGAGTTCCTTAGGATTAGTTTAGGGAAGTGTTACTCCAGCATATGTGAACAGTAAAGTGAGATTAAAGAGACCAACTGTGGACCAGATCAAATTGCGGTTAATTTTCATCTACCACTTTTGAGAACCTTTGATGTAATTTACTTTTATGCAAACGTTTACCTGTTTATATCCATCTAACAGTGTTCACAAGATATGATATATAGTACTTGTGTTATGTTGTAGTTACTGTATTTACATACAGCGTATGGTGGCAATCAGTGATCAGTTTGTGAAAAGAACATCAGGCCGTCGACTACTGTGAGGACACACTAAATAGCTCTGTTGCCCTCACAGATATAAATTAATACTTATTGCTCCCCTCAATCTGACAAACTCTAGACAAACTATAAGTTTTATTTCCACAGACCACTGTGTACGTGTGAACGTGTTAAGAAATACAAGCCAACATTTTCTAATCCTTGAATGTTCACATACTCATTTAAAAACTTTTCCCCTTCGAGAGGTCTGCAGCCAGGAGCATTCGACTTAAAGGGACAGTTCGGAATTTTGGACATAATGTCTCAATTACGACTTACCCATGATGTAGCCTAGTTGATTGATGGAAACCATTTTCAGATAATTCCATGCTGTCCATTCTTTTGGACATACACACATTGCTAATGCTAGCGCAACTCTAAGGTATCGAGTATCATCCACTACCAAACGCACTTAAACACTCCGCAGTGCACCCAAAGCAAATAAAATACCACGACAGTCTATCGGGGTTATTTCCAGTGATTATACCATCATTTTTCAAGTCAAACTGTCGTTGAATCCTTTACTTTGTGCTCACCTAAATTCTCAGTGGAAGTACGGCGTTAGTTTAGTAGGTAACGTAAAGTAGCCTATAGCTCTGCCGTCAAAAACAATATCGCGCGCGTGAAAGAATCAGACTCGTAGTATTGTTAGCTAACGTTCAGGTAAGATGGTATTTCGTTGGGTATTTGGTAAATAGAATGCTTGCCCATCGTTTTAACATCATTGCGTGTTCGAACATTTTATATAGTGTAACATTAACGGGTCCAGGCATTAGCCTACACAAACAACATAGCAAAGTTCCAGAAAATTGAAACGTGCAACGAGCAGTAGGCTAACGTTACACTTCACCGGCGAAAAAATGGATTAAGAATAGCCTACCTCCACCTGCGTTGACAGTCACTTCACAGGGTTTCCGTGGTAATAATCAGACATGGTGCTGCACCATGGCAAGATTTAGAGCGCTAAGGAAACATAAATTCCCTGAAATCAATGAGATACTCAAATTACAAATTTCAGAAAAATAATCTGCCCAACAACACACGAGACGCTCGCATCTATAATCGGCTACCGCAGTGTAGGCTATAGCCTAGCTATCGTCCAAAGGTAGGAAAATAATTTATTAATTTATTTGATTGTAGTTACAAAACTACAGTATATACGTTTAATGTATGTATACTTGAGTATTTTTTTCTCCACAGTTCTCCTCCATTTCTCAGAAAAACGTGGCAAAGTCCTCTGTGATTGATCAGAAACTGGATATCAGTTATAAACCAGTTAGCAAGCTAGCTCATAATAACGTTAGCGTACTTAGCAAGCTAATCGCCATCAATAGGTTGTATCTTGCAGTAAGTAAGATTACTTCGTTGCAGTCATTTAATTATAGCAGCTAAGCATGATTTAGAAAGATTCAGCAGCAGTACTTCCATCTGCCAAAAATGACGACGCTGAAGTTGGCTCCCGATTCGCAGCTCCCGATTCGGAATTGCCGGTCCACCTTAAATCGGTCGCGAAAAGCGATTGTATGCTTTCACGGTCATCCTTCCGCTTTTTTCTCCGCTAAATCTAATTGGCTCAACATTCTGATAGCCTAGTTGTGTGTGTGTATTCATTCATTCATTCATTCAGATACTGCACCGTTTTGAAATAATCGCACTCCAAACTTCCTATGTCCACCAATGTAAATTGCTGAAAAAGGTGAAATTTTGAATAGGGTTTTCTTGCCAATTGTAGAACGTCTCAAACTTTTGACACTTGGGTATGAGAGAAGAGGTCCTCCTCTATATCTGACCTGAGTTGGGTGAAATATTACTGTAGCATTTTGAAATAATCCCACTTCAAACTTTCTATGTAATCCAATGTAAAACGACAGAAAAATGTGAAAGTTTGAATAGGATTTTCTTGCCAATTTTAGAACGTCTCAAACTTTTGACACTGGGGTATGAGAGAAGAGGTCCTCCACTATATCTGACCCGAGTTGGGTGAAATATTACTGTAGCATTTTGAAATAATCCCACTTCAAACTTTCTATGTAATCCAATGTAAAACGACAGAAAAATGTGAAAGTTTTAATAGGATTTTCTTGCCAATTTTAGAACGTCTCAAACTTTTGACACTGGGGTATGAGAGAAGAGGTCCTCCCCTATATCTGACCCGAGTTGGGTGAAATATTACTGTAGCATTTTTAAATAATCCCACTTCAAACTTTCTATGTAATCCAATGTAAATCGACTGAAAAAGGTGAAAGTTTGAATAGGATTTTCTTGCCAATTGTAGAACGTCTCAAACTTTTGACACTTGGGTATGAGAGAAGAGGTCCTCCACTATATCTGACCCGAGTTGGGTGAAATATTACTGTAGCATTTTGAAATAATCCCACTTCAAACTTTCTATGTAATCCAATGTAAATCGACTGAAAAAGGTGAAAGTTTGAATAGGATTTTCTTGCCAATTTTAGAACGTCTCAAACTTTTGACACTTGGGTGTGAGAGAAGAGGTCCTCCTCTATATCTGACCTGAGTTGGGTGAAATATTACTGTAGCATTTTGAAATAATCTCACTTCAAACTTTCTATGTAATCCAATGTAAAACGACTGAAAAAGGTGAAAGTTTGAATAGGATTTTCTTGCCAATTTTAGAACGTCTCAAACTTTTGACACTTGGGTATGAGAGAAGAGGTCCTCCTCTATATCTGACCTGAGTTGGGTGAAATATTACTGTAGCATTTTAAAATAATCCCTCTTCAAACTTTCTATGTAATCCTTTGTAAATCTACTGAAAAAGGTGAAATTTTGGATAGGAATTTCTTTCCTATTTTAGAAGGTGTCAAACTTTTGACACTTGGATATGACAGACGAACGAGGTTCTATTTCATAGCGGTCAACACGCCACACTATGGGGCATCCTCGCTGAGAGGAAGAGCTGCTGGGAAACTGAATAGCAAATTAACCACCACTACGGGCGGAACCACGTCACGCCATAAATATGGCGCTTGTACGCCGCCCGGCCTCTTTTGCCGACTTGAGGGCACTTGCCATCCTGAGGGTGCAAGGTTCCCCGCCTGACCACGGTATTGGTCACAGAATACCAAATAACGTTGGGCGCGGTATATAGTGGGGTACCAGGACCGCAGGTTATTGCATTAGTGCGAATCCTGTAAAAAACAAAATGCACTATTGGCTGCTGTTCTTACCAGAAGAGCAAGCTCAAGTGGGAAACATGGAAAATAACCACCGGGTAATAGAAACCCTAAATCATCACAAAATTTCATACAAGGTTGCTCCGCTGCCCTGAAGACAGAGGAGGCAACTGATGCCGATGATGCTACGTCCAGGTGATAAAACCTGTTGAAAGTGAGTGATGAGGCCCAGCCCGCTGCTGCGCAAATGTCAGCAATTGTGGCGCCACGTAGTAAGGCCCAGGAGGTAGCTACGCCCCGAGTGGAGTGAGCTACCACGCCTGTGGGAGGGGATGTGTCAGAACTGCTGTACGCCATGGAACCGTCTCTATGATCCAGAGGGCCGCGTGCTGTACAATAGGGCAAAGCCCTTCATAGCCCCTCCAAAACAATTAAAGGATTTTTGGTCTTCCTCACTGCACTTGTGCAGGAGATATAAGACCGTAGAGCCCGGGCGGGGGCACAGTGAGTGCAGCCTGGATTCTTCAGGGGTATCGTGGGGAGGATGGTGAAACGGCTCCAACACCATAGACAGAGATGTACGACCGCGAGAGGGCCTTTGGCTGAAACACAAGGTTAAGAAGCAGAAAGACCGATGAGCTACTGTCACCCAACCGCATACAGGAGGGTTTTACTGACAGTGGAGTTTTACTCGCGGAGGCGATAGCGAGCAGGAATGCAGTCTTCAAGGTTAGACTGAGTCCATCCAGCTCGAAGGGCGGCTCAGTGAGTGGATTCAAAGCCAGTTGTAAGTCCCACGAAGGGACTAAGTTAGACCTGGATGGGCAAAGCCACCTGGCTCCTCAGGGAAACTGGCTGGCGAGAGGGTGAGACCCCACCATCAGGCCCTCAATACGCTCATGGCTGTCAAATATGGCTGCCAGATAACACCTTACCGTGGACTCCACTAGCCCCTCTTTGAAGAGGGACTGGAAGAATGCCAAAACGACTGAACTGTCATAATTGGGTAAACCCATTATTGTGGTACCAGCAGCTAACATCTGCCCACTTCCCAGCATAGAGCGCCCTCGTAGATGGGGCTTTGATGCCTGAAATGTTTCCAGTACTGCTGGCCCCAGGCCCTGTGGCCACTCCCATCTAGGGGCCAAGCAGGTCATACAACTGTGGATTTGGTTGCCATAGCAGGCCTGCGGCAGCAAATCCGCTCTGGTCGGGAGGCGCGAAGGGGTGCCCACTAGCAACTCCCTAAATGAACTGCACTGTCTGGGTGCAGGCACCATTTCCCCGCTCTCAGGCCACCCCTGGACAGCCTATCGGCTTCCACATTGATTGTGCCCAGTACATGTACTGCCTTCGGGGACATACCCTAGGCCTGTGCCCACAGCAGGAGTTGACATGCTTTGCATGTCGAGTTGGAGACCAAAGCCCACCCTGTTGGTTGAGGTAGGGAGACCACAGTGGAATTGTCTGTCCGGACAAGAACCTGTCTGTGTCGGACCACTGGGAGGAATGGGTCAATGCCTGATGCACTGCCTCCATTTCTGGCAGGTTGATGTGCTTCCCGACCCATGAGTGGCTCCACAACCCTTGTAGGGAATGACCCTCTCCCGACTGCTCCCAGCCAGTCTTGGAGGCATCCGTGGTGGTCGTCACCCTAGGTAACACACTGGGTAAATAGGGAGGAGTTGCCGCCTGTCCTCGTGCGGGCTTACTCCCTGTGCTGCCGCCCAACGCTGTAATGGACACGTATGCAGCAGCCCAAGTGGCACCACCTGGGCCGCTGAAGCCATCAAGCCAAGCAACCTCCGGTTAATGTTTACTGTCACCTGCTGCGCTGCAGCAAAGTGGGACAGACTGTCCATCAAAAACATGCTGCCTCTCTGGGTCAGAGGTGCCTGCATGGACATTGAGACCAAAATCGGGCCCAGGAAAACCCTCTCTCTGGAGGGGCTGAGGTGGCTCTTTTCCCCTGTTCAGGGTCAGGCCCAAGCTAGCTAAGTGGGCCAGTACTGACCTTGTATCCCTTCTGGCTTGCTCCTCTGAAGGATTGCAGATTAGCCAGTCGTCCAGGTAGTTCGCAATGCGAATCCCTTAGTGACAGAGTGGGATCAGCGTGTCTCCTTGCACTTCATAAAAAGTGTGTGGGGCCAGGGCTAGGCCGAAGGAGAGGACCGAGTGATCGTACCCTTTGCCTTGGAAGGAAAAGCGGAGGTACGGTGATCCCGGTGTATGGGGATATGGAAGTATACATCCGGCAGGGACACAGATGTGAACCAATCGCTGTCTCCCACCAGTAGGGGGAGACTGGAACGGCAGAGCATGTGCAAGGGCAGGCGCTTTAGGAAGCAGTTGAGCCCTCTCCGGCCGCGTGTGAACTGGAGCTTGTACCCCGACTCCAAGGTGCTGAGCACTGAAGGACATCGGGTACGTGGGCGCCATAGCAAGGTTACTGGGGGTAGCGGAGGACATATCCTGCGGAAATCCCTCCAACACACCACAGGCAGCGTAGTGTCGGCTAGCTAAGCCAACCAAGCAGAGGCCTAGTAGGCTGGCGCAGGTGGGTAGCAGTAGGCCCGAATCAGTAGCACTGAAGGGCCGCCAGAGACCGCTAAAACCTCAGGTAGCGTGTGTCCACTGACACAGAGGCTACTTCCGGCTTGTCCCTTTTCCCCTTTCTTAGTAACAACAAGGAGAAAGAAAATTCAATGCCTCAACAGGACAAAATACAATCAGAAGATATCGGCATAACCCGATCTACTTCTGCAAGGAAAACCAGCAGTGAACTGCCTAACAAAAGGTAACAACTCTACCGAGTAATGGTAGCCAAACAAACAGCAACAAACCGTGATTCCGCGTTGCTGGGGAGGGAAAGCCCCAGAAAGCATACTCCGTTCAGGACGTAGCTCCAGGCAATAGGGAGAGGCAAGAAATTCTAAAGGGTACCATACAAACCAGTCTCAGTCTCAAACTGAGACAAAAAAAGGCCGGATGGCGTGCAAGCGCCATATTTATGGCGTGACGTGGTTCCTCCTGTAGTGGTGGTTAATTTGCTATTCAGTCTCCTCCCATACCATGCCATATTGAACAATATGAAATAGAACCTTCTTCCTCTCTCATATCCAAGTGTCAAAAGTTTGAGACGTTTTAAAATTGGCAAGAAATTCCGATTAAAAATTCAAAGTTTTATTCAGTAGATTGACATTGGATTACATAGAAAGTTTGAAGAGGGATTATGTGAAAATGCTACAGTAATATTTCACCCAACTCAGGTCAGATATAGTGGAGGACCTCTTCTCTCATACCCAAGTGTCAAAAGTTTGAGACGTTCTACAATTGGCAAGAAAATCCTATTCAAACTTTCACCTTTTTCAGTCGTTTTACATTGGATTACATATAAAGTTTGAAGTGGGATTATTTCAAAATGCTACAGTAATATTTCACCCATCTCGGGTCAGATATAGTGGTGGACCTCTTCTCTCATACCCCACTGTCAAAAGTTTGAGACGTTCTAAAATTGGCAAGAAAATCCTATTCAAACTTTCACCTTTTTCAGTCGTTTTACATTGGATTACATAGAAAGTTTGAAGTGGGATTATTTCAAAATGCTACAGTAATATTTCACCCAACTCAGGTCAGATATAGAGGAGGACCTCTTCTCTCATACCCAAGTGTCAAAAGTTTGAGACGTTCTAAAATTGGCAAGAAAATCCTATTCAAAATTTCACCTTTTTCAGTAATTTACATTGGTGGACATAGGAAGTTTGGAGTGCGATTATTTCAAAACGGTGCAGTATCCAAAATAAATAAATAAATAAATGTATGTATGTATACACACACACAACTAGGCTATCAGAATGTTGAGCCAATTAGATTTAGCGGAGAAAAAAGCGGAAGGATGACCGTGAAAGCATACCATCGCTTTTCGCGACCGATTTAAGGTGGACCGGCAATTCCGAATCGGGAGCTGCGAATCGGGAGCCAACTTCAGCGTCGTCCAAAAATGTTCAGACAGACGTGATGTCTGATGATATCTTATTGGTCGAGAACACGCGTTGCAGTCCTGGCACATTCCATAAATCAGATTTCAAGAAATAGTCGATAGTCTCCGAACGAAGCCCGTTCTATCTTTCAAAGGGAATTTACTTCCGAAACTAGACCAGAGACTTGCTTATAAAGGGGGAGATGGGAGACTCCGCGTCTTTTGCATTGTGAAAAGCGTAACAGCTAGCAGTAGCTTAGCTTTGATTACGTGCACCGTTGCTAGCCAATCATTTCAAAGTATTGACGACAGTGAGGGTGCGTATCGATCGCCTAGTAGTGCCCTGCGAAGTGGACTGCGCAGGGTGTTCGGCCATATTAAGTGAGATTCCAAACCGCAGGGAGCGAAACGGTTCACTGCGAAGGGAACTGTGAAGGGTGTAGGGAACAACTGAACATCGGATGCTCACTTCGCTCCCTTCGCCGCGGTTGACAAGCAATATTTCCCATCAGTCATTGCGCCTCGCTGGAGCGGCAAAAACAAAATGGAGAAGGATACGAAGGAGTTTATGTAACGTTATGTCTGTAAGTATTGTTGTTGTAACTATCATTATCTTTACTGATGTGACTATTTAAGTGATTAAGCTACCTAAAAAAACAACAATGCTCTTATATATCTATATATAAGTACTCAAATACTACTAGGGAAACGAGCTTGTTGGTCTTTATAACTACTAGCTAGCAAAACGAAGCTAACATTCGTTCATTCACATCCTAAAAATAATTGGAGATTTGTAGATTGCAAATTTAAATATTTATATTTATATTTTCAGTATCATCTGATTCTAAGACTAACTCTGATTTGTGTCCATAATGTTAACAAAAACGACCACCGGGGGGAGCTAGCTAGCAACAAAACGTATGCCTATTGATGCTTCTTACTTGTTGAAGGGTCAAGGCAATCATTGCCAGTACTCTTCTCGTACGGATTCGTCGCCTTCGACGAGCTCTCATTTTGTTGCCTTAATTTAAAGAAATATGCCAGGCTAAAAACAGTGAGAAGGAGTTGAGGCTCCATTTTTGCGAGTTACCTCAGAAGTGTTAAGGTAAGGTGACAACAACAGGGTGCACGAGATCTGGCATTAATTTCGTGCACCCAATTATCAATAATCTGCAATTATTAATTAATTAGCAATAATCTGTAAATAATCGACATATATTATATAATGATCTGTAAATAATATGCATAATGTATTTTTTTTCGGCCGGTGAATTCTGATCGCTAACGTTGTTAGCGTTTGTGAATGTGATTTAACATAGCGGAAATTAGCTTCACGGCTATCGGGCATTCTGACTGGGAGGGAGTGAAAATAAAAATGATTAGCAGCACAGCACTCAGTAGCCCACACTGTCGCTGCCTGACAACACCCACTCAGGAAAAACCTAAAATGGACATTGTCACTCTTTGAGAATAGCCAGTCAGTAGACGCATGCTATAGCATATTTTCGGTTCATTATGAGACTGTGGCAGTACCTAAAGCTTGCTAGCTATAAATTAGCTAGTTTACTGTGTATTTCAGTAGTGTAAAATCCATGGATGTAGCAGCCCTACGACAGTCAATGGTAGCAGCCGGTTACTTGAGGCTAGTGTAGTGCATATAACCATACATGCCAACTCTCCCGATTTTACCGGGAGACTCCCGATTTTCTCCCCCCCCCTACCGATTTTCTCCCGGAGTCATATTTCTCCCGATTTCCGACCAAATTCGCCAATTTGCTTTTTTTATTCACGGCCCGTCGACATCAGGCTGCTGTTTCCACTCGGACCTCATTACAGTTACACGCCCACCATGGTTTCTATTGTGTTGACATGCTCCTTCTGGCAGGTCTTTCTTTTCATTAATGTACATAATGTACATTGTCCCTTTTGAACAAATAAAGGTACTTATTTGGTACTTAAATGTATTTCCCCCATATATTTCTCCCTCCGCCGCCGCCGCCGCCACCAACGCCGCCGCTGCTCAGAATTTGGGTTTGAAAATCCTCCCTATTTTGGAGGTTCCAGGGTTGGCAAGTATGCATATAACGTGAAAAAAAGTTATTGCTTTGGGGACAATGAGGTATCTGGCTTACAAGCCAGCATTTTTGTCAAACATACTGCCCGATCATATTCACTGTTTGTTAACCATAGGCAAAGTTATTGACAGAAAGGCTTGCTAGCATAACCAGCTGTGTAGCATCAAAGCCGGTCTCGTTTACGTTACCATGGTAACGCACGGAGGAAGTGAAGCTGCGTTGGTGACGTTGCAGGGTGTTCCGAATGGAGGAATTTTGTAGAGGGAAGTTCCCTTAGGTGTCATTCCCTACGCAGGGAGTAGGGAGCACTGTTATGTTCACTGTGGATCGGAACGCGACCTACTCTTCAGAGTTTTTCGACAGTTATCAACGGCATTTGGCAATATGGTATTGCGCACACCCGTTAATATTTTGAAAGACATAAAAACGACCATTTATGATATTACCACTCCATGCACCTATAAAGAGTGACTTGCTTGCTTATCACCACTGTTACACTGAAATATCGGTGTTTACCAAAGACATATGGCCACACTTTAATTGCATTAGGTGCTACCTAGCTAGCCTATGTAACGTGGGCCTACTGCAAATCATCGGAAGGAAATAAAAAGATAATTTTTAAAAAATCCTTGTCTCAACCTATTATTACAATTTAACGTTACCGCTGCACATAGACATGGCATGGCGATGTGATCTATACACTGAGGTTTTGGTAGAATGTTTGTGGAATACAATTCCAAGAGTAGAAAAAACGCAAATTTGGATGTTTAGCTATGTAGCTAATTAGCTAGCTACGCTAGCTATGGTATCAGTTTCCGTTAAACATTCTTTCAAAAATGGACTCACTAACAAACAGACACACAACGCCGATGTATTTTTTTATTATTAAACAATGGTATACAGGCATGGAGCAATCGATTTTAGGTACTTATCCCACAGTTTGGCTGCTAGCTCGGAGACGCTGGGCCTGTAGTGTCGTAAATTAATTCTAAATGCTGCAACATTCCCTACTGTCTCTTATCTCACAAAACAGTATTTTTTTCGTAGTAGACACAACATAGCTCGCCCCAAAATGAATATGTGGTGACAAACATGTTGAAGATGAGCGACAAGGCAGTCAATTTATTATGTCACGAACAGTGTCCACAAAACAGCAGCTTGTTCAGGGTGCTAAGGGATCTTCTCCATTGACTTGCACTGAAAAAATACAGCCCGAAACAGCCTGTGGTCTCTCTGTCAGTCTCTCTGAGGCGTTATGCGTTTTAGACCAAAGATTGTTGTCTCCCCCTGCGGGAGGGTCTCTGAGCAGACTCTGCCCACGTCTGACATACTCACTTGAGTACTCTATGGGAGCTCCAATCTTTTGCGCTCATAGCACAGAGACATGCGCAGTACAGGCTTACTTCCGGGTCCTTCAAAACTTTGGTTGGCTGAGGGCGGGCTTTCCTGTCTATGTATATACATGTCAATGGACCTTATTCACGTGGCGGCCATCTTGAAATCAAAAGTGAGGCTGAGGTGGGAAAATTCCGGAAGTGAATGTCAACAACAATGGCTTGGACTACCAACCTGGAGCTCTTGCCGAAATTCGCTGTCAGTAGGCCTACGATTAAAACTTGAGCCGACAAGGGGTCGCCAAAATACATTTTAGTATGTTAAAATATAGCTCGTTTTATGTAGCCTATATTGTAGCTAGTATCTAACGTACACAGATTTGCGAGGCAAATCTATAGCAAAACGCAACCTGTTGTGTTCACGACAGTGTTTCTTGTCAGTCATAGTTTTAGCATAAACTAGCCTAACTATGGTTACATTTAATAGTATGGTTGTAAGCCAGTGAAACGCATTGTAGCCTAGTTGAGAATTACCGGGTTAGAATGTGTTTGTTTAGCATCTGCCAGTTTACTTTTCTTAGCGGCGTAGCGCGGTTTGTCGGGGCTCCCCCGCAAGGTTCACATCTGTCAACCCATACAGTTTGCCCGTATAAAATACGGCTTTTCCACCTTTTCGAAGGTAGCCTATGTGGGCGTATAAGGTTAATGATACGGGAAATCTAGTCTAATACGTTTCTTCCCCCCAAACGTTTCCAACATAATTAATTAAATCGCAGCAATCGCTTTTTCTCTCTCTCTGCTATTCGGTCGTGGGAAAAGCAAGTAGCTGCATCAGATCGAAAAATGGACGAACCACAAAGATGCAGTAGCGTCTATGCTATCAAAGCTGTTATGTAGGCTAGTAAGATAGGTAACCTGCAAAAAAGTGCCACAAGCTCATGCAACACGACTCGAATTTAAGAAATTGGGATATGTATCTCCTGCACTGGGTTGTGTGTGGGGTAAATCATGTGGGGTGTCTCTGTGACTGTTTAACTGTTTTAACTGAATGTACACAGTCATTATTATGTGAAAAGCTAAATACAGGAATATTTTTGAATAAACTTGAATCAGAAAAATAAATGGTGGCTAGTGATTTTAATAGATACATACTGTTCTATCAGGTTTTTGGTTAAGTGGGACACTTTTTGGCAAATCGTTCTTTAAACTATCAAAGTGAGTCAATACCTACTCAAATGATTTTTTTAAGTAGTTAAATAAGGCCTTATCAACATTATTATGGTGAAATAACGTTATCATTTGTTTCTAAACAAATGATGACACCCATCTTTACTGAAGTGTAACGTTCAGGTTGAGTGGGACACTTTTGTAGACAACGTGGGACACTAGCCTATTTTATCATTAAAATGCATTATTGTGCAAGTGATAAAAACCAGTGTTTATTCATATAAACCCTTCTCTCTCTGTGGTCAGGCTTGGAGTGAAAATGTCATGGGGAATTGCATCTCTATTCATGAAAAACATCCCTGTCACTCTCCTATGGAAGAGTAATAACCATAATATTGTTACGTACAGTTAAGATCGGATGTTTACATACACTTAGGTTGAAGTCATTAAAACTCATTTTTAACCACTCCACAGATTTCATGTTAGCAAACTAGTGTTGGCAAGTCAGTTAAGACATCTACTTTGTGCATGACACAAGTCATTTTTCCAACAATTGGTTACAGACAGATTATTTCACTTTTAATTCACTATATCACAATTTCAGTGGGTCAGAAGTTTACATGCACTAAGTTGACTGTGCCTTTCAATTAAATTTTTTAAAATATTCGGTCGCATATCCTTTACATGCCATGACTTTCTGATGTCTGTGACCCAACAACATGAAAAGACTCTTGATATCTTATTTTCTGGTACTCTTACAAGCGATACTATAACGTCTCTGCATTTGAATGGATCTCTATGGGAATTGGGGGGTGGGTGATTCTCACGAACTTGGCACTACATATAGTAAAAGTTAAGAAGATAAAGAGACAATAATGATCTTTCCCATTTCATCAAATATGATCTAAATTTATTATAAATGTTAAATTCATTGTTTTAGTATACATTTTAAAGCATTTTCAGACATTTTCTGGTACACTGTCTAAAAAAAAATTCATTACCGTAACACATTTTAAAGTAGCAAATAACAGAATAATACAAAGTTGCATTTAGAAGATTTTAACACAATGTAAATGTACATGCTCAAATAACAGGATTTCATCCTAAAATGTATTTTATATAAAAACACATATTTTCAATTCAAAGAACAATCTCATTACCGTAACGCACAGCTGGTTTTTCCCATGGATTTTTTGTGTGGTTTTGTTTAGAATACATTTTATTTTTAAACAATAACCATAGTAGAAAGGGCATGGGACATATTTCAAACACAGCTTAAACTTTTGAGGTATTGTATTTGTGTAATTTGAATATTTTGTCAAACATGGAGTGTTTCGGTAATGAAATTGACATTACGGTAATGAAAGAGCATGTTTCGGTAATGAACCCCAACTTATTCAAATAAAGGTTTAGCCAAAATCAATGTTGTATCGTGTTTAGCCCTTTCTAGGTGATGTTCAACAAGATCAGAGAATTTTCTTATTAATTTTTTTACATACTTGCTGTCCAGAGCTTGGCCACTCCAAATGCAGTACATTTAGGCAGTATTATGTCATACTTATCCTTATAAGGAGAAAATGGGCAAGGTTATGACCAAAATGACATGCTCTGCTTTTGGAGTGGCCAGGCTCTGGACAGCATGCATGTATAATCTTTTTTTTTTTAATTCTCAGAACATCACCTGGAAAGGGAAAAACACAATACAATACTGATTTTGGGTAAACCTTTCCTTTAAGTGAAAACTACAAGTGTAGTACTTTTAAGTCCTTGAATGATGTTTTTATTTCAAATCATTTTTTTTTTTCAATTATTAAAAAATGACAGACAAAACACCCCACAGTAACCTCCCCCAGTTGTACTCCCTCACTTGACCCAACCCACCACATCCTGTCCCTAAACATACTGAAAACGTACTGAATGCAATGAACTTTGAACTGAAATTCCTGGATGTTGCAGGCATGGGCACAGGGATGACAGCTTTGATGATCTGCAGATTTCTTTTTTTTGCATTACACCTATTGGAATTCTCCCTCCACTTTTTTTTTGTTGTTTTTTCCTTTGTTTTGCATTCATGTCTTTGGCTGACTTTAATAGACCGCTCTCCTTTCGTTTTAGATACCTGCAAAAATATTGCCAACATTAGTTATAACACTAACACAAAAGTGCTAATAATACAACCCAAAAGTACTCAACATAATTATGCGTTAATAGTAGGGGTGTCACGATACCGATTCGAAATCGAAAATCGATCGAAATGAGCGTTCGATTTCGAACTTCGAAATCACAAGCTGGTTCGCGATTCTCCAAGTTTTTTTTTTCTCTCCACCCCCGCCCCCCGCGCGCTCTTCTTAGCCTTTCATGTGATGGGTAAAATGTAAAAAAAAGTAGCCTACTTGGCCATCTCTAATGTAAGCGTTTCCGACAAAACGAAACTTGACGCCTTCCACTGCATTTTGTTCGTCCACGCAGGCGTGCGTCCGAAGAAGAAAAAAACAACGATATTTCAAAGAAGACACAGCTGCTAGTTAACGTTAGCTTACTAGTAGCCTGCATTACTTTTCGACACATGGCCACTGCCGGAGTCGGAGATGGAGAAACAGAACTGCAAAATCCTCCTGCTTCCCTCAAGTCACCGGTGTGGCAACAGTTTGCCTTCCGCGTGAGTTATATAAACAACGAACGCGTCATTGACAAAAAAACGACAGTTTGTCAGCTACGCTACACGCGAGTACCATACGTCACCTCAGGCAACACGTCAAATATGGCAGGACACATTCGCAGGCATCACAAAGAAATAGATTTGACTGGGAAAAAAAACATTGACACAGGCAACTCTTCCATTCTCATTTAGAGCCAAGCTTCCACAAAATTCAACTTGCGCTAAAGAAATAACTAGCGCAATAGGAGTGTTTGTAGCATCAGACATGCGACCCTTTTCGGTGGTGGAGAACGCTGGATTTAAGTATTTAATGCAGAATTAATTGCCTTGACGACAATGTAAATGTAAATGACCGTTGTCAGGGCATAAAACCAATGTGTAAATTGTTAATAGCGTGGTAAGTGTTCAACTGTTTATTATTCTAGAGTCTAGTTTTGATAAAGCTCTTAAGTGTTTAGGTGTGTTTAAATATTCTCATATTTTTGTTATTATTTATAATTGTTATTATTCAAATAAAAGTTACTTATTGAGAAACAAGTATTTTTCTTTACAAATCAAGACTCGATAGTCTAACAATGGCATAGCCATTAGTTAGACTATAGTGCTGGAAAAAAAAATTGTGCTGAAAAAAAATCGAGAATCGAATCGTGACCTTAAAATCGAAAGTCAAATCGAATCGCGGATTTGGAGAATCGTGACACCCCTAGTTAATAGAGCATTAATAAAGCCTCAATAAACATGACGATGCATTAATAACGCTCTGTGTACATTGAAGTATGCTTAATATAATCCCATATTACATTTGACATTTAAAAAAATGTCATGACATTGCGAGCCTTCATTGATTGTAATAACACAATTTATTACACATTCATGAATGATTCATTACGTATTATGTATTAATTACCTTCATTATAACATACTTTTATAGAAAAATCCAAATGACAGATGGAAAGGCCATCATTCATAATGCATTAATGAATGATTTATTAACTTATGTAGGTCATTAATACATTCGTAACACGTAATGAATCATCAATGAATGTGTAATAAATTGCGCTATTACAATCAGTGAAGGGCCCCAATGTCATGTGACATTGGATTAGTCATAATGTATGTTATAACATTTCTTAATCATTTCTCATTAGTGTTATGAATAATGGCATTTCCACCTCTGTCATGTGACATTTTGTTTAATGTCACATACGACATTGCATGTGACATAACACGTAATAATGCATGTTATTAAGTATACTTCATCGTACACAGTGCATTATTAATGTCATGTTTATTAAGGCTTCATTAATGCGTAATGATGATACACTTAATATACAATGTGACCCAAATTTTCTACTGAAAATGTAGGGGTCTACTGTACATATAGTGTAATATGATGTAATGTGACCTCTAGGTGGCGCTACAGGCTCCTGCTGTGCCCGTCCAACATTGTAGTGTATTAGGCTGTGTCAGTATGCACATGTGCAAGTACGGCAATTTTCTGGCTTCTACTCAAAATATAGGGGTCTACTGTACATCTACTGTATATCTAGTGTAATCATTGACCTATAGGTGGCGCTATAGTTTCCTACCATATGGTACTGTATGAGCTTGTCTTCAGCACTATGTAAGTATGCAAACTTTCTTTTCCCTTCAAATGTGGGCCTACCTCTCTCTTTCCTTCCTCCTGTACTCCTCAAGTAGCTCGGGATTGCTGTAAAGCTTTTCCCTATGTTTTTGCACCCTAGCTCTTGTAGCAGCCTTCTTCCCTTCCGCCATTGTAGATCTTCATATCAAAAAAGTTAGATTACTGGTCTGTTATAGTAACTAACAGACAATAATAGGAAACTATTCTTATTTTGATTACCGTAACATCATAATTCATTACCGTAACAGGCAACTATATGACGTGGTAATGAAAGATGGGTGTTACGGTAATGAATGCTCTTTAGCTTAGCTAGCATAAAATGGCAGAAGCCATGATGACCTTGAAAAAAAAAATGCACCATCACTATATGCCTACTCATACCCTTTATATTGTTATGTTTTAAATCAATATTTTTTTCAAAAATATGAAATATTACATTGTTACGGTAATGTACCCCTATGCTGTGGTAAGAGGGGTATAAGAAGACAAAAGATAAAACTTTAAATATCAAAAGATCACAGATAATCTTACCTTGTAGCCATCTTGAATCTTCTCTTCTGCGTGGTGCATTGTGGGTCAATAAAACTTTATTGACAAATATACAGTAGTTTTGACAGGCACGTGAACAAATGTTACGGTAATGAAAGCTGTGTGCTCGGACACTCCTGTTTTGGCCAAAATTATATATAACATATTTTCTAAACCCCAACAAATGATTATTGTCTGTTAATATATACTACTCTAAACAATATTTAAAAGTTTTTTATATGTTTTATTAAATATGTATTTTATTGGAAGAAAGCAAAACCTTGAAATATTTGTCCGGACGCATTACGGTAATGAATTTTTAGATCAAAAATCTACTGAAAAAACACTAAAATAATATAAAAGTTAAAAACAATTAAATGAACCATATAGTAAGCATTGTGTGCTTTAATATTAAAATGAATTATTTTACATTCTCAGTGAATATGTGTATCAATTCATTACAGACATGGCTTCAGGTGGTTTCATGAGAATCACCCGGGTGGGACTAGATTTAGCTGTAAATTACACTGGAACAGTATGGAAACACATGGTTGGCAAAATGGCTGTAAGTCATCAAGGGTCTGAGGTATCAAACAAGCCTTAAATCATCACTCTGCTGCCAGATATGCAGTAGATATCGATGGATCACTTTAAGGGTTGTTTCTCCTGACAAATTTTCATATTGAACTCTATGGCAAAATAAGTCAGGAGAAAAAACCCTTCCAGTTATCCATCCATATCTACTGTATTTGACACTCATTGCATAATCTAACGAAATTCGTTGAAAAGCAGGCTAATTTGGCGCATATATTTTGTAAAATAACAGCCCTGTCGGGAATTACCGTGCTAATGTACTCCGAATAATATTGATCATACTATTGATCCATTTAGCCTATTCCTTGATCGCACTAAACACGCACGAGCATGTCCGTTTCGCCATCAAGTAATCCGCCAAGGTGGAAAAGCAGGCTTTTAAAGGGGATGGGATATGACATTTTGATTGGTTTATTGCATGTCATGCCCAAGACACACCTATAGTTAATGAAGAGACTAGGTTCAGCCCATTTGCACATTGCACCGTGCTTAGCGCTAAAAAAACACGCCGTTAAAATAGTAAAAGTGGACTTGGACACGCCCTAAATGGACTTTACGCCATGCGCTTAGACCAAGCGCCAAGATAGAGCCCCAGGTGTGAGCATCATATTAACTTGGTAAATGGCTTAAAACACAAGACCATTTACAATACAAACTTAGATTTGTTTGCTCCTTCTGATGGCTTAAGATAAAAAAACATTGATATCACAGTGTTACATACATTACATTCATTTAGCAGACGCTTTTATCCAAAGCGACGTACAATAAGTGCATACAGAGACGTCATCAAGATCACTACAGAACAGAACAGACAAGACAAAGCACATCCTTCCCATAATGTAGCAGCTATCCCTAGTAATCCCTTAATGTAAATTGCAGCATTACCGACCACTTGTTTACTTGCTTTGTGTTCCTAGGTCTAGTAAATTGCTAGTGTTTTGTGTTGCTAATCGCAAATAGATTCACCTGAGTGAATTAGCCCTGCAAGCAGCTGAGTGCAATCGAGAAATTAGCCAACTCTATAAGTTAAAAGTAGAGGCTGCCGTGAGACGGCAGCCTCGTCGGTAATTTGCACAGTTTGTAATGATCCTCCCCCACCTAACCTGTCTTCTCACCCCCTACCATGTGTCTAACCCCCATTCCTCTGTGCTCCATGCCTCGCTCCTGGAGGCCCAACCACCGCAGACGCTGTCCGGCTAACCTGGTCTACCCACCGCTGTCCTCTCATAAGGAACTCTCAGTGGTGGGTGGACTATGGAACTGCCGGTCAGCCGTCCAGAAAGCTGACTTCATCACTGCATATGCCAAGTTGAAGTCCCTCCACTTCCTGGCTCTCACTGAGACCTGGATCACTCCAGATAACACAGCCACTCCAGCTGCTCTGTCTGCTGGCTACTCCTTCTCCCACACCCCCAGGGCCTCAGGCAGAGGCGGGGGTACTGGTTTGCTCATTTCCACGTCCTGGAAATTCTCTATTCCCACTGTACCCTGCCTGAATATCTCCTCCTTTGAGTTTCATGCAGTCACTGTAACTCACCCATCTGCACTTAACATTGTTGTTCTCTATCGCCCCCCAGGTCCGCTCGGCGCTTTCCTGGATGAACTGGACACACTCCTGAGCTCCTTCCCTGAGGATGGTACCCCAGTAATCCTACTGGGAGACTTCAACCTCCAACCAGACAGCGCCCAGCTATCCAGTGTCACCTCACTCCTCCAGTCCTTTGCCCTCACTCAGTCCCCATCACCTGCCACCCACAATGGTGGTAACCAACTGGACCTTGTACTCACCAGGAGTTGCGCCACATCTGAACTCACGGTGACCCCCCTCCACGTATCGGACCATTTCTTTATCTCATTTTCTCTCTCCTGCCCACTCTCCCTCAAATCCGCTAACAACCCACCCGCTGTTATGTTCAGGAGAAATCTCCGCACCCTCTCTCACACCTCTCTCACTACTTCTGCTCTCTCTGCACTTCCTCCTCCTGCTACCTTTGCCAAAATGCCCATTGATGTCGCCACCTCTGTGTTTAACTCATGCCTCTCTCAGTCTCTCAACAAACTATGCCCTCTTGTCTCCAAACCAGCCCGACTATCACCCCCTTCCCCGTGGCTGACGGATTCTCTCAGATCCAGCAGAACCATGCTACGAGCCGCTGAGAGAAAGTGGAGGAAATCCAGATCCCCAGATGACCTGGCCTCCTACCACACTCTGCTGGCAGCCTTCACAGCTGCAACTACATCAGCTAAAACTTAATTTTTCCAGTCGAAAATTGATACATGTCTATCTAATCCACGTAAACTCTTTTCCACCTTCTCCTCCCTGCTCACCCCCCCCTCCACCCCCTTCACCCTCCTCCCTCTCTGCAGATGACTTCCTGACCCACTTTGAGGGGAAGGTGGCTGCAATCCGGAACTCCTTCACGCATCCGGTGACACCCCACATCCCCCATACTGAACCCATCGCTACACTGTCGTCCTTCAAGACTCTGAAGGACTCCGATGTGCTCGAGCTGGTGACGCGCCAGCGCGCAACCACCTGTTCACTAGACCCCATACCTTCAGCAGTCCTCCAGTCTATATCTGCTGAGCTCCTTCCATATCTGTCCTCTGTTATTAACACCTCCCTAATCTGTGGCCATGTTCCTGCTGTCTTTAAAACTGCCCGTGTAACCCCACTCCTTAAAAAACCTAGCTTAGATCCCGCTGATGTCAGGAACTACCGTCCTGTATCTCTCTTGCCCTTCCTGTCCAAAACACTTGAACGTGCTGTCCTTAACCAACTGTCTGTTTTTCTCCACCAGAACAACCTGCTTGACCCGCATCAGTCTGGCTTCAGAACCGGCCATTCCACCGAAACTGCTCTCCTGGCTGTGACTGAGGCACTCGCCACTGCTAGAGCCTCCTCCCTCTCCTCTGTTCTGATTCTCCTTGACCTGTCTGCGGCATTCGACACGGTCAACCACAAACTCCTGATCTCCACACTCGCTGAGATAGGCATTTCTGGAACTGCCCTCTCTTGGTTTGTATCGTACCTCACTGATAGATCCTACCAAGTCTCCTGGAAGGGTTCCGTCTCTGCTCCCCGTCCCCTGTCTACAGGAGTCCCGCAGGGATCTGTACTGGGTCCTCTGCTGTTCTCTATGTATACTAAGTCTCTTGGCTCAGTAATCCATTCACATGGCTTCTCATACCATAGCTATGCTGACGATACTCAACTCTTCCTCTCTTTCCCTCCCTCTACCCCACAGGTTAAGGAGAGGATATCTGCTTGTCTGACTGACATCTCTGAGTGGATGGCTACCCATCACCTGAAGCTCAACCTTGACAAGACAGAGCTCCTCTTCATGCCGTACAAGACCTCCCCACTACATGACCTCTCCATCACTGTTGATGGGACCATGGTGGCTGCCTCCCGCTCTGCAAGGAACCTGGGGGTGGTCCTGGACGACCGGCTGGACTTCAAAGAGCACATCAGGGCGACGGCACGGTCCTGCAGGTTCCTCCTGTACAACATCAGGAGGATTCGACCGTACCTGACCACCTACTCCACCCAGCTTCTTGTCCAGACCATGGTCACCTCACGCCTGGACTACTGCAACTCCCTGCTCGCAAGCCTACCGGCCTGCGCCATTCTGCCTCTTCAACTCATCCAGAATGCAGCTGCCCGGCTTGTGTTCAACCTCCCGAAATTTTCCCACGTAACCCCCCTGCTGAGGTCTCTCCACTGGCTGCCAGTTGCAGCCAGGATCAGGTTCAAAGTTCTGACCCTGGCCTACACTGCAGCAAATAGGACAGGCCCCGCCTACCTGCAGGACTTAATCCAGAACTATGTTCCTGCTCGACCACTTCGCTCTTCTACAGCAGGGCGACTGGCACTTCCCCCCCTCCGTGTCAAAGGCTCTCGCTTGTCCCGACTGCGGAGTTTTTCCACATTAACACCTCAGTGGTGGAATGAACTTCCCATTCCCCTACGTTCTACTCCAACCCTGCCTGCATTCCGTCGAGGCCTGAAGACACACCTCTTCAGACTCCACCTTGACTGATATCCTCACCTAGGAATATCAGTTCCCTGTTCCCTGTGTTTTCCTGTCTGTTTATTATAGTTTATAATAGTATTTGGAATGGTTTATAATAGCATAGTTTATAATGGTATTTGGAATGATTTATAATAGTATAGTTTATAATAGTATTTGGAATGAAAGTGTGGTGTTGCTGATTTGCCCACAGCTTACTGTGAACTACAGTCAACGTTCATTGCTAGGGATAGCTGCTACATTATGCAAAGGATGTGCTTTGCCTTGTCTGTTCTGTAATGATGATGATGTCTCTGTACGCACTTACTGTACGTCGATTTGGATAAAAGCGTCTGCTAAATAAATGTAATGTAATGTAATGAATGTTGACTGTAGTTCACAGTAAGCTGTGGGTAAATCAGCTATACTACACTTCTATTCTAAATACAAACTATAGCAAACAGACAGGAAAACACAGGGAACTAGTAACATGAGGTCCTAGGTTAGAATATCAGTCAAGGTGGAGTCTGAAGAGGTGATACATACACCTAAATATGTTGCCTAATCATTCACTCTTGTACCTCAATAAAACATCACTTTTCCCTGTGCTCTACAGTATGTATACTTTTGTCCTGGGATTGCATTTTTCTGTAGTTTTAAAAAAGATTTCATGTTCCTATTCATGACTCTTTGACCTTAATCTACCACATATCAGCGCACAGTAAATTGGAATGAGCATTTGTCATGCCCTAAGAGACAATGAATATCGGTAGCCTACATAAAAACATACATTTAACGATTACACTACAGTATTTGAAATGCACTCAAAATGCGAAAATAACAATATTGGAAAGACAGTGCTCGAGTGGAAACACGACTGTACATATGTAGCCAGCGAGACCAACGGCATTTTAGACACAAAAATACTTACATATCGGAAAAGGGAAATTCCCCTCCCTAATGCGTTTTCTATAGAGCTTGCGTAATACTAGACCGTTAAAATGAAAACTGCTGTTACGCTGGGCTGTTGTAAATTGTTCAAAGCACCCAAAAAGACATGGCATATACCATTGCTAAGGTTACAATGTACTCTATTGGATAAAAAAGCAGACAATTAAACCAGAATGAACTGTAATGAATGAGACAGGCTTATGGGCATGGGGGTATTACGCGTCGACGTTTCAGATAGTGTAATAGCGGTATAAAGTGTTGTATATTTCTCAAACCGATTGTACCAGACAATAAATGACCACTGAATTTTGAAAGGAACCTCTCGGTGTAAAACCAATGGTAGGATTGTATATTTATTTCATATTTAGTAGCATATATTGCTAGTAGAATACATGGTAGAATGAGACAGTACTTTCAAAGTTTATTTTGCATTTGAGTGAGCAGGGTTTTTCACAGCTTTTCTGGCATACGATCAGGCTATTGGGTTTATCTTGTTGCTATGACGTTATTCAAATTTCATATGATGAATAAATATATTTATGAACTCAAACATAGACGCTATTGTCCACTATGTCACGCATGGGTAGGTATAGACTAGGTGGGGGTTGGTTGTTAAATGGACTTGCTACGGGGAAATAGTGACACTTAGAAACTCCATATTCGGCAGAAATCGTCACGAACCGTCTACCAATAAAGTTAAAACACAGAGGGCCCTATCTTACACCCGGCGCAAAGCGGCGCTAACACAAACGCAAGTGTCTTTGCTATCTTACACCCGGCGCTAGGTCCATAATAGCGCCTAACGCTTACGCCGTCAAACTAGCATGTTTGACGGCGTAACTCTTGCGCCATCATTAGTGAACTGGGCGTGTTGGGCTTAAGATGAGGAGTGGCCAGGATTCTTTTTGGCGTATTGCTATCTTGAGCCAGCAGAAAGCGCTTGCGCTAGAACCACCACAAACCTGGTCTAAAGTCATGTCGCAGTTGTTTACATGCTATTTTAACGGCGCATATAAGTGCGTCTACATAGGCGTGTGCACAACGCGCATACCCTCCTGTCTGTTACACACAGGGGCGTGCACAGGCATGACTAAAATATCTAGATCACAATGTGAAATATTATTATTGTGTAGGCTATATCAAAAATGCATAATAATAAAAGGTTCCATAGGTCCACATACCTTTCCCTCAGCGAAGGGAAACAATGCCACATTACATTGCTCTCAGCCCACTCCATCAACATCCAGGCGATGTGCGATGGTACGGGACAATGGCTATCCATTAAAAAGGAGCTGATAACACCTATAGCTATCAAGCCTAATGCGCGAATTGTCTTTGCACCTAATGCGTGAATTGTCATTCAATGGAAAACTCGCGCACGGCAATAGACGGATAGTTCTGAAAATGCGCTTCAGATGTCATTACAATACAGCTCTGTTTATCTATGAATACAGCCTGTAAGTAAATAGAATGGTTTGTGACTGAAAAAAGTTCAAAACCTTGTCCAGTGAATATTGCATTTATTGTTTTTCAAATAGCCTAGGCTACAGCGAATTCGCTGTGCATAAGGTTTTTTTCGATAGCCTATGGTTAAAAAACGGAGATGTCACCATGTTAACTAAATTGTAAACTTAGCTATTCTTCGTCCTTCATATTTTTTTAAATTACAGTGACCAGGTTTCCATACTCTCACCGTTTAAAACCCAGCTGATTTCACCCGTTATTCCTTAACTGAACAAAACGATTTTAAAGAGAACTAAGCGTCTAATTAGAAACTAAAACAAATTTGCAGCACGTTACACAATTAAGTCACAATTAATTTTAATGCCATTCTCTGCACGTGAGCTGCATGTTTTGTTTCCCCTGCTGTAAATCGCACGTTTCACGGTCTTCCTGGGAAAGTGGATTGTTTTAAAGGATTACGCTACGAGTAAAACAGGTTGGTCACATTTCCATAAACAGGACATTATTAAACAAGGGGAAATATGCGTGAACTTATGGGTTGCGAACCTGACAGCTTTATTGTAGGCTATTTAGTGTCATCATTAAGGCATAATAACGGTATGTATGTTATTAATCAATATTAGCCTACTATGCAGGTAGCCTAATGAACTTTGGATGAAGCTTGAACTTCGAGAACAGCCTCTTGGAATTGATGTTTGACACTTTCATTGCATAATCAAACGAAATTCGCTGAACAAGCAGGCTAATTTGGCGTTTTCTAAGGTGAGACTGAAGCCATTGATAGCTTATTCTCAGCTGTTGCAGGTCCTTTTAGCGAAATTTAACCGCACATATTTTGTAAAATAACAGCCCTGTCTGGAATTACCGGGAACTCATAGGCTAATGGTTAGTCCGAATAATATTGATCATACTCCATTTAGCCTATTCCTTGATCACACTAAACACGCACGAGCATGTCTGTTTCGCCATCATAAGCAATCCGCCAAGGTGGAAAAGCAGGCTTTTAAAGGGAATGGGATATGACATTTTGATTGGTTTATTGAATGTCACGCCCAAGACACACCTATAATTAATGAAGCGACTAGGTTCAGCCCAGTTGCGCCATGCGCCGTGCTTAGCGCCAAAAAAACACGCCGTTAAAATAGCAAAAGTGGACTTGGACACGCCCTAAATGGACTTAGCGCCATGCGCTTAGACTAAGCGCCAAGATCGCCAAGATAGGGCCCAGAGTGTGTGATTTCCACTAATAGTTTGGCTGCAGTTGCAACGAATGTCTCAGTTGAGCAAAAAGGTCCCGCCGGCGTCACCTTCTATGCAAAGGAGTTAAGCATTTCCTATTAAAATAGAGTACTCAAGTGAGTACGTCAGACGTGGGCGGAGTCTGGCTTTGGAAGTAAATTCCCTATGACAGATAGAACAGGCTTCGGTGACTATCGGCTATTTCGTGATATTTGATTTATAGAATGAGCCGAAACGCTCCTGGATTAGCCTGTGTGGTATAAGGATGTAGACCATATATCGCATGTTCCAATTTAAATTTATTAAAGTAATGGATTAATGATTGTAGTTCGGCTTGTAGTCCACATTAACGGACTACATATCCAGTACTGATCTACTAATCAAGGTCCTTAGCAAAGACTCTAGTGATTGATTCGTCGAATCAGGTGTGTAACTGCTTGGTTGGAACAAAAGCCCGCACCCACACCGGCCCTTGCGGGATAAGGTTGAAGACCCCTGCTCTAAATGAATGGGGAATTTACTTCCGAAACCAGTGTGAGGTAGTCACTTCAGTACTCTATACAGATTCATACATTTTGAATGACGTCACTTTCCTCATACTGCCAATCTGGAGCTGTGAAATGATACCCGAGTTTCCGACTTGAAATTCAGTGGACCAGCGATTGACATTCTCCTTGAAGCTCACAAGCTCCAGTGGCCACCGGAGGTATTGCAGCCTCTGGTGCCAAAAAGCTAATTTCCCCATTGAAGTCCATTCAAAACAAAGAAATGATCCAGGCCAAATTCTACTATTTTGGACAGTTAAATTAAAAATTAAAAAATTAAAATTTTCTTCACACTGAACTAATTACTCTCCAGGGACCGATATTTTTCTGCGCCCCACAAATGAAGTTACACGATTTTTTTTTCATTCCAATTTGGTCTGCATGTTTAAGTGAAAAGGGTCTGGCTGCAGCACTCGTTAAGCATTCTCGTTAAGCACATATGCAAAATATGACGCTGACACTTGATTTAGCAAGGATGTTCTATCTGCCTAATGCATGTTGCCTTGATTTCCTCTGTCCTCTGTTGGGCGGAGCTAAGGAAGAGGAAAGGACGTGAGGAAAGGATGCAAGGAGTGAAAATAAGCGATTGGAATGCATCCAATCGCTTATTTTTACTCCTTGCATCCTTTCCTCGTGTCCTTTCCTCGCTCCTTAGCATTGCCCAATGGAGAACGCAATGAAAGGATGCAAGGATCAGATACGAGGAAATCGAGGCAACATGCATTTGGCAAATGGAACGTCCTTGCTCAATCAAACGTCAGCGTTATATTATGCTCACGTGCTTAACTATAATACTTTTTAGCTTATTTGTTCATGAATAAACGGTGCTTTTGTTACTTATAAAGAATGAAGGTAATTATGGATAATGCTTTATAATAAATGGAAAGGAAGGGTAAAATTGCATTTGCGTAAGGGGTGTGCCTGCGACATGGCAGAAGAGTGGTGGACAATTTATACACGTCACACATTCCAAGAAAAGGCTTCTGCAAAGGCTACACTTGTGTTTCCTCACTGAAGCACCCTCCGGGAGCCTCCGCGTTCCCCACTCCTCGCTCCTCCGAGGAGCATTTAGCGGTTTGGAATGTCCTTAAAGATGGCGAACGTTGATCGATTTCCAGGTCAGGCGAGGACCAAGGAGAAGAGGACAGATAAAATAAGCGATTGGAATCCACCCCAAGAAAACCTCCCACAGAACTATATAATAACTAGAAAGGAAACGTGGTCACATGGTTCCATTCAACCCTATTCAATTTGGTTCTTCCACAAGTGGCACCACCGCAAGATGGCTGCCATGGCTCGGAAATAGTATTTCCAATGGCAGCGCTGTGAAAGTTAACAGTCGCCCCAGCGCAATCTAGGTGCCAAAAGCTCACAATATGGTAATCACTAGAAGCAGGCAATCACATTTAACATTTTTCCTGGGTCAAGATTTTTTCTAGGCTGCACAGAAAAGAGAAAGGCATGATTTAAAAAACCTCATCGGTGAGTGTTGAGTATGCGCGCTGAACTCTGATTGATTAAGAACAAACCGATGAAATTTGGAACATGGTCACGTGATAATCCTAGTTATGTCACAGTACAATCACGCCTATTTGCATTTTCGCCTCAAATCCCATCTCCATTGAACTATGGGTAGCTCGCAAGGAGCATACAGCTGCTCATTCATTGTAGCTATAGGTTAGCTAACAGTTATGAAGTTCGCATGCCAGTTTTCTAATGAAATAGTATTCAAATACTTTCACGCGTGTAATATTTCTAAGGACAGACTTCACATCTCAAGTTAAGTATTACTTTACACTAGTTGAAAAGTCGGTTAAATGCCGTCTCATGTAGTGAAAAACCGGCCAGATAGCAAGAGGCTAGCGGGTCAGCAGACGAGTTGGTCGGCTCCCGGTGTATTATGCGGTCCGGTTGCTAGCTAGCAAACTGTTTTGCAGCTCGGTTTACCAATGGCAATCGATCAGACTCGGGTCTGCCGGTCCGACAGACACCAGTCGGCAAATCCGATCTGACACCTCTCGCACTCTAGCCTACTCTCTACAGGCCTCCCCGAGACAGGATGGCTTGAGCCCCATATGACTGACAATTTCCCACATACGGCTAAATGTGTTTGAAAAGTGAATATTTTTAACCGGCTAGGATGGAACCAGGCAATATCTGGGTAAAACCTTAGCTAAATTAGGGGTAAATTGAATTAAATTGACACATCTGTCAACCTAGATTTACACCCCTCTCGAAGATGCATAATGACAGCTGTCGTGCCACAAGGGGCGGTTTCTAAACATACAGAGAGACAAGGGTCTTGGTGTTTAGTCTATAGATAACCTCTAACATTCACACCAAGTCACAAAAACATCCATCTCACAGACTGCTAGTCTCTGCAGATTGTGAAGGATGAGACACAGAGGGAGTGAGACACAGAGGCCTGCTTGAAGCCTACTCAGTGTTTACAGAGAATACATTGTCTAATTACGTAACTCAATATAATTGATCTACTAATAATCAAAACTATAATAAATGCTTAATGATAATCATGTGATTGTCTCTATGTTAATACACACACATTGTAAAACAGAAAATTCCTTCACACAGCATAGGATATAGCTTGTTGGCTAATAAGCCTGCTTTGTTTACATTGTTGTTGTACATTGTTGTAACTTTACCTAAATGAAAATTGTATTCTTCAGTTATGGTAATTGCATATAGCATGATGCTCAACAGGCTATGTGATTTAGAAAGCGGACCTGCTCCATTTTCTAGTTAACGTTAGCGACAATGCTAAAGTTGTAACACTAGCTGTGCCTAAAGCTGAAACATTTAGCTAGCTAGCTAATGTTAGCTACCCACGAACCTGTTGCCCACCTAGCTCCCCTACGTATTATACATAGCAACTAACGATAGCAAACGTTGTTGTAAAGGTTATCGTTTATAGATTTTAGCATACGCCAGCTATAACGTAACTGCCATGGTTGTCCGATATAAATTATTTGATTGTTGGATAGGTAACGGGCCGGCTATGTCAATGGCACTAGCTAGCTGCCAAGTCACGTGAACGTTAGCTAACTAACAAGAGCTAACGAACGTTAGCTAGGTAATGACAGTTAGGTAAGCAGCTAACAGCTAACGTTACATTTAATGTCAATCGTATACTCCTGTTATGAATCCAATAGTAACTTTACATTCTTCTATGGTTGCTGAAGGAGCAACAGCTCAAGGCAACAGCTCAAGGCAATAGCTGCATCGGGAACTGGGGGGGGAGAAAGAACGGAATGATAAGCTCAACGAAACAACAAAACAATATAACAAACCCTTAAAAATCACTGAAAACAAGAAAATGGGCAAGACAGAAAAGACAGTTAAAACTAGTCAGTCCAATCCATCGGACTTGTCAGTAATTATGGAAAGCCTGGAAGGTATCAAGGTCCAACTGAAAGACATAATGAAGGAGTTAAAAGATCTCAAAGAAGAAAATGTCAAGAAAGACCAGCGAATTAAGTCTCTAACATACAGAGTGGAGGAGCTTGAACAGCAAGGGAAGCTTAATGATGTGATTATCACAGGGCTCAGGATTAAACCAAGGAACTATGCCAGGGCGATGAGGTCCCACGAGGAGACAGATGAGGCAGACATCCAAACTGTGGAAATACAGGTGGAGAAGTTTCTAAACTCCAAAAACATCGTCATGGATCTCACAAACGTGGATTCTTGCCATCTGCTTCCCAAGAAAAAAACTAACGAAGGCCGGGAAAACAAAACCCGCGCCGTGGTGCTGAGATTCATAAGTAGGAAATACAAAGTTGCTCTACTGAAACGGTAAAAATCTGAAAGGATCTAACGTGTTCATCAATGAAAATCTCAGCAAAGTAAACGCCACCATCGCTTGGAAAGCGCGTCAATTGAAGAAAGGGGAAAAATTACAGAACACCTGGACGGCAAATTGTAAAGTTTATATCAAACCAAATGGGTCTCCAGAAAACACCAGACCGATGCTGATCAGGGCGCTGGAGGAGCTGGAGAAATATGAATAGTAAGGTACGTGAAAACTACGTGAAAACGCCATGAACTCAGTTCAAACAAAAAGTAAAGCTTCACTGATTAAAATGAATGAATTGATGGATAAAATTGCTGACTATGAAAAAAGGAGTATGATATCTAACCAGAACCCAAGATCAAAAGCCCCGAATGAAGAAGTTGATCCAGACAGACACTTTTATTATAATGGAATAAACAAATGTGGATATTACTTGGAAGACCAGTTCAATAAGAACATTAGCATGGGTGGAAAGCTGTCAATAATCCACTTCAACAGCAGGAGTCTATACGCAAACTTTGAACAGATACAGGAGTATCTATGTACATTTGCCAAACCATTTAACATCATTGCAGTGTCGGAAACTTGGATTAACGTTGAGAAATGCATGGATTTCCATCTGGAAGGGTATAATTTTGTGTGTAAGAGCAGAATCAACAAATCTGGTGGAGGGGTTGCACTGTTTATTGAGGAGAGCATAAATTTTGAGATACTGGAAAGCTTGTCAATTGTTGTTGAAAATGTAATGGAGTGTGTAACAATTGAATTCTCAACGCCGAAAGGTAAAAAAACTGTTATATGCAACGTTTACAGAGCTCCCAGCTCAAAAATAGACATATTCAACAACTGTCTGGGAGAAATAGTAACAAAAATGAATCAGTCAAATTTTTTTATATGTGGTGACTTTAACGTAGACATATTAAATCCCAACGATAACAAGTTGATTGAGGACTTCGTTAACACAATGTATGCGTGGGGAATGCGACCACTAATCACCCAGCCAAGTAGAATCACTAAACATAGTGCCACATTAATTGACAACATCTATACAAATATAATGGACACAGTAATAATAAGTGGTATTATGATAAATGATATCTCTGATCACCTTCCAGTCTTCGCTATCTGTGACTGGAAACACACTTTGGATCAGAAACCAGTGACAAAAATCTTAAAAAGAATCAGAAACGAAAAGAGACTCAAAGATTTTGAACAAGATATGATGAATCAAAAGTGGAATGATGTATGGAATGAAAGAGACACAAACAAAGCGTATGAGGCCTTCTTAAACACAATAAATTCAATATATGACAAGCACTGCCCGGTAGTCAAAAATTTGAGAAAAGATAACAAAGTCAAAGAAAAAAGGCCATGGTTTACCAAGAACATAGAGAACGCCTGCAGAAAACAAAACAGCTTATATAAACAGTTTTTAAAGGAAAGGAGTGTACAATCATATGCAAAGTACAAACGTTGCAGAAACAGAGTGACATATCTGTTGAGGAAACACAAAAAAGATTATTATGACAAGTTACTAACAGAAAATAGAAACTACACCAGAAATCTTTGGAAAATAATAAATTCCGTTTCTGGGCGAAAGGCCAAGAGGACATTCTCGGATCATTTCAATATAAACAACAGGAGGGAAGAAGATAATAAGTTGATAGTAGACAGTTTCAACAAATACTTTGTTAATGTTGGTCCGGAGTTAGCCAAGGCCATTCCATCCTCACTCCTGCAGTGGGATCACTTTGATAGGGGCAGTGAGACAAAACAAGAGTCATTATTTCTAAATCCTGTCACACAAGATGAAATTAAAGCAATACTGAGAGACTGCACAGCTAAGACATCCACTGACGTAGATCAGATAGACATGACATTGTTAAAAAGGATATCAAAGGCGATCATAGCTCCACTAACATATATATGTAACTTATCGTTCTGTAACGGAGTGTTTCCAGATAAAATGAAGATAGCAAAAGTTCTTCCTTTGTACAAAAGTGGAGACAAACAGGAGTTTTCAAATTATCGTCCTGTTTCAATTTTACCACAGTGCTCAAAAATTATTGAAAAGCTCTTTAATGTCAGATTAGATAAGTTCATTGATAAACACAAACTGTTATGTGACAGCCAATACGGGTTCAGGAAAAAACATTCAACAGCACTGGCCCTAACAGAATCCATAGAATTTATCAAAGACGCGCTAGACCGTAAATTATTCACCATAGGCATCTTCATTGACCTGAAAAAAGCTTTTGACACGATAAACCACAGCATATTGATTGAAAAATTGTACAGATATGGAGTTAGAGGAATCGCACTACAATGGATAAAGAGTTACCTATCAAATAGAGTTCAATTTGTTCAGATAGGGGACAACATATCAACATGCCTGGACATCACCTGTGGGGTCACACAGGGTTCAGTCTTAGGACCAAAGTTATTTATATTATATATCAATGACATAGTCAAAGTATCTGACGTTTTAAAATTAACTTTATTCGCGGACGACACAAACATCCTCTGTTCTGGAATTGATCTTAATCAAATGGTCACATCAGTTAACAATGAAATGTCAAAGCTTCACACGTGGTTTAATATTAATAAACTATCACTAAACCTTTCAAAGACAAAATTCATATTATTTGGGAAAAGAGGCCTGAAGGAAAACATAAACTTAAAGGTCAATGGTATCAACATTGAACGAGTGAACGAACACAAGATTCTGGGGGTTACGGTAGATAGCCTCCTGACATGGAAACCACATGTGAAGCTAGTTCAATGTAAATTGGCCAAAAACGTGTCTATTTTGTGGAAAATGCAGAAACTACTCAATCAACATTCACTTAAGACAATTTACTCGGCACTCATAACACCTCACCTTCACTACTGTGTTGAAGTGTGGGGACACACTTATAAAGACACTACAGAGTTCAAACTCCAAAAAAGGGCAATGAGAGTAGTATATTGTGTCCCATATAGAGACCACACAAATGATTTGTTTATTAAGGCAAAGTTTCTCAAGTGGCAGGATATAATTAAATATAATACCGTACAAATATTATTCTTAGCCTCCAAAAATCTCTTACCCGTAAATATACAGAAATTGTTTCTAAAGAGAGATGACATACATAACCTAAGAGGAAATATGATTTATAAACAAAAATCTATAAAGTCAACACTCAGAGGTCATTCATTATCCATTGTGGGGGTTAAGCTGTGGAACAGTTTACAGGATGAGATTAAAATGTCTACAAATTTAAAGACCTTCAAGTGTAAGATAAGATGCAAGATGGTAGAAAATTATCAAGTATAATCATTAGGGGGTTGTTAGGAAATGAAAACAAGGTCACGATGTCCAAAAAGGACAGTGCAGAAAATAGTGAGGGGTAATGAACTCCGAGATTGGCACTCATACCTACTCAGGCAAAATGCACTGAATTCACAGGAGACAACAGAGCATCATAAAAACGAAGAAACGGACACATTTATTTTGGACATTATCTGAACAATATTTGGGACTGTCTGCCGTTGAAATGAAACAAATTGTTTTGACTAATGTATGACATGTACATTTAAAACCGACTTATTTGGATTTTAAAAATTGGTTTGTTTTACTTTAGCGTATTTTTTTCTTTCTCGATCAGTTTCGCTATAAAGAAAATTCAGCTATGCTGTTGTGATACTAAAGAATCTGTTTTAATCAAATGTATAATATGAACATTTAAAATTGTGAGGGAATTGGGGCGGGACTTTGATAAGCAGTCTGCTTTTTTCCCGTATCCCTTTTCGGCAGGTACTGTATTTGTTCAAGGCATATTTCAGAAATGTGATGAAATGTGATTATATACATGCCAAAATAAATAAATAAATAAATAAATAAACAAGCTTCACTATCGTGGTGTAGGCAGTTGCTATATAGGCTATTACATTGTAACGACGTCATGTTGCTAGATAGCTATCATTAGATGGCAAATCTAGCGTTATCAGTCTGTCAGATTTAAATTTGAGATGCTCATTTGTGCTCAGCTTAGCACTACGGCTACTGTGGTCTGTTGGAAAAGATCACAGACCATGCAACAGGAATCAAGGGAATAGAGGTTTCTGCTTTCTGGGGGGGCTAATATGTTGGCTAATACGCCTGCTTTGTTCACACAGCTTTGAACAACATAACGACATTCCAGCGACGCTATACCTGTAAAATAGGCTACGATTTTCACTGTGGCCATTTTCATCACAATTTCTCATGATCACCGATACTGCAATACCACAGATGGTAAATAAACAAGCAGGTGCAATAATAAAATACTTAAGTATGTGAAGGTGTTACATCGATAAATTATTGAATAGGTCTATGCTATGATTACATTCACATACTTAAATAATGATTATTGCACTTGCTTGTTTATTTTCCGTCAGTGCAGTATCGGTGATCCCAACCACTTTTTCAAGCTTCCCTTGAACCAGCGGTCCTTGTGTGGCTAATAGCGTGAAATATTGCCTGCATAATGAGAAATTGTGATGGAAATGGCCACAGTGAAAATCATAGCCTATTTTATGGGTATAGCCTGCCGGAATGTCGATGTTAGACTGATATAACGTTAATGAACTATGGTGATCGTGTAATGTAACGTTGTGTGAAACAGATTCATGTCGAAGGCTACGTAGCGGATATCTTGTTGAAATAACCTCACAGCCTAACGTTACCACAACAAATTCAGATAAATGAGCTGTGAATAGTTACTAAAAATGTTTCATATCTATCTTGTTAGCTAACTACATTATTAACAAGCTGTTTGGTTAGCGTTATGTTGTTCGAAGCTGTGTGAACAAAGCAGGCTTATTAGCCAACATATTAGTCCCCCAGAAAGCAACCTCTACTCCCCTGATTCCTGAACACAGCAACTGTGGTGCTAAGCTGGGCATACAGCATCTCAAATTGAAATCGGACAGACTGATAACGTTAGATTTGCCATCTAATGTTAGCCATATAGCAACACAACATCATTAGACTACAATGTAATCGCCTATATGGCAACTGCTAACACCAAGACAGTGAAGCTTGTAAAGTCACTAGCTATTCGATTCATAATAGAAGTACACAATTAGCTAACGGTAAATGTAACTACCTTGCGCTAACGTTCACATAACTCAGCAGCTAGCTAGTGCCACTGACATAGCCAGCCCGGTACTTATCCAACAATCAAATCATTCATGTAGGACAACCATGGCAGTTATAGCTGGCATGTGCTAAAAGCTATAACGATAAACAAATTGTTACAACAACGTTAGCTACCATTAGTTCTAAACCGAGCTATATGTAGTGGAGCTAGCTAGCTAGGCAGGCAACAGGTTCGTGGGTAGCTAACGTTAGCTAAACGTTTCAGCTCTAGGCTCAGCTATCATTAGCTACAACTAGCATTGTTGCTAACGTTAACTATAACGTGGAGCAGATCCACTTTCTAAATCACATGGCCTGTTGAGCATAACGTTATATGCAATTCTCATAACTGAAGAATTAAATTTTAATTTAGGTAAAGTTACAACTAGCTATAAGCAGGCTTAACAAAGTAGGCTTATTAGCCAACAAGCTATATGCTATGCCGTGATTATGCATCTTTGAGAGGTGTGCAAATCTAACGTTAGGTTGACAGACGTGTCAATCTAATTCAATTTATGTCATGGTTTTGCAGCCTGCTGTTTCTTTTCTGCGGATGTTACCACTCGGGGCCGCGAGAGGGCACTCCTGTTGTTTTTTCCGCCTTCCATGACTAATTATGGTTATTGGTTTCAGGTGTTTGCTGGCTACATAAGCTCAGCGCCTTCTTTGTTCCATGCTTTTGTGTAAGCTTTGTTTATGCTCAGGCCGGTAATTTCGGTATAGAACTAGAAGACTGCATATCTTTTCTGTATTAAAAGACACGCAGGAACTTCTTTAGCTTTAGAGTTATAGGTTTAGTCTCTAGGACTTTTTCTTTCCTATTTCCTTTCTCTAAACTAAGTTCTTTCCTCGATTTTCTTTCAGTCCTCTTTGAGGCTGTAACCTTTCTTACCATTTTCTCCTTTTTTTCCTTGTTTGAGCTCACTTGTATTTTATTGAGCTGGAGGTTTTTCTTTCTCTTTCTGTCTATTTCCACTCGTGTCTGGTTTTGCCCTCTTTTCTGGGTTGTTTTCTGTTGGCTTATACACCGGGGGTTACTTAGTTTATTTGTCCTGTTCTGTCAGTGCATCCCATTTCCTTCCTCCAACTTGTGGTTATTCCACGTTTGTGGGTAGCTTTTAGATCCCCTCACGGTCGCACGTGGTTCTCCGACCCCTTCCCCTCCCTCACAATTTATCCCTAATTTAGCAAAGGTTTTACCCGGATATAGCCTGGTTACATCCTAGCCGGATAAAAATATTCACTTTTCAAACACATTTAGCCGTATGTGGGAAATTGGGGGTCATATGGGGCTCAAGCCCACCTGTCGGGGAGGCCAGTAGAGAGTAGCCTATAGATTACCATTGGTAAACTGAGCTGCAAAAGTGTTTGCTAGCTAGCAACTCGACTGCATAATACACTGGGAGCCGGTCAACTCGTCCACTGACCCGCTAGCCTCTTGCCATCTGGGTGGTTTTTCACTACACAAGACAGCTTTTCACCTTGTTCACTGGGGTAGGTTATAGCAGAGATTGTATAGTACAGAAATATGCCAACTGCATAAATATCATGTTTCCCCTCTAGGGGCGACTAACTGGGCTAAACAGAGGAGAATGAATGAGGGTCAATGTAAGTTTTTTCCAGAGACCCAAATCTATAAGAGATAATAATTTTTTATTGTAAGTTGGAGAAAGTTCGCAGACAGCAGATAAGAAAATATGCTTTTCTACACACTTAGATTAATGAAATCTGAACCGTTTAGGAAAAAAATGACTTTTTTTCTCTGGTTATCCAAATTTCGTCATGAATATTCATGACCGCTTTGGACATGAGACTCAAAAACAAGATGGATGGCCCACAGCCAGCCGAAATCGTTCTGTAATAACAGCACAAGAATGACAACTATGTGGACGAACAAAGTACTAGCTAGTACCGGTGGTACATCACCTTATAACTTATAGACAATCTGGTTTTAACAAGAATCTTCAAGAAGCTTCTAGAGAATATATGGTTTTACTGAGCAAGCGAGAGCTACTGGCTAGTTGGCTACCGTTGACTGAGGAGCTGCCGGTAATGAATATTCATGAACCGGCGAACTCATCAACATTGCGTAGCATCAATGCTAGTGGAAATGTTTTGAAAGTGAGATCATAACACAACCATCAATTGTCCACTTATAATTATGTATTAATTATAAGCATTAGGCCGTGTAACATTGGCAGTAATAATCCAGTTCCGCAAAAATATTTGAAATCGACTGTGATGATAATTTTATAGCATTTAGCTCCATTCACCTCCATGTATTTTTCCAGATTCTACTCTGTTTAGCAGTGCCTCAGCACTGCCCCCTGCTGTTCAAAGAATGCCATGCACGTTTTCCCATTACATTGCAGTCATTGGAGTTGGCAAGGCTTTCTGTCTCTATGGGCTTTGGTTATAGTGATGTAACACTTATCTTGAGATGTGAAGTCTGTCCTTTTATAATCTTACAAACGTGAAAGCATTTTGAAAAACATCTCATTATTATGCACAAGATAACTGGCATGCGAACTTCATAGCTGTTAGCTAACCTATAGCTACAGCAGCTACGGAGAAGTTGTATGCTCCTTGCGAGCTAACCATAACCATAGTCAGGGTCTCTGGTTCAGTGGAGATGGGATTTGGATTTGAGGCGAAAATGCGAATAGGCCTCCTCACGTGATTGTACTGTAACTAGAATTATCACGTGACCATGTTCCAAATCTCATCGGTTTGTTCTTAACCAATCAGAGTTCAGTGCGCCTACTCAACGCTCCCTGCTGAAAAAAACAGTTTAGACCAGCATGAATTCCATGCTGGTCCAAGCTGGTTTATGCTGGTTAGTGTTGGTTTAGCTGGTGGACCAGCATGACCATGCTGGTCAACCAGCATGGTCTTGCTTGGTGAAGCTGGTCAACCAGCATGGTCTTGCTGGTGAAGCTGGTCAACCAGCATGATCTTGCTGGTGAAGCTGGTCAACCAGCATGGTCTTGCTGGTGAAGCTGGTCAACCAGCATGGTCTTGCTGGTGAAGCTGGTCAACCAGCATGGTCTTGCTGGTCAACTAATCCACATCTTGCTGGTTAAGCTGGCCAACTAATGTGGTCTTGCAGGTTAAGCTGGATCACCATGCCAGGTTAGTTCATCACATTGTACATAGTTAAGCAGCCCCAGTACCTTACCTATGTGGTCCTTGTAATTTAACTGGTGGGACCAACAGTTAGGCTATATGTCAACTTGTTTATTGAGATTTTGATGTCTATTTCTAAACATAAGATGTTAAAAGAGAATGGAAAAAAATAAGTAAACAAAGTAATTTATTGCAAATCCTCAGCCTGAAATGCAGTACATTAAACATTTTCAAACAAAACGGTTACCAAAAAAGAAAGATTTCTGAATGTTAATTACATCTGAAGGGGATCAGTTTTACAGTTTGCACAAAAATGTATAATGTACATATTTGAAAATACAGTCATAGGAATTGCTTTCAGAGCGTCTGTATTGAAGCATATAAAATATATACAGTGCCCTCCACTATTATTGGCACCCTGGGTAAAGATGAGTAAAAAGGGTTATAAAAATTAATTGTTTTAATTAAAGTTTGGTGAATTAGCTTAATGTCGCACTGAAAAAATTAGAAAGATCCAACCTTTAATTTAAGTAAATTTATTCTGAGAAAAATAATAATAAAATCGCTCATCAAGAAATAATTATTTTTAACTAAACCACGTGTGCCAAAACTATTGGCACCCCTGCATTTAATATTTTGTACAACCTCCCTTTGCCAATAAAACAGCACTGAGTCTTCTCCTGTAACATATAATAAGGTTGGAGAATACAGAGCAAGGAATCTGAGACCATTCCTAGTTACAGAATCTCCAGATCATCCAGAGTCCTATGCTCTCTCTTGTGCACTCTCCTCTTCAGCTCAGCCCACAGGTTTTCAATGGGGTTTATGTCAGGGGACTGAGATGGACATGGTAGAAGCTTGATTTTGTGTTCAGTTAACCATTTTTGTGTTGATTTGGACATATGTTTTGGATAATTGTCCTGCTGGAAGATCCAACGACGACTCCGTTTTAGTTTCCTGGCAGAGGCAGCCAGATTCAGATTTAAAACCTTTTCCCCACAACATCACAGAACCCCCACCATACTTAACAGTGTTCAGGATCAGGTTATTTTTGGTATAGCCATCCTTCTTTTTACACAAAACCCACCTTGAGTGTTGGTTGCCGAAAAGCTACATTTTCATTTCATCTGACCATAGAACATGGTTCCATTCAAAGTTCCAGTAGCGTTTAGCAAACTCCAGGCGCTTACATTTGTGGTGAAATGACAGGAAAGGCTTTTTTCTGGCATACCTTCCAAATAAATTGTTGGCATGGAGGTGACGTCTAATGGTAGTTTTGGAGACTTAATGACCCCAAGATGCTACTTTCCTCTGTAATTCTCCAACAGTGATCTTTGTGGATTTTTTTTGCCTCTCTTACCATCCTCCTCACTGTGCATGGGGGCAAAATAAACTTGGGTCTTCTTCACCTCTCTTCCAGGCAAGTTTGTAACAGTTCCAGTTGCTTTGAACTTTTTAAGTATTGCCCTAAAGGTAGATATGGGCATTTTCAGGTGAGTAGCTATTTTTTTATAGCCATTCCCTGACTTATGAAGCTCAACACACTTTTCCCTCATTTGATTTGTGTGTTCTCTTATCTTTCCCATGTTAATGTATGAATCAGATCAAAGACGCGTTCAACGTTTTTTTTTCCATATAGGCTTCGAAAATTAAAAACAGGAGGCGCCTCGCGTTTTGAAGCTGTTAAAGCGCGTCCGGTGTGATCGCGGCCTAATACTCCACATGTAGGAATATAGAGGCATGTTCCCTACATCTTCATGCATTATTCATCATTAGTTAGCTATAAAAAATAAGTGATATCAGATCAAAAACGTCTACGACGTAAAAAAAGCCAAGTTACTCACGCATAGCCTACATAGCGCTGTCTATAAGTTCTTAATTCCAACTTGCAAAAACTAGGTCTGCCTTTAAAAGTCTTCATATCAAAATGTGGCCAAGTTACAACTAACAATATTGCCTATCGTAGCTCACACTAAATTTCTAGCTCTATTCCAAAGCAATGCTATCCAAACTTTCCTAAATTATTTAATGCAACTTGGCCCTGTGTTTCTTCATCTTTGCATGTGAAGAGATTGTGCCTCATGGAACAACATATGATTTCAATGAATGTTTTTAACAGTTGATGAATAATTACACTCCAGAAAGGACATGGTTGTACTTTGTTGGCAAGTTTACTTTAGAAAATGTACAGGTTTTAAAATGTTAACTGCTGCTACAGCATTCTTTACAATTCACAAACAGACATTTATATGAAGAAACATCATGCACAATAGAGAAAGGGGTGATGAATCAATAAATGCAGATAAAAATGAGTAATATTTTTACCTAGAAAATAGCATACATAAAGCATTTTTACAAACGTATCCAGACATGTTTGTGGGTCAGATGGTGGCAAATAAGTAATAGTACCAATTTTCTTAACATAATAGTATTTATGATATTTGCAAACAGAATTTTGTGAACACAAGGATATCTATGCTCTGTAGGACCACACAGGTTTTGATAGAAATCCAAATAAATAAATCAGTAAATACATAATAATAATAATAATAATAATACATTTTATTCATTCTGTGCTTTTCATAGACCCAAGGCAGTGGATGCAGACAATTGTTCAAACATGCCCTATAGTGTAGTCATTTTTCTGTTTAATTTCTAAGTGCAACACATCTGAATCAGAGTATTTCCACTATAAATTATTTTCATTTTGCAGTTTGATGTGGCACATACAGTTTCATTGACCACATTCTCTTGAGATGGTAAGATGAAGAAACACAGGGCCAAGTTGCATTAAATAATTTAGGAAAGTTTGGATAGCATTGCTTTGGAATAGAGCTAGTTTATTTAGTGTGAGCTACGATAGGCAGTATTGTTAGTTGTAACTTGGCCACATTTTGATATGAAGACTTTTAAAGGCAGACCTAGTTTTTGCAAGTTGGAATTAAGAACTTATAGACAGCGCTATGTAGGCTATGCGTGAGTAACTTGGCTTTTTTTACGTCGTAGACGTTTTTGATCTGATATCACTTATTTTTTATAGCTAACTAATGATGAATAATGCATGAAGATGTAGGGAACATGCCTCTATATTCCTACATGTGGAGTATTAGGCCGCGATCACACCGGACGCGCTTTAACAGCTTCAAAACGCGAGGCGCCTCCTGTTTTTAATTTTCGAAGCCTATATGGGAAAAAAAAACGTTGAACGCGTCTTTTTTGTTGTTGCTAGGCAACCGAACTTCGTACCTGTCAATCACTTGGTTGACATTAAACAAACTAATAAAATTTAACTGTACATTTTGGTCCGTTATTTATATTTTTGAAACCATGGATAAGAGGAGAGCACTTGCGTTTGCTCTTTTGGAGAGTGACCGACAAAAAGAGTTAAAAAACAAAGAAAGGTCCATCTGGGTCCACGAAATTCTCAAAAAAAGAAAACAACAGGGGGAATATCATCAACTCATTCAAGAGCTTCGTCTTCACGAGAATAGGTTCCAGCAATATTTTAGGCTGAGCAGAGATCAGTTTGATCAGCTTTTATCTATAGTTGGATCCAAAATCTATAAGATCAACACCAACTACAGGGAAGCTATTTCACCAGCCGAGCGTCTGTGCATCTGCTTGAGGTAACGTTAGGCAACATTGTAACGTTATATCTGCGGTAACATTGTTTCACTGCACAGAAAAAAAAAATACGGATAAAAGACCGTTCGCTAACTCTTAACAATTACCAACAATTTCCACAAGATGGTGCTGTAATCTTTACTTGGGAGACTTAAGTGAAAGGGTACATTGAGTTAAAGGTACTTGTACATTAGCCAAGAATTGTTCAAGAAACCACAACAAACAATATATATCATTTCCATTACCTTTTTTTTTGTAAAGAAAACATTAACTATATGCAATTTCAAAATGTAAAACTGAATAATGAATAAATCATATAGATGGCCAGTTAGCTGTACCGAGAACAAAGCATTTCAGTACCCTAGTGAAATAGCTACTTAATAGGCAACTGTACATTTTTATAATATACAGCGCAGTCCATAAGTATTAGCTGAATGTCTAAACTATAAGCTCATAGTCACTGATCCATTTTAAAATCCAATGTGCTGGACTAGAGCCAAAACAACATAAAATGTGTCACTCTCCAAATACTTACGGACTGAACTGTAGATGTGGTTTTACAATATGGGTTACGTTTTCTTTGAAAACGTGTTGCAAATTGCAATATATATTTTTTTTCGCATTATCATTTGACTTGTATTTAAACACATGCAACTCCCCTGTCACATTTCAGATTTCTGGCCACTGGGGACTCCTACCGTTCTATAGCATTCAGCTATAGGGTTGGTTTCTCCACTGTGGTTAAGATTGTCAGGGAGGTGTGTGAGGTCCTCTGGACGAGCCTGGTGGAGGAATACATGCCAGTTCCTGGTAAGGAGGAGTGGAAAGAAATCGCAGAGGATTTCCAAACACTGTGGGACTTCCCAAATTGTGTAGGTGCCATTGATGGGAAGCATGTTGCCATCCAAGCTCCATCAAATAGTGGTTCCCTTTACCACAATTATAAAGGCACCTTCTCCATCGTTCTCCTTGCAGTCGTGGATGCAAGATACAGATTTCGAGTCGTCGATATTGGGGCCTACGGCAAAAGCGGTGATGGAGGTACACTGGTGTCTTCATCATTCGGCCAAGCCCTTCTCCATCAAGCCATGGACCTCCCTGCAGACAAACCTCTCCCAGGAGCTGAAGAAGCCACGCCTTACGTGTTTGTGGGAGATGAGGCGTTCCCCTTGCGGAGATGCATGATGAGGCCATTCCCCGGGCAACGCTTGTCACCAGAACAGCGCATTTTTAACTACCATCTGTCACTAGCCCGGAGGATGGTGGAGTGTGCTTTCGGGATCCTTGCCTCACAGTGGCGGCTCTACAGAAGGGTCCTCGGTGTCTCACCTGAGGTTGCTGAAGTTGTGGTGAAGGCAACGTGCATATTGCACAACTTCATCCGTTGGCACTCTGCAGATGAAGAGGACCCCAGCAGCACAGTGATGAATCTAGAGTCATCAACTGGGATGCAGGATATCTCCCGGCTTAGCAGCAACAACACCTCCAGAGATGCAATTGCAGTGAGGGAGAAGTTCACCGCCTACTTTTCGTCACCAACTGGTGAAGTGCCATGGCAGTATACAGTGGTTTGACACACCAATGATGTCAGACATCAACATCAAAGGCTCTTTTAAGAGCCACCAAATAATCAGAAAAGAGTATCTACAATATCCATTAAACTTTTTTTAAAGACTAGTGTGATTTTTGAATGTTAATACTGGTGTGTGTATGCATGCTGGGATGCTCCCAGACCAAAACATTCCAATGTATCCGCATACGTACAAATAGCAATAGATAAAATATTTAAAATCAGTCTCATTAACCCCACACCACTAAAAAAAAAGAGATTCTTAGTTTTCTATCGATACTTACCAATATTGAGTTTCTACTCCAAGGATTTTCTCCCTAATTTGTAACCTTGGTTTACACTCGTTCCAGTGCAAAATAACATATTAAGAGCACTGCAGTAAGAGTGTCTTCGTGGGTTGAACTGATGAGTTTAATTAAACGTTTACCATTATAAACCAGATATTAAAAACACCATTATTGAAAACAATAGAAAATGGAGAGAGATTAAAAATTAAATGTGTTCAATTAGCATTTCACTCAAAGATGCAATGATATTCCCATAAAATAGAGTTCCTGGGATGCTTATTAAACATGTTCCTACTTATTCCTACCAGTATTATAAGGTTCTGAGACATATGGTGTTATCCTGTTACAAATCCTGTTGTAAAATCTGACTCAGAGAATACCATGTGAAGATCCATCAGTTGAAAGGGCAGAACTTTATTTCAACATGTCATCACAATTCAATTGGAACCACTATTATTATTTACATACATACAAAAAATAATAATAATAATCCAGCAATTAATACTGTCTGTGTTAGTGTGTGTACAGTGGGCTCCAGAATTATTGCCACCCCTGACTGGAAATGTACTGAGAAAAAAAAAACTACAAAAAAAAGAAATAACACTCCAAATGCCAACATGTAAGAAATACTGTACTTAAAGGAGAACGCCGGGTTATTTCTTAAACTTCTATATGGATTTTATATGTTTAATGTGAGTCTTGAAGCTTACTGCACTAGAACTGTGCCTCCTGGTTCCCTTGTTACCAGACACGCTGTGTCACGCTGATATACGTCAGTGGTGGTTAATTCCAGCTGCATGTCTATACTGTATACTGGAAGGTTGGAAATTGATCAGATTCGCTGATAAACATAAATATATTATATGATAGATAAATAAATAAATATATAAATATGATAAATAGTTAACAGTTCTAGTGCGGTAAGCTTTAAGACTCACATTAAACATATAAAATCCATATAGAAATTTAAGAAATAACCCGTCGTTCCCCTTTAATGTTTCAATGGAAGCAACAAAAATTATTTATTCATTTAAGTGAGTTAAGTCATTAATTATATTGTCTATTTATTTATTTTTAAGTATTTTTTGTGCATTGCCAGGGGTGCCAGTAAGTGTGGAGCCCACTGTATGTGTGTGTGTGTGTGTGTGTGTGTTTGAACCTAAAACTCACCTTGAAATTCAGCCGCATTTATAATTTGCATGAATTTTACCTTAACTTCAGACCTAATTTGAGGAGGTAAGCGTTTCATTGCTGGTATGAGGCTCATAAAAAAGTGCTCATCCTCGTCAAGAGGTTTGTTGACAACAGAAAGCAGCTCGCGCTGGTATTCTGTTAACTGCTCCTCTTGATCCCTTCTCCGCTTCTTCCCTTTGGAGGTAGGAGGGTGGACAGGGGTTTCCACAGTGGGTGGGTGGGTGGGTGGGGGTGGGGGGGGGTTCAGGGATTAATGTGGAGGGTGATTGCCCATCTTCAGACTAAAGGAAAATACATAGAATAGGACTTAATTGTCAATGTCATAATTGTAATTTGTCAGACTCATTTCACATTTACCCATCCAAATTAGAGAGGTCAGAGCACCACAGTGCAATGTCCCTGTAGCAGTTGCTCAGTCAATTATTTAACTAGACCCATTTCACTCTCTAATCAGTAGAGATATGACACCATTTTCAAGATGCTATTGTACTTGTACGTTTACTACACTTTCTGTTAACATTTGCTACACCTACCTCTGATGACACCATAGGAAGCAGCAAACTCCCAACCGTGTCATTAGCACTGTTCTCTGATGTAACATTATTCAGATTGGAGCTTGTGGCCCTCTCTTTAATATGAGCCTCCAAAAACGACATTATTGCCGAAAACCTCCATTCTGCTGACTACCTCCTTCTGAACCACTTCTCTTTTCTTTTTTCTCTGTGTTCCTTTCTTTTATATACTTGTCCCTCAGGTACTTCCATTTTCTCTTGCATTCCTCCTCTAGCAAAAAGCAGTATAAACATATCAATGGTCAACCATCCAGCAGTGCTGGAATATAGACAATCTAGCTACTTTAAAGCAGAATACAGACAGAGTTGGCGTTTGTAACGTTACACAGCTCTGTGAGATGTCGTTAGTATTGCAAGCTTGTAGCCTAACTACCGTTACCAACTAGCCTATTCGGAACAGTATCGTGCTTTTATACATTTTTAGAAAGAAAATAACTTAACATCGACGTCGATCATGGCACCAATTTGTCTCCATGCCTTGGACCGCTTGTTTTTATCGTGGTATTCACGATTTGTGAAATCATATAGTTCCGGGTAGGCTGAAACGGCAACGACCAACTTCTCCTCCATCTTTTTTTTACAACGGGAATAACGGAAGAATCAAGGCCCGCCTCTACTTTCGTGCGATTGGACAGAGGAGAAAAGAATGACAGTGACGTAGCGCGCATTTTTCCTCAGAGCGCTTCAAGTTGAGATATTTTCAACCCTGTGCGCACCGAGCATTTTTCGAAAAACAGCGAGGCGCCTGGAGCAGATAAAGGCGAGGCGACCGGGGCGCAAAAGCAGCGTGGAAAACGCTTCAAACTCATTGAAAACAATTCGAAAAAGGCGCCCCCAGCTGTTAAAGCGGATCCGGTGTGATCGCGGCCTTACTCATGCAAGGTGTTTACAATACATTTAGCAGTAATGGTGATAGACAATTAAAACATGTTCGTCTTACCAGTCTTCACCCGGGCACCATAAATGTAGAGAATATCCTCGACAGGGCGCCATATATGTAAGGAATATGCCTTCCATGTGTGGTCTACGAGCTAGCGAGCGAGCTAGTGAGTTCATAAGCACAGCAGAGTTAGGCTATTCAACACTGGATTGCCGGATGAGTAACTCCAACCTTCCACTAGTGAGTTTCTGCTCAGCAGAGTTTTTTTTCCAGTAGTGTAGAACGTTACCTGCGGGAAATGTTTTGGTACCGGACAGCTAGGTTTAGTTTAGTTTTCTGTAGTGCAATGAATGTAGGCTATAATGCATGTTGATTCGCTTCGTAGTAGCCTAGCTTGTATCTGCTTCCTGACGAGAAGCAGGAAGTAACGTTGGCGAACAAGCTTAATTGGAGAACACCTATTTCCCAGGAATCTTAGCCAGAAAGAAAACAATAGATACTACTAAGAAAGTACATACCAGAGATTCTTCTTCTTCTTCTTATATTATAATAATTAAAAGTGTTTGCAGTAAGCTACATTATCAGCAGAGTAGCGTAGACTAGAGCCACATTCGGAGGCTATTCATTTTTTTTTTTTAAGTGACTAACCATGAATCAGATATGTTTGGGGAATTGGCGGTTTATAAATCCGATCTCTTAAAGGCTTGCAGCTTAAAAGAGGCTATCCTCAATTCTTAGTGTAGGCTATTATCGTAAATTCTTAATTTTCCTAGTAGTTCATTTTATGGTGACCTTGTGTTATGTGTGAAAAGGATAAAGTGAACAGAGCTGAAGTGAAGAAATTAATGAATAAAGAAATGTTGGCCGAGGCAAGGGGTTTCCACAGTCAGTCAGTCATGACCGCAAGAGCAGAGCGTAACACCCTCCCCAAACCAGACAAGAGCGAGCGTCCGGTTTTGGGAGGGTGTGATATAGTACAAGTGAAATACAAGTGAAACATTGAACAGTTAATATTGGAAACCTCTTTTGCCTTTGCAATAAAAATACGTTAATGTGTCAATGTGAAAATAATAACAGGCTAAGAAATGAAAAGTACTTAACAGTTGCACATTGTTTCTGTGGAAAATACACATGCCCTGCTGGGCTCGAACCCACAATCCACTGTGTGAGAGACTGCAGTTCTAACCACAAGGCCACAGTAGCTTCTTGGAAAGCATGATACATTAGATACATTAACATTAAAAAACATTAGTATGAAGCGTTTTTATTGGACGATAAGCTTGATGAGCAGGTATACGGACCATACCCTCAAATAATAATTCTCCCCATTGGATAACATCGCGACGGAGGCAGGCAGTTTGGCAGGAAAATGGGAAGAAGAAGAAGTAGAAGAAGAAGAAGAAGAGGAAGGAGAAAAACGGCAAAATAACCCAAGTTTGGGGCTTTATTGTGTGGATGTGTGAAGTTGTATCTGAATGCTGTGTGGTTACATGAGGTCAGAACATACAGAAGTTAATGTTTTTAAGGGCTGAGAGTCTATGGTCATTGTGGTTACGTCTGTAGGAAACCCTGAAAAGTGCCAAACTCTCGGTGCTGTATAGGTATGGGGCATGCCCCACCAAGCCGTAACTTGGCGGATGGCATACCTGCCATCCCAATAAGGGAATATGGCCCCTGTGTCACCTCATATTTATACCCCAGTGAAACAGGAAGTCATAGATTACTGCTTGAAAGTTCCTAAATACTAATCAACTTTAATAAGTAAAATATAAATGGAAAAAATGCTTCAGTTACATCTTGTTCATAAAAATTTCTAGGGGTGCCAATAATTGTGGCACATGTGGTTTTGTTAAAAATTATTATTTCTTGATGAGGGATTCTTTTTTTCTCAGAATAAATTTACTTCAATTAAAGTGTAAGGGGTCAGGTATGGAGGACCAAATGCGACAGAGGAATTCTAAAAGCTATGCCTATAGAGATCGCCACAAGAGCGTAAAGACTCTGTGAGAAATAGGAAGGAAAGAAAAACAAAAATCTCAACCCAATACAAAAAGGGAATTAAACTCTTAGGCTAGAGTATAGATAGGAAATGAAAATAATGTCTCTCTCGATACTGGAGAGTAGGAAAAATAGAGAGATAAACGAATAGAACATAAAGCGACCCTGACCACCGGGCAAATAATTGGTAGAAATGAAAGAGGACAAAAACAAAGAAACAAGAGAAGGTAACGAAAACCAGACTGGGAATAGAGTAAATAATGAGGCAGAAAATATCTGAAGATCTAACCCTAACTCTAATTCCTTCATATTTCTCGCGGAGTCTTTACGCTCTTGTGGCCCTGAGGAGCGCTGCTCATGCCGCTCCAAGGAGGAACGACCACCGAACCGAAGAGAAGCTGAAATCCCATGACAGGACCCCCCCTCTAAGGGACGGCACCAGACGATCCCTCAGCCTTCTTTTTACGGAAGTCCCTAATGAGTTCTGGGTCCAGGATGTTCCTGGAGGGAACCCAGCAGCGCTCCTCGGCCATAACCCTCCCAATCCACTAAAAACTTGGCGCCTCTGCCCACACGCCTCTCAGACAAAATGCGGTGAATGGTATAAACCAGACCACCATCCACGCGGCAGCTTGTTTGTCGGAGCGAGAGTGCTCACCAGCACAGGCTTCAAGCGGGAATTGTGGAAAGTGGGGTGGATGCACATAGAGCGAGGGAGCTGTAAGCGCACGGTGACCAGGTTAATTTTACGGGTAATCTTGAATGGACCCACAAACCGGGGAGCAAGTTTGCGGGATTCCACACGCAGGGGCAGATCTCGTGTCGAGAGCCACACTCGTTGCCCGACCCTGTAGGAAGGGACTGGGCGACGATGCGCTGTCTCCGGTACAGAAGACAATTTGGGTAGCGCGATAAAGTGAGCCGCCTTGGAGAATCTGTCAACAACCACTAAAATCAGCGTGTTGCCCTGAGACACAGGCAACCTGGTGAGAGAGTCGAGGGTGACGTGACTCCAAGGACGGCTGGGAATGGGTAGAGGGAGCAGAAGGCCCGAGGCTGGGAGTCGTGAACCCTTGCTGCAGGCACAAACCGAACAGGCGGAGACAAACTCTCGCACATCTCTCTCCATCTTAAGCCACTAAAAACGTTGGGACAAAAATTCCTTAGTCCGGTGGATGCCTGGATGAGCTGCTAACTGAGAGGAGTGACCCCATTGGAGAACCCGGGACCTAACCCGAGAAGGGACAAAAAGACAGTTAGGCGGACCCCTGCCTCGGCCAGGGTCAGCACGCAAAGCCCCTTGAACAACCGCCTTGATCTCCCACATAACAGGTTAAAATTTGAGCAGTGGGTACAATTGGTTCCGGGTGTGGGTCTCTATCAGCGCATTTGTAAATGCGTGAAAGCACATCCGGCTTAACATTCTTCGAACCAGGTCGATAAGTCAAAAGAAATCTAAACCGGGTGAAGAATAATGCCCACCGGGCTTGACGCAAGTTACATGTTTTGGCCTGTTGGACATATAATTCCTATGGTCGCTCCAGACAGTGAAAGGGTGTTTGGCTCCCTCCAATCAATGACGGCGGGTGTTAAGGCACGAGAGAAATATGCGCATCGGTGCAGTTTGCGGTCCTGCGAAGAATGCTGGGACAGAATAGCTCCTACTCCCAGTTCCGAAGCATCCACCTCAACCACAAAGGGAAGGGAGGGGTTGGGGGTTATCAAAATAGGTTCGGAGCTAAACCTCTTTTTAAGTTCCGCGAACGCTGCTTCAGCCCTAGGGTTCCATAGGAACTGGGCAGATGATGTTTTCTTTGTGAGGGCAGTGATAGGGGCGGCTACCATGCTAAAATTGCAGATAAACCACCTATAAAAATTAGCAAAGCCCAGAAAGCGCTGTACTTGCTTCGCTGAAGTTGACACTATTTCTCCAAATCCATCAGGACCTTTCCGTCTGCCACAATGAAGCCCAAGAAAGAGACGGCGTTAGTATGGAATGAGCACTTCTCGGCTTTCATGAATAGCTGCGCCTTAAGGAGAGCTTCTAACACTTGTCTAACGTGACCGACAAAAGGAAAGATCACAAGAGAAAATTTAAATATTGTTTAGATAAACAAAGACGAATTTCTCTAGCATCTTTCTAAGAACGTTGTTAACTAGCACCTGGAAGACAGAGGGGGCGCTAGTGAGGCCAAACGGCATCACCCGGTACTCGTAGTGTCCGTGGTGTGTGTTGAACGCCGTCTTCGACTCATCACCCGTGCGCTTGCGCATTAGGTTGTAAGCATTGTGCAGATCGAGCTTAGAAAAGACAGACGCCCCCTGTAAGCGCTCGAAAGCGGAGTTCATAAGTGGAAGTGGGTACCTGTTCTTAACGGTGATGTTGTTAATCTATACAGGGTCTTAGCCCCCCATCTTTCTTTTTAACAAAGAAAAATCCTGCACCAGCAGGTGATGTGGAAGGTCTGATAAAACCATTAGAATACAAATAGCCTGTAACCTTATGCCTTTATGGTTATGAGCGTCAATATTAAAGTAGCCTACTTATTATAAATATATAAACTTCTCACCGGAAAGTGGAGTTTCTAACTGTAACGTAATTTAGCTACCTAACGTTACTAAAGACAGCTTGCTAAATGCATTTGCTTGTCTAACATATTAATATTGTGCCTGCTGTCTGGGACCAGGGACAGGCTGCGAAATTTTAATAATAATAGGTAACCTTATATTATATAATTTTAACATTGACTAGTGTATATTAATAATAATAGGTAACCTTATATTATATAATTTTAACATTGACTAGTGTATATTATTTTCCTTGTAGCTAACGTTATAGCTATGAGGCATTCTGAGGTGAAAAAACGTAGTCGGCAGTAACCGTTAACGTTATAACAAAAGGAGCACTGATATAAGGGGAATGGGGTTAATGTTATGTTACCTGAACAATTAAGGGACTGGCTGTGAAATTTTAAATCATTATCGCTACGAACATTAAAGAGATACTGCAGAGGCTTTTCTAAGGCCCTTTTTTCCGCTTCAATTTGAACTGAAACTCGTGAGTAGGTGTGGTCATATGACGATGATGCCACGTAGTCATATTATGAATATTCATACGGTCAAGGAGTGAAAGGGTGTGTCTTGGTGAACTGACTCAGCCCCCTTCCAGCTCTCTCCTCACAACTAAATAAAATGGCTGTATTAGTTGAGCAACGTCTTCGCGAGGAGAGGACCCAGGATGTAACCGAATGGTAAAGCTAACGTTACCTAGCTAAGTTAGCTTGTTTGTCTGCCTAAAATAACGTTACTATTGAATACATTCAAATACACAGCAAAACCCAGTCACACAGTAACGTTAGTATATTGAACATGGCTGGTTGTAGCGCCCTCATAACTTCACTTGGTCCGGAGAGAATGATCATTTATTAGCTAACATTATTCATAAATGATATAGCTAATATAATTAGCTTTCTAAGTTACCAGTTCTCTCTGGACCAAACGGGGCTAAACTCACACACAATAGACTGCCTTGCATTACCTAACTTATCGATACATTCCGTCCGAGTTACTGACCAACTGGTTACTGGTTTTGCTAGGGCTACATCAAATGTATTATTGCTATCGTTTATTAGCTAACGTTACGTATTCATAAAAGATAGCTCACACAATAGGTTGCCTTCAACCCCACATTAGCTATTACCTATCAGTAATGTCAACCGTTTGCAAAAGCATTTTTGTTGTAGTTTGTACAGATAACTTGCATGTAAACAGAAACAAACTAATGTCCCAACAGGTGTGCTTGTGGCCACTGCTCTAACCTGTCCCCTCCAGAAAACCTATGTTGCCGTGAGGAAAACTGCTGTGCCGTAGTCGGGCATGCTTGGCCCAACTGTATAATAGTGGCCAATACATGTGCAATTACACAATGTCACAAATACAATGTAATAGGTATATTGTACTTAGCTGTTTTACTTAGCTGATGTAATGATTACAAAATTACATCCATCACTGTTGGGATGGCACCTGGCTTCAGCGACAGAGTTTTATAGAAGCCCATCTCAAAGCCAGTTAAATTGTGGTAGCAGTCCGGTGTGAAGTGCGCGTTGCACACTAGGGCTTTCTTCGGCAAGTCCGCGTGATCTACACCGATAGCTTGAAGCCCTGGCTAAGTAGTGCTGGGTCTCGGCAGATTATGAAAGCTAGCAGAGCCGGTGGCGTTGCACCGAGGAACGATACATCTCTGACTCCTTGGCGTAATGCAGGCAAGTTAGCTAAAGATACCAAGTAGTAAGACGTCGTATATGAATAACTGTAGCTCGATATAAGTCGTAATATTAACGTTAGCAATAATACAAAGCAATTCGCATTTGAACTTGAAATAGCTAATTAGCAGTACAAGGGTCTCAGTCTCAGAAGGAAAAAAAAAAATCGTCGTTCTCTGCTTTTATACCACGGGCCCAGCCAAGACCCACCCCTAGGACCACCTCAAGTCCACCCATTTTTATGTTAAGGATCTCGTGACGTCACGAATCCCCGGAAGCCAGCATATTGGTAAGTCTACACAAAAACTCAGATAAAACCATTTTGACTAAACATTAAATTTTCGGACATAAACAGTTGTGTATGATCATAATCTAACTCAAAACATAGGTTTTCAACGGGAAAAGTCGGTTTTTGACTGCAGTATCACTTTAACATTAACTACTTTAACATTGGCTACTGCATTTCATTTGTATTATTATTACATTTATTACATGTATTTAGCAGACGCTCTTATCCAGAGCGACTTACACAATATTTTTTTTTAGCATTTTTTTAACATATTATCCATTTATACAGCTGGATACATACTGAAGCAATTCAGGTTAAGTACCTTGCTCAAGGGTACAACGGCAGTGTCCTACCTGGGAATCGAACCTGCAACCTTTCGGTTACAAGGCCAGTTCCTTAACCATTATACTACACTGCCATTTGCCCAGTAACCATTATACTACACTGCCATTTGCCTTAACCATTATACTACACTGCCATTTGCCCAGTAACATTAGGTGGCAATCTATTTCAATATCAAAAATATTCTAACTAGATGATAGATTGCGCACCCACGGCTAGTAGACCGTTATTTTTCAAATTTGATATGGCGTGAAAGATTGTGCCTTTTCTGCTTTCACTGTGAAAGAGATGGAAAAAACAGCCATAGAGAGCTGAAGTTAACACATTACTGCCCTGGTCCATGCTGGAAGAGAAATGTATTAATTTATGCATTGACTTTTCTGCTATTGACAAATACCTGTATAACAAGACAAGGTATCATGCCAGTTTCTCGGTTCCATAAAATTAGATTATTACGTAACACCCAAACTATCTAATTTGTGAAAGCAACCCCAAATTTATAATCATTTAAGTAAAGGTACATGCTTTGGGGGGGAGGGGGTACTACAAAGTAAAGTGAACTGGCCCAAGCAGTGGTTGCTATTTCATTATGAACGGCTATATTTGTTTATTTCTCAGAACATTATACATATAGACATCACATTTAGAATAATGCCTATGGTTCAGTGATGCAGATGATGCCATGGCGTCGCCATGTACAGTATACTGTTTGGTGCGACCCAGGGTTATGTGGCCGTGGTATTCAAATATACTTTTCAGTGTTGGCAGGTCTGTGTGGGTAATATTTCTGTTATTGAAATGATATGCTTTCACATGATTATCTATAGATTTCCTCACGCATGCTTATTTTGAATAGATTTTCACTATAAAATGCAAGGTGTATTATTTTGTCCAGCTTTTTCATCATTCACTCTCTTTTACAGGTAAAGAATCTATCTCAGTGTGGAGGACCATCCACAAAAGATGCCTCCTTAAAAATGACCTAGCCAAATATATAAATCGAAGGGGCATCAACGAATAAGGATTTAAGAACGGGATACCACCCATGTTTTGGGTTTGCATTTTGGGTTAACATTACTATAAGGTTTTATGTGCCTAATGCTTTTACTAATAATTATGTTGTTATGTACCACTTTTTTTTTTTTTTTACATTGTTTCTATTGTTTATTATAAGGGACCATACAACAGAATTGGCTGACCCCTGCTGCCAGTGACAGGGAGGGGGGCCATTGTGTCAGACACTAAGCGTCACAAAGCTGCTGCATGCACTACTACACCACCAGATTACAGACTGTGTATATAATAAGACCGACATGTGTATATAATAATTATTTTTTTGTGGTAATCATTAAGGTGTCTGTAATGTACTTGCAGTGCAGTCCGTAAGTATTTGGACAGTGACACATTTTTTGTTGTTTTGGCTCTGTACTCCAGTACATTGGATTTGAAATGTAACAGTGACCATTAGGTTAAAGTGCAGACATTGAGCTTTAATTTGAGGGTGTTTACATCCATATCAGGTGAACCGTGTAGCAATTGTAGCCCTTTTTATACATAGCGCCCCCTCCCCTCCCCCCACCAATTCCAAGAGAGATCCATTCACATGCAGAGAGGTTATAGTATCACTTGTCTTTTGATGTTGTTGAGTCAAAGACATCAGGAAGTCATGGCATGCAGAAGATATGCAACCAAATATTAAATATGGTGACTATTTAAGTTTATGTTAATTTATCCAAATACTTTTGGTCCCCTAAAATGGGGGGGACTATGCATAAAAATGAAAGTCTCAACTTCCTCATAGTCACTGTTTAATTTCAAATCCAATTTGCTGGAGTACAGACCCAAAACAACGAAAAATGTGTCACTGCTCAAATTCTTAGACTGCACTGTAGCTCTTGATTTTAGCTACATCGTAAGATCAGATTTTTGATTTATCAGTGTTAGTGGAAATTGCACTTAAATTCAAGATGTTTGGAAGTGGAATGTTTAGATTTTAAACGAGGAAATATTATGTCAGCACTTTATATCTTTTGGAAAAGCAGTTGATTGCATCTTTTTTGACTAAATTGGGCCTGCTGATAGTATTGTTGTTCTTTTTAACTTCTGAATTTTGTACTCAACAATTTTTAATAAAATCTTTGAAGTGAGAATTGAGTTAAGAATTATTTCTAATAGGATCGGGTACATTTCACCATGGTATGGCATTTGTCTCCGCACTTAGACAATGGAGTTAGATGAGCTTCAACTTAACTTTTGTTAGATTCAACTCATACCCAATACTAAAACTAGTTAGAAATACAGTTGATGCAAATGTAGTAAGTATGTTGTCTAAATGTCTTGGGTATGTAGTTGTATGTTTTTATAATGCTACTACGCCAATAACACCATAAAAATTAAGTTTTAGGGTCGAAATTGGCTAATTTAAGACTTATCTGTTAAAGTGCTGCTGGCTCAATTCTGGCCCATTTCATGCCCTAGATACGGCGTTGTGATGTTTGTGTTGTGGCCGAGTTCCGGCGACCGGAATCAGGTTGATTCATCACCGTCATTCCAGGGCAGTATGTGGGCCAAAAGAAACTGGTAAGTGTGGGCCAGAATTGGGCCGTTACTCACTTGCTGCTGGCCCAATTCTGGCCCATTTCATGCCAGAGGTACGGCATTATAATGGTTGTGTTGAGGCCAAGTTCCGGCGACCGGAATCGGGTTGATTCATCGCCGTCATTCCAGAGCGGTATGAGGGCCGAACAAAACTGGTAAGTGTGGGTCAAAATCGGGCCGGTACTCACTTGCTATCTGGGTATGTATTTACAAATAATAAAAAACTAGCTAGCAACTTGCTAAGCTAGACTGAAAAACGAACTATCAAAAAACAAGGGACTATCAAGCTAGCTATAAAAAATATATACCAAAAATAAATAAGCTACTATAACTAGAATATTCAAAAAAGCTCAACTGTAAGCTAGCTATATCACTCGCACGCTAGCTATATCACTCTCCTGATTCTCCTCTCCACTCAGATCAACCGCTGAGATTCACTTTTATAGCTGCAGCGTAGGCCGCCGTCACTCCAAAACTTCAGGGCGTAGCCACCAAACTATCGGTGGGCGTAGCTGTACAGGTTTCTATTTCATCACCAAGAGGAATACGTCAGCTGGATGAAATTTCTGGTCAATCACAGATTGAATGTGCAGTAGGGGCGCCGGAAAGGCGTCCTCACGAATCCCTGTATCCCCGCTAATGCCCCTATAATTGCAACACTTACAGTAAAAAGACGTTGCCTGCATTCCCGTTCAATCTAAGACATATGGTAAAATTATGCACGCAAACATAAAAAATACAGACTAGGCTAACGCCACAATCAAAGTCAGTTGTTATTCAAATCAAATGCATGCAGTGTACATCAACCAATAAAATTGTTTCAATGATGTGTTCACGTTGTCTGTTGAGGCATTAAAGTTAGCTCAGCTCGCTATCAATAGCCCTGTAGCCTATATTGCAAACATGCTTCTGCAAAAATGTCAAAAGAATCAGAGCATGAGAAAGTAAAGTGCAGCTAATCAAAATGAAACATTAATGTTACATCCTCGCCGTCCACAACTGTTGAAGTTTGAGTAAAGGCAATTAAAATGCGCCGCAAGTTTATTTAGGATAGACTATGAATGACATCTTCACAAAAGCATGGCGTGCTAATAATTTACCAGAAATGTTAGCCTAGAGGCTAAATCATTTTGGTGAATGTGGAGGAATATGAAGATGACGAAGTAGCCTAGGATGGTCAGTACTTTCCTGGTTTTTAGTTCAATATGGCTTTGGGATAGGAATATAGACGATAGAAGTGCGCTACTGTGCTGACTGAACGCGTACGTTATAGTTGCTATTGCTTGCTGCTACTCGGCGGCCGTGTTGCTGTCGTGTGTAGGGAATATTCATTTAAATCTATACACGGGGCATCACTTATGTACAGCAATACGCCACTACCATCCTTATACAACTGGTGGCATAGTTTTTGTATCATAAATCAGTCTCATTAAATTTTATATACTATTCTCAAAAGAGAATATACTTTTTAAACTAAAGTATAAAGTATAAATGGGTAACTCAAATTAATAATTAAATGAATTAGCAATAAAATTACACATTAATAATTGCCTTAGCAAAATCACAATATTATGTACTCAGTTGATACCGAATTAATATAAATGATCCAGCTAGAAGGTGAAGACATTTTGGGGAATCCCTGCGATTAGCATTGGCTGACTCAGTTCAACACAAGAGCAACATTAATACAGACAATCTTGGAAAATGCAATAGTTTATTGAACACAAAGTACCAAACAGCAAAGCAGGATTCACTACTATAATGTACAACAAACTATGTGTGTGTGTGTGTGTGTGTGTGTGTGCGCACGTGGGGGTTTCCATGTTCCCCTGTGTGTGGGGGGGTTGCCTCGGACACGTGTTCAGAGAGAACAAAGAAACTAAAATGGAGGGAGGTTTGAAACTAGCTTTCGCTGGAGCTAGCTAATGGTGGCGCATGAACCATACCATATACATAAGGGATAGCCGTAAGCTTATCGATGCGTGTGCGTTGAGGTCAGCGTGCAGTGTTAAGATTACGACTGGTTAGTGTTTAAAGACAGATCACATGCAAGATACATTCTGTACGTGATGCATTAACCTAACGCTGCGCGGTGGATGGCTTAAAGCCATCCAAAGTAAAACGGTAACACAAAACTTTTACATAAGACACATTAACCATTCAATAGTTACATACATCCAGTCACAAACATGTTGCGGTTGCTAACTAATAAGCTATGCCCATGTTACAGCCTTACTTGAATTAAAGTCCGTTAAATAGGTTCCTCCGTTGGATTGCACACTCACAATGAAAAGGGGAAATCCGGTCGTCCTGATCCTGCGGTTGCCATTCGTAGGGGTAGCGATGCTGTAGGATCAGTGAGTGCGTGGTCCGCTTAGTGGTTCTTCTTGACCACCGGGTGCTCGCGATGTCTCCTTGCGTCTCATCTCCGGTCCTCCGTGGCCGATAGCCGGGGGTAGATGAGCCCGCCTCGCTCAGTTGGATCGGTGTCATGAACGACCGTGCTTCCTTGTGGAGCGAGGGCTCTTCCCCGGGCGTGCAGGCCGCACGGGGCCATGAGACGAGACAGTGAAGGCCCTGCCAAGTTGAGCAGACAACTGAACTGCGAAGAACTGCCAGAAGGAGCGGCCGTGTTGCCCCTTTTATAAACTTTATTGCCAGTCGCGCATTTCCACCTGTAAACTCGTATAATTGAACAAATAAATGGTTGTAGCTTGTACATTCTGACGTTTAACATTAGATAAGTGATTATATACAGTGTGCGAATTCCTCTCCTCTACTTGACTAGCCTATGCTAAAATTTGGCTAATAAAGTAAACTTTATTTAGGTCTATAGCATTTAGATGTAACTTTTCTGAATTTGGCTATGGTAGAATTTAATTACAAACAATACGAGGAGTGAGCTTTGGTAGCTCAGCTGCCTCTTTACAATAATGCATAATGAAGTAGCCTAGCTTAATAGGCTACCCTTCCTTTTCTCATATCCCCCTATCAATTCGCACGCTGTAGCCTAAGCTATATATAATTGTATAAATGATTAGCCAACATCAGAATTCAAAATGTAGGCCTGCAAGATACAAGCCTTTCTTTGTCAATTAAAGGATAGGTTCGCTATTTTGGACCTTGGACCCTATTTGCGGTCTGTCTTCCATGAACCTGACACATTGAGTCCATATTTTCGCTGATCGGTCCAGTATTGAGCTAGCTACAGATTTCCTGTAGGCTCTCACTGGGCTACAATAGAAGTCAACGGACTCATTTTCCTATAGAACTCTATGGGGGAAAAAGTCAGGAGAAACAACCCTTAAAGTGATCCATCCACATCTACTCCATATCTGGCAACAGAGTGATGGTTTGGGGCTCGTTTGATAGCTCAGACCCTTGATAACTTACAGCCATTTAGCCAGCCATGTGTTCCATACTGTACCAGTGTAATTTACAGCTGAATCTAGTCTCACCCCCCAATTTCCATAGAGATCCATTCAAATGCAGAGAGGTTATAGTATTGCTTGTAACAGTACCTGAAAATAAGATATCGACAGTTTTTTGATGTTGATGGTCACAGTCTTCAGGAAGTAACAGCATGTAAAGGATATGCGACCAAATATGAAATATGATACTTTAAAAATACGTTAAAGCAAAGGGTATGAATACTTATGTAAATGAGAAATTTTAGTTTTTTATTTTTAATAAATTTGCAAAAATCTCAAAAAAACTTTTTTTCACATTGTCATTATGGGGTGTTGTGTGTAGAATTTTGAGGGAAAAAATTAATTTAATCAATTTTGGAATAAGGCTGTAACAACAAAATGTGGAAAAAGTGAAGCGCTGTGAATACTTTCCGGATGCACTGTATATATATAATTGGTGAATGTTTAATTGTTTTTAGATGCTGGGGTAGGCTACACGTGGTTTATGCAAATGTAAAGAGGCCAGGGCTTAGCTTCAACAAAACGCTATTCACTACAACTATATTCAACGTATGAAACTTTTAAATACCTTGCTCAGCATCTTTTTATGTGTTTTTATTTTTCTGATATTTGGTGAATGTTTAATTGTTTTTAGATGCTGGGGTAGGCTACACGTGGTTTATGCCATGTGTAGAGGCCAGGGCTTAGCTTCAACAAAACGTGTGTTTTAAAATAAATGTTTGCTTATTTAAGTCTTTTTTGTTTAATTTTGTAATTTGATTTTTATTTTTAAGTTTTTATTTTAGATTTTTTAATTATTTTTAAAAAAAAATTTAATTTTTAATTCTTGATTTTAGATTTTTTAGTTTTTTAATTTTAGATTTTTTATTTTTTTTATTTTATTTGAATTTAGAATTTTTTTATTTTTATTTTTTTATTTATTTTTTTTATTTTGAATTTTGAATTTTTATTTTTATTTTTTTCCTTACAGACGGTGAAATAACGGATGACGAATTATTGGGTGCGGTGATCGACCAGGATATTTTAAATACATCTAACGAAAGCCGGCCTAACAAACGCGTGAGCCCAGGACCACGGACATTGTCAGAACAGGAACAATCAGTCCCAAAGACAACAACGGCAGCCGACCAAACAGAGGAGAACAGGATCAGATCAGATGAAACAGAACGATAGGATCTTAGGTATATTGAGTCAAATTGTGAACATTTTTAACAGACTATTAAAATAAAAATGGCTCCTAAAAGAACTGCCACAGAAAATGCTGAAAACCAGGACCCTAACCAATTAGATTTACCGCATGAAAATGTTAACCCGCATTTCTTAGCTCTTGTTGATGATGTTAATCAAGCCTCTATTAACACGCATGAACCAAGTAATGAAGCTGTAGAGCATGATGTTTTTGCGGGTTTATTAAGCTGGACTCGCTTGTCGCGTTGAAACAGATATGAACCCAAACACCGCAGAAAATAACACGCATGGTCTTACAGAGCTAGAGATGCCCCAAAGCACTGTCGATAATAACCTGCATGGACTTCCAGAAGTCAACCAAAATGGTGGTGGTGTGATTAATAACGCAGACCTTCAGGTGATATGTAGGCATTTAACAGTACAGAAATTCAGCTCCGTTTTAACTTTACATCTTTGTACAATGTTGATAACTACGGAGAGTTTTATCTGCACATCTTAAACACTTTAGAAAATCTACTGGCTAAAGTTTGTGAGCTGTCGAACCCCAGCGATGCCGTACAGTTAGAATTAAGGGGTGATTCTCTGTCTCAGGGTGTAACTGTACAGCTAAATGGTGATGAAATAGATTTGGAGGTTTTTTTGAGTATGATTGAAGAGTTGGTTCAAAGCAATTTTGATATCCTGGCTGATGAAACTCTGATGCTTGTGGCACACATTATTCAGAACCCTAATGGCGGTGGAGACCGGCGAAAATTATCATCATGTCTCAAGAGCGAAATCATTCGCAAAAAGCTAAAACATTTAATAGTTAGCTACAACGCCGATAATAATCTCTGTTTCGCAACATGTTTGACGCATCTTTTAAATCCGATATGAAAGACAGGCTGAACATTTATGTTCCGTAAGTTTGGGTGTTCAGGATAAGGTTCGTTTTTCAGACATTCAAATGTTTGAGAGGTTCTTAAACATCAAGATAGTTGTATGGACACACAGTTCAAATAACGGTGTCTTAAACAAGTTTCAAACGAGCAACACACCACACTCTAAAACTTTTTTTTTTGTACCTCGAGGGCGGACACTATTACGGTATCAAATCATTGACAGGTTTCTTAGGCAGTCAATATGTTTGTACATTTTTTTACAAGCCGTACACCTCTAAACATAACCACTCATGCTTACATTATTGTAATGTCTGTTTTTGCGCAGAATGTTTTACACATCGTTCATCAACAACGATAAGGTGTAAGGATTGTAAGCGAATCTGTCGGTCTAGGTTTTGCTATAACGAGCATAAAGTTTTGAAACGGCAGGAGTCTAGCGGTAAAATGCTCAGTTCGTGTGATACTAGCAAGTTCTGTGACAAATGTGCGCGAACATATGTCGTAAGTAGCAACACATCTAAAACATACAAATGTTGTCTAAAGCTCTGCAAAGCCTATAAGGCTGTATTGACCCCTGAAGTTGAGCATGTGTGTTACATACAACCTGTGAAAACTGAACACCCCAACGTACGTTATGTTTTTTATGATTTTGAGTGTCGGCAGGACCATGGCGAACACATTGCGAATTTCATATGTTGCATGGATTTTAATGGCAAGCGTTGGACTGCAGAGGGTGATGGTTGCGTACAGGCTTTTTAAAAAAGGTATCGAACCCCAAAGTACAAGGGGTATACATTCATTGCACATAATTCAACGGGTTACGATGGTTACCTGCTGATGCAGTATTTGGTTAAGCAAGGTGTGACGCCAAACATCATAGCGCAAGGCAGCAAGCTTGTGCATTACAGATGAGGCTTTTGAACAGAGGTATATTGATTCACTCTGTTTCCTGACTATGAAGCTGAGTGCCATGCCTGGCGCTCTAGGTTTTGACAATGCAAAAAAAGTCACATCGCCTGATAATTACGCGCAGCAGCAGAAATCATTTTCCACAGCCGCCATTCAATGGTTAGAATATGTGAGTCATCGGGAAAAGATTTTCATTTAGCATGCCTTGAACCAGGGGGAGGTTAAGATGGGGAACTATTATCTAGATTGGTATTCAGAGGTGGACGGCTTTTGAATGTGCAGGGTGTTTTTTTAATGCTTGCCCCCAATGCTTTAATTTAAGCACAATTAACCCTCTCACAAAAACAGATTTTGGTTCAATATATCACAAATTTCAAGAGAAAATTGACACTGCATCGCGTATACAACCTGAATGTTGTAGTTATGTGGGAGCACGAATGGGTAAGACTTAAACGTGAGAGTCCCGAGGTTCTGGAGTTCCTGCGACATCATGACTACCCGGAACGTCTGGAACCTCGGGCTGCTCTGTTTGGCGGTCGAACTAATGCGCTGCAACTTTACTACAAGGTTCAAGAAGGTGAACAAATACACTATTTTGATTTCACCAGTCTATACCCGTTCGTGAACAAAACTTTAATTTTTACTTTGAACCGATCGAAAACTATTTAGGTCTGGTCAAAGCCAGGGTATATACCCCAAGAAAACTTACAATACCTGTGTTACCGTACAGTCTCTGGTAAATTAATGTTTCCACTTTGCCGGTCCTGCGCAGAATCTGAGAATCAAGGTGTGTGTGAACATTCTGATGAGTTGCGTTCTCTCACAGGTGTATGGTGTACCGTTGAAATGCTTAAGGCTCTTGAAAAAGGTTACATCATCGACAAAATCTTTGAAATTTGGCATTTCCATGATAGGTTTGATTCTCTTTTCAGTGACTATATTAAGACGCATTTAAAGGGCAAACAAGAAGCGTCAGGATACCCCTCTTGGGTTTCTGATGATTCTGATAAGGCGGCCTATGTGCAGAGTTATTGGGAGAAGGAGGGTGTTCGTTTAGACCCAAACAATATTTCTGTAAACAAAGCCAAGAGACAAATTTCCAAACTGTTTTTAAATAGTCTTTGGGGCAAATTTGGTCAGAGAAGCAACCTGCCAAGCACAACCTTGATCCGTGATCCTGAACAGTTTCTGCAATTCATGTTTTCAGATGAGTATGACAACTCACACTTTTCATTTCTTACAGAAGACGTAGCTCTGGTACAGTGGAAACTTACTAAGTGTTTTCCAAAGGTCCCCAGATACAGCAATGTGTTCATAGCGGCCTTCACCACAGCTTATGCACGGCTCGAGCTTTATGATGTCATGGATAAAATGCCTGACAGGGTTCTGTACCACGACACAGATTATGTAATCTTTGTGAGCCGCCCAGGTGACTGGATGCCTTCTCTAGGTGATTTTTTGGGAGAATTGACTAGTGAGCTAGACCCCGGTGACCACATTGTTGAATTTGTATCAGGAGGGCCCAAGACGTACGGCTATAAAACACGGTTTGGTAAAACATGCATGAAAGTGAAAGGTATAACCCTGCATCATACTAACACGCAAGTTGTCAATCTTTCATCCCTCACAGAATTGGTATAGCACTATGTACAGAATCCAGAGGCCCCAGCTCGTGAAATTACAACCAACACAAAACAAATTGTTAGGAATAAGAGAGGATTTTAATGCATAATCTCAGGTCCATCAAACAGCGGTAAAAGCGTTTTTGTGAAAACACTGCTTGAAAATGCACAACATGTATTGTCAACAGTACCGCAGAACATTGTATGGTTTTATTCGTGCTGGCAACCCATGTACGATGAAGTGCTTTGTAAAATAAAGAATGTACATTTTGTAGAAGGTCTTCCTGAATCTTTGACCGATTAAGTTTTGCTACCTTTGCACAAAGCCAACATGGTACTTGTTGATGACCTTATGCAGGCGGCCAGTCAGAGCTCTGAAATTGAGAGAGCTTTTACCAAGTATACACACCATAGAAACCTAAGCATCATATATCTTGTTCAGAATCTTTTCTTCCAGGGTCGAAGCAGCCGCACAATAAATCTTAATGCAAACTATATTGTTCTGTTCAAAAATCCAAGAGATAAAATGCAAGTTAATGTTTTGGCACGGCAAATGTTCCCCAGACATTCAAAGTTTTTCCTTGAATGTTTTGATGATGCGACCAGAAAACCTTATGGCTACCTATTGGTGGACTTAAAAGCACAGACGCCTGAGGAATACCGCATCAGAACTGGTTTGTACGCTCCAGAGTGGCCGGTAGTTTATGTGCTAAAGAAAAAGTAATATGTCTGCACGTATTAAACGGAACTGGACGTTTCTAAAAGCCCTATTTGAAGGTAATGCCCGGCAAAGACGTAACATATTACAGTCTGCTTCTGGTGAACTTATAAACACAATTTGTGAACTAGCTCTCAATGTTTTACGTGGCAATATACCCCTAACAGATACACAACTGAAAAAAATAAGAAAACAAAAGGTCGGAATTAAACTGTTGATTAACAAAAGATCCTCTATTCGAAAGAGGCAAAAAATTATTTGATAGAGGGTCGCAGTGGTGTTTAAAAAACATGGAGCACGCCCAAAAAATGTTTCTCGTGCCTCAAAGCCAGCTGGACAAATTAAAGAATCTTATTTTTACCCCGGAACCAATCCGACAAACTGTTGAAAATGATTTGGATCAAACCATACGTAACATCTTATCAAGGACTGATGTTGGTCCTCATGAGAAGGCAAAACTGTACATGATTGCTCTATAGCGTTTCATAGCGTTGGTTAAACAAGGTGAAGCCGAAATGCAACATTTAACCCTATCATTGCCTGTTGAGGGCCGCGATAATGTCAGGACGGACACCGCCCGAGTTGAAGATTTTGTACAAAGCGTGCCACCTAGAAGCCGGAAAAATGCCACATACGTATTGGATAAAATTTCTAAATCAGGAAATGTCGCAACATGGAACGATAAAGGGGAGTTTGTGTTTAATGGTACTGTTGTAAGTGGTTCGCATATGTTGGATCTAATAAAGAACATAACCGCCACTCACAATATTTCTGACGATAGAAGACCCCGGGGTTGGGGGGAATTTATAGAGGCTATGGCTATGCTTAATATGCCTATTTCTGTCATACCTAATCAAAATGTGCGCGGCAAGATAAATCTACACAAAAAAATACCAAATACATCACCCTTTACACCTATGACGCCAGAACCAGGCCCTAAGGCTGTTTTTTCATCCCCTGTTTTAGACCATTCAGCGTGGATAGATTTCTGAAGCTGTTGAGTGTGTGTTTGTTTTAAATGATCAAAATGTCAAAATGTAAAGTTTAAAATGTTTTTATTTTATAATAAAAGACAAAGCAACATTCAAACAAAACATGCCTGTGTTTTTTTTCAACAGTGACAGGCCTTAAACATTTCACCACAGCATGCAGTCTGTACACAGTTTAACATGTTTTTAACACACAAAGTATTTTATCAACATATCTTGAAACCATCGCATCATTATTTTTAAAATTATCAGAGTATAGGGATATAATTTCACTAAACGGAACCCCTTTGGCCCTGTTGTGCAGATAAAATACGCAATGCTGTCCGCACTTTGTGCTGTGTAGGTCTTGAACTTGTACCTTGTTGTAAACAATCCTTTTACAGTTCTTTTGTAAAAAAGTAATGATGCTATCTGGGAAATAAATGTAGTCAGGGGGATTGCCATAGGAGTCAAAAAATTCACCAGTTTTATCCGCACACACATACAATGCTAACCAGTGTTCTCCAGGCTTATTTCGAGGGTGTGTATTCACAATGTACAATGCTGGTAAATTATTTAGTTTATTATCCGGTAGCTCATCACAGGCCACAACCCCATAAAAGTTATTTTCTGTGTAAGGATTGTTACTCAAAATAGCCGTTAGTTCTCTGGTATTCATGATTAATAATAATCATACAACACGTTCCTCCTCTGGTTCACTTCAATGATATTGTCGAAGCATGCGTAAACAATTAAATTAACTGTTCTGGGTAGCGGATTTCTGAATCTCATCTCCAGATGGATATTACCTGTCTTGATCAGGGATAGATGCTGGCTGCAACCTTCATCGGGTGTCAGGTTGAAAGCATAAAGGGTGTAACCATTCAGGTATTCTTGACGATTTATACACAACGGCGTGTCTTTCAGATGCCTTCCTGTGGCCAGCGTTAGGCTGTAAAATTTGCGAACCGCAGAACCGTTACCATAATTTGGGAGATATGGTTTACTCGGTATTGGAAGACCATTCATACTGAGTGATACATATTCTGCGTTGTAATGTTGGAAATTGAAAGGGTTTTTGTTGTAAACACCTGTAAAGGCGTCGTTATCTACCAAACCTATAATGATAGATTTCGGTAATTGACCCAAAAACAAATTTTCTTGATTGCAAACTCTAAGACCAGCGGCTAAACTGAAAGTTTTAAGACTAACACGGTCAATCGGATATTTAACATTTGCTGTCAGTAGAGCCTGGGCATGTCCGAGCTTAACGGGTGGAGAGACTCCGATTTTTTTTACAAATAGTGTGGCCGAGACCATTTTAAGACGGTATTGCTGCTGCGGGGCATCCTCGCTCATTAGACAGAACTCATCCTTACAACGGACCATCTTAATGTTTATATCGACTCCATTTATAAGTAGTCTCTCCTGAAAAAACATGTCTGCATGTATGGGTCCGAGCAACTCAAAAGTGTTACTCGCCGCTGTATATAGAGCTCTATCTTTCAAGCCCTTGTTGTCACCCGCAGGGTCTGTTTCATCCATATGTCCACTGGTGTCCTTATAGAATAATCCGGATGTAAATTGATTAGACATTGTGTCTTCAGAATAATTAAGTAGACATTCCATAATTGCTCTGTAGGGGTACGTGTTGCTAGACTGGCTCACCAACCTGTCTCCCAGTGAAATATCCACCTGTGAAAAAATGGTCGCTATGGGATAATTAATAAGCCCAACCTTGGCATTAGCCGGAATATTGGTGCCATCGGCACGGGTTATCTGACACCGTAGGTATAAAAGAGTATTGTTTAAGTCAAGGTAATCTTCGCCATTACCGGCGATATAGAACTCTAGAGGACCAGTATCCGAAATGGCAGACAGGGGTGGCACGTCTACGTAGATGCTCTTATCAATGCTTGTTTGTGTGTACGGAACTGCAAAAAGGTCCAGTTCCGACTTCATACATTCCTCTGACATGTTGTGTATAAAGGCCATTTTTAAAAAATGTATCTACTTTTTCTCTTAGCCTTCTTGGTCTGCTTTTTAGTCTTCCTCTTCCGCTTCTTTGCGACTGTGACCCTAATGTATGCTGGTCGTCTCTTTTTAGACTTAGCTCGACTTGAGGCCCGCTCACCTGGAGGCCTTTTCTGTGCGCGACGTGTCATAACCAAAAGCCCCGAATCTTCTTGTTCGCCGGTGTTCAAACGACTCGTCACAACTTTATGGACAACATCCTTGGCTATGTTTTTAGCTGCTGACGTTAAATGTGATCTGGCTATGTTGAAGCCTTTCTTTAGTAGGGGCAACGCCATTCGGAATAAACCTCTAAAAAGTCCTCCAAGACCGCTACCATACATAACGCTCACATCCTCATACCCCGGTAGACCATTACCGGCTTGTGCGGTATAATAGTCTATGTACCTATGAGGATCAACGTATAGGTTTGAACTTGTCATTTTTTATTCGTGATATCGATGCTTCACCGGCCTGAAATGCAATTTTATGAGGGCTTTACCGTAAGTGAAGCGTATGTTCTCGTTCTGATCCGATTTCAGCTCAATTGTTATGTTATCAATGTGCTTCTTGCACACGTGAACGTAGTGTGGCTTTTCATACAAGATTGTGATGACATCGTTGCTAGAGCCGGTTATATGTACACATCGTAGCAAGGGCACAAAACTATTTCCGACTCTCTGGTAGTCAATAATGTCTGTGTAAACATACATTGTGTAAAACCCGCAGGAATATCTGCCGGATGTGGTGCCACAGACCTTGCAACCGTTAAGGGTACATCAGGGTCCAAGCCTAACATCCTGGTGAGTTTACCGCTAGCCGTCAGCGAAATATTTTCGTTTGCACTACTAATATAAATTTGGTTTTTCATTGCTGAATGGGACACCTCAATATCCAATTTTCTTATTTTTAAAGCTTTATTCATCTCCTCCACTAGCGTTTTCATGTTCTTGTAATAGCCCCAGCTTATTACAACAACGTAGCTGAGTTCCTTTTTCTTACCATCACTTACGACAAAAGCATTTTCATGATTTGATAGCATACTCCATGTACATGGGTATTGAATTTCTGCTAAAGCAACTTCCCATTGTCCACGAAATTCGAGGGGTCTCGCGAACTTTGTAGTGTAACACGAAATTCTGTTTCCAGGATAAATATCTAGACTGGCATTACTGGGGAGAGTGACATAAAAGCCTGCTTCCTCCATGGCGACCTAATGTTTTCTACTCTTTTAGATGTCAATCACACTATCTTTAGGTACCCAGCTGTTGTATTTTTCAGGCCATCCAACCCACTTCACTAAAACGAGTTTCTGGTTCTTATGCTTCTTTTCGGCTATTATTTTTTCGACCTTAAAGGTTTTGTCTTTTACAACTATAACCTTTTGTAATTCCTCCTCATAAAATGTTCCGTCAATGCTCGCCCCATCATAATCCTTCAATCTATATACAGGAGGGATTCTGTGGACCCTTTCAACGACTGTAAAATATTCGTCTGTATATGTTTGCTCATAACCTTTTGCAAACTTTCCGCATACTCTGGAAACTCTGACTGTGTCCCCCTCCTCAAACTTAAACGTTAGCTTGTTAGATCTTTTTGGAAAGAGACCATACATATTTTTAAAAACTTTAAAAGCATTATTTTTGTTTACTTCAACGGGTTTCATTTTAATCGTGCTGTGGTAGCTGTTATTGTACCCCAGGACCAAATCCTGTACAGAATCTATATAGCGTCTAGTGTTGTGTGCTGTGAAGTATCTCCACATTCTGGATTTTAACGTTCTATTGAAACGTTCGACCACAGATGCTTTCACATCGTCGTTGTCTGTGGCAAAGTGGAATATTTTGTTGCGTTTCATCAGACTCTGAAACCTTTTATTGAAAAATTCTTTACCTTTATCGGTTTGTATTTTTTTAGGTATACGTCCATTTGCGAGAATTTCTTGAAAGGCTTTTACCACTTCGATACCTGTCTTGTTTTTAAGAACACATACCCAGGCGTATTTTGACAATATATCTATACAAGTTAGCATAAACTTCATATTATCATTATGCTCAGATAAACTTGACATGTCTACTAAATCAAGCTGCCATTGTGAATCAATGTTTCTCACAATAACCCTGTTTCTTTTGAAATTGACTCTGATGGGCTTGTGTAAAGTGTATGCATCTTCCCCCGACAACCAGTCCGTAACTTTCTTGTTTGATATGTTGTTTCACGTAAAACCCTTCGCAAATGCTCTTTACCACCGTAAGAACCAGGATTTTCTGGAGGATAATAAACATCTTTCATGCGTTTCTCACCCGCCATCCTTACAGCTATCACAATAATGGCACAATATATAAAAAAACCTAAGTATTTATTTATGTATTTTTAAAAAAGTTACAGGTTACATGACAGAAATTATGCATATTAACATTTAACCGTTTCTTGAAACGTTTTAAACGTTGTCGTTCATCCGGGTCCGCACGCCTTCAGAGTGCTCACACCACAGGTGCTCCTGCATTGCCCCGTCAATCTCCCAGAAATCTGTGTTGACGCAATAGCCTTCTCACTGGCCGGGTCAAGGTCTGTGCGTAAGATTTCCAGCAGTTTTTCCCTAATGTGTGGCTCCTCACGGAGTTCTGAAACAATGGTGTCAACAGACCCCAAGATTCTCACAGGATCTGGTACCACTCCGAACACTTTCAAGGCCTTTACCAGCAGAGGGCGCAGCCACGACTTCTTCACTTTTGCAAGTGAAATTTTACAATATTTCAGCCAAATCTGTAATACATTTACATTAACAACGTTAATTAAGAAGTAGAACATTCAATATGTTTAATTAACAACTTGAAAGTTTCACACTTTACAAGAATTTAAATAGTCGCACATACCTTGTGTTGAAAAGTCTACAGTCGACATTTCTTGCACGCAAAATGTTTAGATTAAATCGACATCTTCTTCGACCAGCTCTTTTCATCAGACAAGTCATTTTATAACCCCTAACCCCCCTGTTTTATAGCCTAACAGGGGTGAGGGGTGTGTACGTACGTTCCAGTCTATGCATTTAATGCATTCATTCATTCAAACTTACTTTTTGAATCACCCCGCCAGGAATACAGCTGTTCCTTGTCAATCAAAGGTTTCCCCCTAGCCGCGCGTCAGCAGCCCCCACACCAGTTGTTGTTAGCAGCTCATTGATCCCCGTGTAAACGGCCGTAAATTGTCTAGGTGTGGTAGGACACTACAGGGGTGTATCCCATTTTCAGTTGTACACAGGCCCGATGAACTAATTGCTCCATTTGTCCGCACTCTAGCCTTCTGGAAGGATCTCTGGAAACGTCTCTCTGTAACGTCTCTCTGTAGGCCTCCTAGGCTTTCTTTTAGAACTAACGCGCTTTTTAGATTGTCTATTTTACATGGATTTTTCCGGACCTCCGCGGACTTCAAAAAATATTCTAAGTCCTTGGCAAACGCGCACATTCGCGCACATCATTTGTTAGAGTCTTTTTCCCTTCGGCTCTAACAAACATTATTTAAAAAATGGTATGCTTTTTTTCAGACAACTAACTCACTATAGCCTACCGCTATTTGTCAAGTTTTAACAGCCTGCTTGAATTCTTGAATTATTTTATTCTTTTATTCTTTTAAAATGCTTCTGCTAACACAAAACTTAAACTATTGCCACTAACCTATACATTTATATTATATATATATATACACCTTACTTTTTTCACGATGTTGTTCTAATAAAAAATTAAAAAATTCCTTCACGTTTTCCTCCCCCAAACACCCCAAAATACCAACCATAAAAACCAACGTTTACAACAAACAACCCCCAATAAAATGACATCATCACAATGCCAATAAATCAACCCTTGAAACAACCCCCCACAATACCCCGAATAATAATACATTATAAATTAAAAAATTAAAAATAATAATTAAAACATTTTTTATACCCATCAATCAATTTTTTCATAACCTCATTAATATTCATAAAATATGCAAATATGCCCATCAATCAAATTTTGACATTTGCCGTATGCTATATACTACTGATGGGTTTGTGTAAAGTGTATGCATCTTCCCCCGACAACCAGTCCGTAACTTTCTTGTTTGATATGTTACTACCTGTTGTTTCACGCAAACCCCTTCGCAAACGCTCTTTACCACCGTAAGAACCAGGATTTTCTGGAGCATAATAAACATCTTTCATGCGTTTCTCGCCATCCATCCTTACAGCTATCACAATAATGACACATTATATAAAAAACCAAAGTATTTATTTATGTATTTTTAAAGAAAGTTGCAGGTTACATGACAGAAATTGCATATATTAACATTTAACAGGTTCTTGAAACGTTTTTAAACATTGTCGTTTATCTGGGTCCGCTCGCCTTCAGAGTGATCACACCACAGGTGTTCATGCATTGCACCGTCAATCTCCCAGAAATCTATGCTGACATCAGCAATAGCCTTCTCACTAGCCGGATCAAGGTCTGCACGTAAGATTTCCAGCAGTTTTTCCCTAATGTGTGGCTCCTCACGGAGTTCTGAAACAAGGGTGTCAAAAGACCCCAAGATTCTCACAGGATCCGGTTCCCCTCCGAACACTTTCAAGGCCTTGACCAGCAGAGGGCGCAGCCACGACTTCTTCACTTTTGCAAGGAATTTGTCAAAATGATATGTGAAATAGTGAGCATCCGTTTCAAAGACGCAGCTGTGTCTCAGTTGACTGGGACGGTCAACTTCACATCCGAGACATTTGCTTCTCAGCTGTTTTTCGATAGCGCCATTCAACAGCTTAACCATCAGACTTGTAAGGCACCCGTCGATTTCGTCTATACACCCCGGGCGTTTTTTTTGTCTGGACTGTTGTACACAGCATGGCCCATCGCAACCTTCGTCTTGGGTAGACCATAGCTTTTGGTTCTGTTAAAAAGACGGTTTCGGCCTTGTCGACATCGATCCAAGGCTCTGTAACAGGTTTGTCATTGTTCGCTGAATACTCAGACTCCCAAGATTCTGAGCACATGGAGCCCTATAGGGGGCTATACATTTTATACAAGTCCTGAGACATGCTTGTCAAGAGGTCTGTACAGCCTGTATGAAATCAGGCTTTTTGCAGAGTGGCTTTTAAGGCCCTCTGAAATTTATAGCCACGCCTTAAAACTTTGAGTTATGAGCTGGGTGGGGCATTCCTTTTTGGGGTTGAATTGAATTTAACATATTTGAACGTTTAATAATAATAATGAAACAATACGTAAAATAGCATGTAAAAGAAAGGCTTTTTTATTTTAAAGTTCACAAAATCAATCAAAAAGACATTCTGTATACATTTATATTACACACACACACACACACACACACACACACACACACACACACACACACACACACACACACACACACACACACACACACACACAATCTAAAAACTTTTAAAACAATTTTTGATTACACGTTTTGACAAGTTATTTACACAAAACTTGTTGTCGAGTCTTCGTCATCAGAGACAAAGGGTGTTGGTGGTACATTTTCCTTTTCTTCTTCCTCATCTTCAACCACGGCACAAACCTCGCACAAAAGTTAATTTTCACACAGGCCATTGATCTCCAAATCCGATGATCCTCAAACACATTATCGGCTTGCTCAATAGCCTTGTTCAACAAGTGCAGGTCTTCAAACTGAAAGACAATTAGAGTATCCCCAATGTCTCTTGATTCATAGGTCTCGGTAATTAACAGTTTTTTAGCCGTTTTGAGCGCTGACACACAGATCACGCTGCAGTCCTCCGAACAGCTCAGAAAATTACAACTACAATGTACATCGTCCACAACATTTTTGTAGCATTGTTTGAATTTAAGCCAGTCCTTGTGCACAAATACTACAGACTCTGTATTTTCACTGTACAACTCCCCCTCACACAGGTTGAAAAGTGTCATTTTTGGTTCCTCGCCAGATGTGTCAATATTATACCCACAACGGCGATATGTTGATGCTGTCACTGGCCATTCTTCGTAAAGTGAACGTTTTTGAAGTTTTGACATCGCCGCAAAAGGTTTTTTTGGTCTCCGCAAAATGGTCTTGTTAGCCACAACCTCTGGAGATTTCGGTGTTGAGTTTTCTGAGGTAGACATGCTTCTTTTTGTAGGTTGATTACAGGCGATAGTGTCAATGTCTGTTTCGGCTATAGACCTGTTCAAAAAGTCGGAGCTTTATACAACCCGTGAAACTTGTGGTCAGTGTTACAGCTGGACCTGTCATTCAAACGTCACACCCCACCCCCGTGATTGTAGCCCCGCACAGTTCTCCGAAATTTAAGAGTTACGTTTAAACAATATAGGTTATATATGTCGACTCAATCCTGTTTAAATTGAATAACCCATCTTTTTACAAGTCCATCGATACTAAACAGTCATATTGGCGTTAAGTATTGCCCTATTACATAACCTTGTACAGATACCCAAAGGTTTTGTTTCATGATTCTGCCCCAGTGAACAATATTATAGGGGCATATCGACGTTTAGGGCAGATAGCCTCCTTTTCAATGGGGTTCGGGGCATTTTGCGGCCTGTTGAATTATTTCTAGTCTACGCTCTATGTATAACACTATTCTTTCTTTGATTCAAAAGTTGTTGGAGATCCCGCCAACCCCCGCTGTCCGTGTAACTCAAAGGTTGCCTCTAACCCCCTTCCAGCAGCTGTTGTTAAATCTCAAAGCCCCGTTTTGTCAGAAGCTTTCCAGCCCTATCCAGCTCATTGGCCCGTGTAAACGTCCGTCAATTTCATAGGGGACAGGAAGCGGATACTACGGGGCGTATACCCTTTTCAGGTATACGGCCTACGAAAAGCTAATGGCTCCATTTGCAATGTCGATGGCAGTCTGGAAAGGTCTCTGGAAACGCTTCTTCTCTATCCACGGACCTCTGCGGACTTCGGAAAATTTTTTAGGTTTTGCGTTTTAATTCTGTAAAACGTTACATAGCCTATTCTTTTATTTTTGATTCTTTCTAGTCTGTCTTTCGAGTCCCACTAGACTTTCTTTTAGAACACTAACTTGCTTTTTTAGATATAGCCTACCGCTTGGCTGTTTTACACAGTTTTAAGACTTTACGGAGGCCATGGCTACGGTCTCTCTCTACGGCGCCATTCGCACACAAACTTGTCAGAGTTTTTTCCTTCGACTCTAACAAACATTTTTTAAAATGGCATGCTTTCTTTCTTTCTTTCTTTCTTTCTTTCAGACAACTAACTTGCTATTTGTCACGTTTTAACAACCTGCTTGAATTCTTTTATTCTTTTAAAATGTTTCTGCTAACACAAACTGTTTTGTTTTTTTTAAACTTAAAAATATTGCCACTAACCTATGCTTTTATATATTTATATATATATATATATATATATATACACCATTACTTTTTCACGATGTTGTTCTAATTAAAAAAAATACAAAAAATACCAACATATGTTTTCCCCGAAGCACCCTAAGACCCACCATAAAAAGCAATGTTTACAACAACCACCCCCAATAAAATGACATCATCACAATGCCAATAAATCCCCCTTGAAACAACCCCCCGAATAATAATAATACATCATAAAAAAATAAAAAGAATAATAATTAAAAAATAAAAATTAATTTAAAATTTTTTATGCATAATTATATTTTTTCATAACCTCATTAATATTCATAAAATTATGCAAATATGCCCAGCCATCATTTTGACATAAGAAGAATCTGATTATCTTCTGGTAGATTAAGGTAAAAAATTTCCTTGGAGTCATTATGAATAGGAAAATTTAAAAAAACTACAGAAAAAAACTACTACCGTAGAGTACAGGGACAAGTGATGTTTTATTGAGGTACAAGAGTGAATGATTAGGCAACATATTTAGGTGTATGTAACACTGTGATATCAATGTTTTTTTTCTTAAGCCATCAGAAGATGCCAACATATTGTCCAGGAGCATGCAGGTTGGCTTGCATACCGGAGTGCCTCTGATTCTCAAAGGTGCGTGTGGCATAGTATGTGAGTGGGAGCGAGCAATTACCACTCCGCAAGCTCCAGTTCGCTCTGGTACAGCTCAGCCTAGAATGTCTTGCTTCTGCCAATAGTTCTAATTTCAACAGTGAAAGATGGAGTTTTGGAAATATTTTACAAAAGCCCCAAACAAATAATACAAGGAGGCTATACCCTACTTGTACCCGCATAGTTCTAAATGCTTGAACTTCCTGGACGGCTGGAGTGCAAAGAGATCCAAGTCCCTGCCCCCCAACTCGATTTGCCTCAACACTACCTTGCACAAGAAGAATGGATGAAGTGGATTGGGCTTCAGGGTCCAGGCATAGTATGATTGACAGTTAGGGGTGGAGAAGCCCATAACCCACAGATTCTTAATTGACCTCAAAATAAAGCGCCATCCCTTAGCAGCGAGTAAAAAATAAAAGTGTTGTAGTGCTATTTTTAGAAGTGAGGGAGCGCTTTTATGTGTTCTCTGTGCTCGGAGCCAAGTCTTTACAACTTGCTGATGATGACGCATATAAATTGCTGTTTGTAAGGAGGAACTGAATTGAAAGCACTCATATATTAGCTGGCCTACACACCTGTCTAGCCAAAACAATGCAAAGTACCTAGCTAGCTAACACAGTTGATATGTTGACTAACGTTAGCTAGCTAGATAATTTTCTCTAAAGTTAACATTATATTGATATCACTTCAGCGGGCTGAGTGACTAACGCTCATGTTATTAGTTATCTTTATCTATTAGTTATCTTTATCTGTTTTGTTTTGTTAAATAAATTGATTGCATTGAAAGAGCCAACATTATCAGTCAACAGTACAGTTTTATTTTCTAACATTGGAGATTACCAACCTAGATGTTTGCTTACTTGTCTGAAGTTATCCTGCCAAGCATTTGGGCGTAAAGCCGAACATACTTTTCCGAAAAAATTTATCGGAAAAGAATACAGCATTTGTAAATGTTTGCAATGTTTGTGATTAGGTTACAGGATGCAGATGAAAGTTAATGCCAGCTACGATGTAATGTAGGCTACTATGCTTTAGCTAGCCTGTTAACCGACTAACCTACAATGCCGACTTTATCTGGATCATGACAATAGCGTTACCCTGGCTATGTTCGTCCGTGTGTGGTGATGCAGTGCGTCTAGCTTGGCTACCGAGCTTAGCTGGAATGCTATCTAGCTAATCAAATTAGCTGATGTTAGCTGAATATAAATTGAAGATAACTGAATGAACGTCAATTATGTGATGAATACCACACATTCAATGTGAATAAAATGAAAATTAAATGTTATATTATAAAACATTAGCAACTTAAGGAAGTTTACCGCGAGTTTGTTTTGGAAAATGGTGGGTTTGGTCAGGTTATGGGCTTCTCCACCCCGAACTGTCAATCATACTGTGCCTGGACCGTGAGGACTATGGGCTGTTTCACACCTGCCTTGTTTGGTTTGATTCAATGGAACTCTGGTTCGTTTTCTCCCTTGCTGCAGTTCGTTTGGGCAGGTGTGAACACAGCAATCGTACTCGGGTGCGCACCAAAAGCGGACCAAACAAGCGGACCGAGACCTTGTTGAAGAGGTGGTCTCGGTATGCTTCCAAACAAACTCTGGTGCGGTTTGTTTGTGGTGAGAACATGATCCGACCTCGGTCCGACCCAACTGCAGAAAGCACATTTTTGGAATAAACGATCTCCCGTAGCCAGCTATGCTGTGCATTATGCAATGAGGAAGACGAGCATTTCCCCTTTCGCAACAACAACAACAACAAGCGAGCATGATGAATCCGAGTAATCCCGGACAAACGCGTCTCTAGTGCATCAGGACATTATTTTCCAGCCGCAGCCGCGCCTCATTTTCAAACTGTATCGTTTGCCTAAAGTGATAAATGCAAACGATGTAATAACCGATGACCAACACCAAAATCAACCCGCACAGTTGTCTCTCCATTGTGAAATCACAGCGAAATTACTTGTGGTGCGTTGTCTGCTCTTCTACTTCCCGGAGTTTCTTTAGATTTTCCCCACATGGAAATTCAGACCAATTGGAGAGCAGTTCAGGAACTACGTTATTGCTCCCGCCCCAGACACATCTGACCAATGAGTGAAATGAATGTTCTCACGTGGCTTGTGCGGCTGCATTTTGGTTCGCTTCACCAACTCATCAACTGATTCGGACCAGAGCAAACAAATAGGTGTGAAAGGGAACCGAACCAGCTGAAAAACTAAACAATGTATCATTCTCGCATCTGGTGCGAACCAAGGAAGCGGACTAGAACCGGACTATCAGGTGTGAAACTACCCTTAATCCGGTTGAACGTCACTTCGGCTCCATGGAGCAGACGCAGTTTGTACAAACGGGCGGCGAAAAAGTCTTCCGGAGCCTCATTTTGGTTTTTACGAGGCTGTGGGAAGGCAATGGGTGACGTCACAGTGACTTTGTTCATATTTTTATACAGTCTATGGGTCAGACAGGGGTTAGAGATCTTTCTTGACTGTAATTACATGAAATTAGAATTTTGCGCATTCCCTTTTCAAGTTTTTACCGCAAAATTAGAATTTTGCGCTTGCGCTTTTGATCTCTCGCAATTCGCGCATGCGCTTTTCAACAATGGGGAATCAGTCAGCGACGGACATAGTCAGTTACATACAATCAGAGATGTAGGCAAAACAATGATGATATATTTAACTACAAATCAACAGTTTTGGCTCATAATACTCACTTTTGAATCTTTTCATCAGTATAGGGGGGTAGATATCTATGGGTCCAAAACCCTATCCAAAACATGTCATAAAATTAATAAAATCTGTTTTGTCCATTATAAAGCATATACATTTGCCCCTTCTGATAGTTTAAGATAAAAACATTGATATCACCATGTTACATACTCCTAAATATGTAGCCTAATCATTCACTCTTGTACCTCAGTAAAACATCACTTTGTGCTGTACTCTACAGTATGTATACTTTTGCCCCAGGATTGCATTTTTCTGTATTTTTTCTATTTTTAATGTTCCCATTCATAATGACTCCAAGGAAAATTTAACAGTAACATACCACATATCAGTGCACAGTAAACTGGAATGAGCATTTTCCATGCCCTAAGTGACAAGTATATATGCCATAGCCTATATTATGTACGATAACATTAAAATAAAATAGTATTCCACCATTTGCAAAATGCTGCCAAATGTTCTATCTTCAATGAAAATCAGTAGCCTACATCAGACATAAAATTAACGATTGCACTACAGTATGTAAAATGCACTCAAAATGCGAAAATAACAATAGGCCTGTCAATCATATTGGACAAGACAGTGCTCGAGTGGAATGGAAAAACCAATGTACATATGTAGCCAGCGAGACCAACCGCATTTTAGAAGCAGTACTACTTACATATCAGGAAGGGAAAACTCCAGTCGAGGAATGTGTTTTCTGTAGAGCTTGCATAATACTAGAGCATTAAAACAAAAACTGTCGTTTTTGAATAGTGTTGCTTTCTGCCGACTATGCAGTTCTCAGGCCTGGGTAGGCGTATTCAGGTCACGCCCAAGAGCAAACCAAATGATAGCTAAATAAAAAAGTGCATGGTGCAACAGTACCATATATTTGAGCCACTGAACTAAAGAAGGTCCGTTCACATAATAATACTAACGTTAATCTCAGAGACGTCTTTCAAATCGTAACATTACCGGTACAGCGTAGCATGTGTATTGCGTACTTCATGGGATTGCCCTGAGACATAACAATAAAATTGCTGTATAAATTAAAAAAAGACAAACCACGAAAGATATGTTTTGTAATGTATATAACTAAAATGTCAACCTATTCTATTAATACCCAGCATCGAGCGGGCAACATACAATGTTAAATTTGACTTGATCTGGCGACATGCCTCTGGCTTCAGTCTTCCAAGCCATATATGTATTTGCTAGAGTTGTAGTACTCGAGACTGGTCTTGGTCTCGAGACCATATTTTGAAGGTCTCGGTCTTGTCTCGGAATCGACTGCATTTTGACTTGGTCTTGTCACGGTCTCGGACAAAGAGGACTCGGAATTTTTTTCAAGACCGGTCGAGACCAGGGGCGTGTCCGGGGGGGACATCCGGGGGGTCATGTGGTGGCACCCGCCCCCACAGAAATTTGATTGGCCACCACGGAAAACTAGTTACAGATGACAAAATATGCTGCTATTTGATATCATTGATTTATAGGTTTAGTGGACAGAAATTTTGCTAGATCGCTAGATAAAACCACACATTAACGATTTAAATATTAATTTACCTCAAAGCGTAGGCCTGGCTGTAAATAACGTTAGGCTAACCACTTATTTTTTCCTGTACCCCAAGTCGCATCACATACATCACAAAGACCGACAGCCAGCTCACTCACCAGAGTCTGTCTGCACTCTGCAGTTGAACACTGAACAGTAACAGTGCCATTATGTGGGTCTCACGAGTCGTTGTGTTACAATCGCAATAATATTTTGTAGCTCAACTGAAACTGCTACTGCAGGAGAAAAACAGCCCCTCTCTTTGTCGGACGTTCACTCTCAGTGTGAGAAGAGAACGTTATTGTTCAATAAGTATTAACCTATATGAACCAGATTCGTATAAATATACATAATAAGGCCTCTATAATTTTCCTTTTTTTTTCATGTCCAGTGAACAACAGTCGTTCCATGGATGGCTAAATTGTGTTGGAAACGCGTCTTGGAGGCCTTTTCAACGGCATTTTGTGGCATTTCGTGCACTGGGTCAAATTACACCAAACTGTTTATCTATATGTCACGTTTTCGAGGATGTTCGCCAAATTCAATAAACCTGTGATTTGCGTTAGGTTACCTGATCCTAAGGTAAAAGGTAACTAGCTAAGCAAACGTTATTTTACCCACGGTTTACCAATCATCAAATGTAAGTAAATTTTACATGAACCTAATCGTTATATTACTATATTTTTACTATACCATTAACCTAATCGATATCCAAAGACAACGTTTAATCTGGCCACATTTTTCTTTAAATTTAAACATTAAATTTAACGTTAAGTCTGAATGTTACAGATTCAAATTGCTTCGAAATGCAGCATAGGCTGAAGTTTCATTAAATTCAGAGTAATTCATTTTTAATTCATTCATTTTTCATTCTCGTCACTGGTGATTGAAATTAACCACAGGATTAACCACCCCCATCATGTGCATTGTAAATCGTTCCCTCAATGAATGTTTGTTCCCCTCCACCCTGAAGACAGCCATTGTAACACCGATATTTAAATCAGGTGACCGAAAGGAAGTCAGCAACTACAGGCCCATATAGTATACCGCCACTTCTTTCTTTTAAAAATTTGTTTCTGATTTTCCCCCATTTTCTCCCAATTTAGTAGCAAATTGAACCCTATTCTAATTCAATTGCCCCGTGTAGCAACCGCTAGAGAATCACCGCAACCTCGTCAGCCGGCGGTAGGACGGGAGGGCGCCACGTCCTCTTCAGGGCGCGACTCCTCCTAGCTCCTGACCGTGATTCCAGCCCGCCCAGGGCCGCTATGCGTGCAGCGATTCTCTCCGAGCCCCTCCCCCCACCTGGAAGCAGCCGCCAATTGCTGCTCCCACAGGGCGCCAGCCATGCTCGGATCTGGCAGGACCGGGGCGCGAACCCCGATCCTCGGAGCACAACTGCACCGACTGAAAGTCGGCGCTCTTACCATTGTACCACCGCAGCGCCTTTATACCGCCACTTCTAAAGTGATTGAAAAAGTTGTTGCCGAGCAGCTAACAGTTCATCTAACTAAAGAAAATCTGTTACACCCAATGCAGTACGGTTTCAGAGCAAACCACTCCGCGGCAACTGCATGTTGCTACTTCCTTGAGGTCATCAAGGCTAGTCTTCATAAGGGAGGGGTGGTAGGGGCTGTTTTCTTGGATCTCCGTAAGGCTTTTGATACTGTCAATCATTCTGTACTTATTTCCAAACTGTCTAATTTCAAACTCTCTGTTAATGTGCTTAAATGGTTACAGTCATATTTAGCTGACCGCTCTCAATGTGTTAAGATCATGGATAAGACATCACCCCTGAGAGTCTGTACCATGGGAGTGCCTCAAGGCTCGATCTTAGGCCCATTGTTGTTTAGTCTTTACATCAATGACCTCCCTGTTGTTTGTGATGGTGTTGAAACCTTGATGTATGCTGATGACATGGTCCTTTACGCACATGGGAGAAACGCTGACATAGTTGCGGACAAACTATCAGCAACAATGGAAAAAGTAGCAGAGTGGCTCAGCCTATCATGCCTTACCCTGAACACGGAGAAGACAGTGACCATGTACTTCTCGAGGAAACAAAATCAAAGTGTGCGTCCTAACATCTATGTAGGCGGCCAACTGATTAAAAATGTCGAAGAGTTCAAATACTTAGGGGTCACCCTAGATTCCACACTGACCTTCAAAAAACACATCAAAAAGAAGGTGTCAAGTTTTAAAGTATAATATTGCAAACTTTCGCCACATCAGAAATTCCCTGTCAGTCGAAGCCGCTAAGACCTACCTGAACGCCATGATCCTACCATATATTCAGTATTGTATATCATGCTGGTCTCAGGCTAACAAGACCGCTCTTAATCCGATTAGATCACTATATGGACAAGCACTGAAGGTTCTGGATAGGAAACCACGGCAGCACCATCACTGTGCTCTACTGGAGAAGTATAATATGTTAAGTTTAGAGAACTTAATAATTTTTTCAGACATCCGCCTAGTACACAAGATCATCCACAATGCGGCCCCCCCCCACTGAAGACCTTTGTACAGCCGCGTTCTGAGTCAATGAGCAGAGCCTCTAGGTCTGCCTCTAGGGGTGACTGCTGTGTTCCAAAACTAACCTCTGGTTTTGCTCAAACCGCCTTCTCATACAAAGCTATCAGAGAATGGAATAGGCTTCCCGATAACATAAAAAACATCACAGATTATCATAGTTTTTCCCGTGAGGTTTTTTTAAGCAACCAACATTGTCAGCACTGATTGCACTTTAGATGGTCAGCACTTTAAATGGTCAGCACTGATTGCACTTTAGATGGCAGGACCCGTGGGTATATATAACAGGGTGGGACAAAATGCAATATAATTTATTTTCTTATCAGACTGTCTAGAATTGATGTGATGTGTTATTGAGGGTGTTTTACACATGTTGTAATATGTATCTCGGTAGGTAAGACTTCGGATCTATTGTGATATTGGTTTCTTTCATATTGCCCAGGTCTAGTGGGTTGTGTTACCTGATCCATTTTAATGTATTATAATGCCACCTTATCTGGCCCTTTTACTGTGTAATAACTATGCTCCTTCAAGACCGGTCGAGACCAGGGGCGTTTTTTTTTTTGTTGTTGTTTTTTCTATTAGTATTGAATTTGATACTGTGTATTTTATCGTGATTATCTGTTTACTGTAAGGACTACAGATGGAAATTAGCTTTTTGCTAAATCTGGTGCACCCATCTTTTTACTCATCGAGTGATTAATGTAAGTGCACACTGTCCTTTTTCTAAATAAACTTTTTTTTTTAAATGTAAAAAAATTATTGACTTTTGTAGGTAATCCATTGTGTTTGATTTTGGGTATCTCTTTTAAAATGTAATCAGTACTCTCAGTACCCTCAATGTTATAATCTATAAAATCTGACTTCAACTTCGCTGCTTTTTGAAGAAATGTTTTTAAACAGGAAGTGTAGGCTACCACCATCTGAAAATGGGCTAAATTCTTAGTTTTACATACTTAGTTTTTGTCATACTTGAATGAGCTACATGGTATTTTCTCTTATTGTTTCAAAAGGTTAGTTAACCAACATAGGGACTGCCACAGTCATATCTGTACAAGTATAGCTCTGTAATTGAAATGGTAAACAAGCAGGCACTTCAAGGATGCCAACCTGCATTTGCATATAGCAAATCAGCATATGAGTACACCCCTGTGCAATATCACTTAAATGTCAAATGATTCAAAATTGTATCACCTCTCAATAATTGCATTATTTCTAAGTTGACAAGTAGAGTGTTTCCTCTTATGAACAATAAAAAATAAAAAAATTTAGAAAGACAAAAGTGAATACACCTGTGATCACTGACACACAAGTTAAAAAGTTACACAAGTTAGTTAAAATAATTTTTAATATTTGGTCGCATATCCTTTGCAAGCCATGACTTCCTGACGTCTGTGACCCAACAACATCAAAAGACTCTTGATATCTTATTTTCTGGTACTCTTATAAGCGATACTATAACGTCTCTGCATTTGAATGGTTCTCTATGGGAATTGGGGGGTGGGACTAGATTTAGCTGCAAATTATGCTGGAACAGTATGGAATACATGGTTGGTAAAATGCCTGTAAGTCATCAAGGGTCCGAGGTATCAAACGAGCCTCAAACCATCACTCTGCTGCCAGATATGCAGTAGATATGGATGGATCACTTTAAGGGTTGTTTCTCCTGACAAATTTTCCTATTGAACTCTATGGAAAAATAAGTCAGGAGAAGAAAACCCTTCAAGTTATCCATCCATATCTACTATATTTCTGGCAGCAGAGTGATGGTTTAAGGCTTGTTTGATACGGCAGAACCTTGATGACTTAGAGCCATTTAGGCAACCATGTGTTCCATACTGTTCCAGTGTAATTTACAGCTAAATCTAGTCCCACCCCCTAATTCCCATAGAGATCCATTCAAATGCAGAGACGTTATAGTATCGCTTGTAAGAGTACCAGAAAATAAGATATCAAGAGTCTTTTGATGTTGTTGGGTCACAGACATCAGGAAGTCATGGCATGCAAAGGATATGCGACCAAATATTAAAAACTAACTTGTGTAACTTTCTAACTTGTGTGTCAGTGATCACAGGTGTATTCACTTTTGTCTTTCTAAAGTATTTGTTTTTGATTGTTCATAAGAGGAAACACTCTACTTGTCAACTTAGAAATAATGCAATTATTGAGAGGTGATACAATTTTTAATTATTTGACATTTAAATGATATTGCACAGGGGTGTACTCACTTCTGTTGTATACTGTACATCAGTATTCTCACAAAAATAATGCTTTCTTTATTAAAATTCCTAAATAATGCTTTCTGTGTTTTGAATTTTAGCAGCGAAATGGTGTAAATGTTGAGCCATCACTATGATGGTAGACCAACACAATTACAGTCATGGTCTTGAATTGGACTCGCATTGGTCTGGTCTCGGTCTTGGTCTCGCCCCCCCTCAGTCTTGGTCTTGACTCGGTCTCGCCACCTCAAAGTCTTGGTCTTGACTCGGTCTCGGTTCAGGTGGTCTTGACTACAACACTAGTATTTGCTACATTTATCCTCCTCAGTCCCAAGATAAGAATTTTTGAGATATTACTACATTTAAAAAAATAACATGTTCATTGCTACTTATTAAACACCAAAACATTAAATATATTTTCTTTGTACTGTCAATTAATTATATGTAAAAGAGAATGAGTGCATTTTGCTGTGTCGAGGATCGTCTAGGCTACGCTCAGATTCAGATAAGCGTATCTTTTTTCATTGCTTTCAGCTGTTGTTAGTTAATTGAACAGATTGGAGTCACTCGGTAGCTTAGTTTATTTATTTATTTATTTTTAACAATATATTTATTGATTTTCAGTTTGCAAATCACATCAAATTGCACATCAACAATACAAAACACAGCAAACATTTTTCACCCTATTCTCCCTCCCATACCCCCATCCCTAACAATTGAGTACAGACATAACAGGAGGATTTTTATATACAATAAAATAGAAATTAAATAAATTATATAACCTAAATTAACAAACAAACAAAAATAAGTAAAAATAAGTAAATAAATAAAAAAATAAAAAAATAAAAAGGGTGTTTGGTCAATGCACACGATCCTGTAAAGCTACCCTACTCCCCCAGAGCTTGTTCTTGCTGAAGCAAGTTACCAACATCAACATTATGCCTTAAGAAGTACATAAAAGGTCTCCAGGTATCTTCAAAAACATTATTTTTATGTCTAACAATATACGTTATCTTTTCCATTGACATGTTTGACACCATTTCTTTAATCCACCTTCCAATTCTTGGCCCATCGACATTTTTCCAATTAAGAGCAATAATACGTTTAGCTTGTAATATACACGTCTATGAATCTGAACTCTTTACTTTGTAAATGTGGGTTGGTAGGATATATACCAAGAATAAAAAGCTTGGGATCCAATGGTAATTTCTTTGATAAAATTTGATCAATCATATTGATAAGATCTTGCCAAAAGGTTTTCACTTTCACACACTCCCATATACAGTGATAGAGTGTTCCCCTCACCTCATTACACTTAATACAAGTATCAGGAATGTTATCGTTAAACTTATGCAATTTAACAGGGGTTATGTATGTTCGCATCAACCATTTATACTGTATAAGTTGCAAGCTACTGCTGACTGTCTGCCTCTGTGCCTCCTGACATGCCTCACTCCAGTCTTCTAAAGATATTTCCTCCTCTATATCTTCCTTCCATAATCTCAATTTTGATTCTGATGATTCATCAGATCCAGACACAAACAAGTCATACAAAGTTGAGATTAAACCTTTATCATAACAATGTCTTGTGACTGCTACCTCTAATGTGGAAATGACAGGAATATTTAATGAATGGTTTTGAGATGAGGATATAAAGCTCCTAAGTTGAAGATATTTGAAAAAATGAGTCTTTGGAATGTCATATTTGGTTGATATTTCTGCAAAGGACATAAATACTTCCTCCTTACTGTACATGTCTTGTACTTTCCTTAACCCCTTTTCAGCCCATATTCGAAACCCTGTATCACTTTTTCCTGGTTTAAAATTGGCATTACCCCAAATAGGACTGAAGCGTGACCAGGACGAGTTTATCTTCAAGTATTTACAGGTGTCAAACCAAACATCTATCATATTCAATATAATAGGGTTCTCTGTATTTTTCCTCAAGTATTTACGATCAGCTGAATACAAATATAAGTGCAATGGTAAGCTTGGTGTAATAGAAGAGGATTCCAGATCCATCCAAGCAGGGGAGTTTCCAGATGAAAAATAAAACATAATGGACCGCAATTGAGCTGCCCAGTAGTACCATTGGATGTTTGGGCATTTAAGACCTCCTCGGTCATATGGTAGATAAAGTAAAGATAGACGTAATCTGGGACGTTTATTTTGCCAAATAAAGTTGGTAAACAACTTTTTGATTCAAGTAAACAAGGATGAGGGAGGGGGCAGAGGAATATTCTGGAACAAATAAAGAAATTTAGGGAGTATGTAAATTTTTAGAATATTTATCCTGCCAATCATTGAAATAGGTAAAGATGTCCAACGTTCTACTGATGAGATACTAGCTTCCAGAATTGGGTCATAATTTATCTGAGCAATCTTATTCACCTCAGGGACAATTTTTATTCCTAAATATGTGAAATTATCTGTTGGATTAAAAGCAGAAGCATAAGCACAGCTATTTTTCCTCTCTGACTCATTAAGTAACATTATAGATGATTTGGAATGATTAACTTTATATCCGGATATTTTACCAAATGTCTCAATAAGATCTAGGAGTGCGGGAATGGAGCTATGTAGAGTTTTTAGGAGCAAAATCACATCATCAGCAAAGAGTGCTATTCTATGTTCTAAACGACCTTCTCGAATTCCATAAATGTCACTATGCATCCTCACCGCTATAGAAAATGGTTCTATCGCAAGAATAAAAAGCAATGGTGATAAAGGACTCCCTTGTGGGCAACTTCTACATATGTTAAAAGGTTTAGAAATCATACTATTGGTCAAGACTTCTGCAGTAAGCCCAGTACAAAGCAACCTAACCCATTTACAGAATGTATCTCCAAAGCCAAAGCGGGTAAGCACCTCAAACAGATACGGCCATTCAACACGGTCAAAGGCCTTCTCTGCATCTAGTGAGAGTAAGGCCGTATCTGTCGCCCCTCTCTGACTGTGTAAAATATTAAGCACTCGTCTGACATTACGAAGGCTCTGTCTACCATGAATAAACCCATTTTGGTCTTCCCCCACCACCCGAGGAAGCAGGCCCTCCAATCTTCTCGCAAGAATTTTACAGAGTATTTTTGTATCTGAATTTAAAAGGCTAATTGGACGCATATTTCCACATTTTGCATTTGGTTTTCCTGGTTTTGGAAGTAGTGTGATTAGGGCGCCCCTCATGGATGTGGGAAGAAGACCATTCTCAAAGGACTCTTGAAACATCTCCAAAAGGGGTGAAAGTAATTTGGATTGAAACTTTTTATAAATATCTATAGGGTTGCCATCTGGACCCGCGGTTTTTCCAGCCTGCATACTGCCAATTGCTTCTGCAATTTCCATTTTTGTTAAATTTCCATCTACTTTCCTCTTCAGAAATTCTGGGAATATTAATGTTGTTTAGGAATTGTGTCTGCATGTCCAGGTTAGAAGAGCACTCAGAGCTATACAACTTCCCATAGAAGACCCTGAAGGCCTCATTAATCTCTGTAGGATCTACTATAGTTCTACCATTTGGAGCTTCAATACAGTTTATAGATCTTTCTGTTTGTTGTTGTTTAATGCGCCATGCTAAAGGTTTTCCAGACTTTTCCCCCTGGTCATAGTAGGACTGTTTGAGTCTCAGCAAATTGGCAGCTACTTTGTTAGCTGACAATTTGTTATACTGTGATCTAAGTAGGAGTAGTTTTGTATGTTTATCTGTAGAAATACATCTGTTATGGTAGATATCCGTTTCAATGTTTTTAATTTTTTCATCTAACGTCTTCATTTCAAGTTGTGCACTCTTTTTCTTGAAGCTAGTAAAAGAAATTATTTGACCCCTAATAAAGGCCTTAAATGCCTCCCATCTTGTGTTAGCAGATGTTTGGGAAGTGTTACATTCAAAATAAAAGTCAATTTGTTTATCTAAAAAATCTATGAATGTGGAATCCATAAGCCATCCCGGTTGAAATCACCATCTTGGGGGATTGCTCACTAGTTTAGTATCTTTATAAATCAAAGATACAGCTGCATGGTCAGATAGAACTATACTGCTATACTGACATTCATCAATTTTGGAAACAAGTAGAGCTGAAACTAAAAAGTAGTCTATACGTGAGTGAGTTTTATAAGTGCTGGAATAACAGGAATATTCTACAGCATTTGGTTTACCATGTCTCCAAATATCCAACAAATTCAATTCTTTCATAAAATGGTGTATTGTCTTTCTCGACCTGGTGTGAGTATCATCTAAACCAGTTGATCTGTCCCTTAATGGATCCAGCGTGCAATTAAAGTCACCAGCTATTATATATTGCCCAGGGAGATTTGAAGTAGTCAGAAACAAATTATCGTAGAATTTTGGATCATCTTCATTGGGGCCATACACGTTGATCAGATTTATATTTTCAGATAATAAAGTACCCTGGACCATTATATATCTACTCACAGGGTCCCTAACTATATTTTGGATCTGTAGTGGGACAGATTTATGAATCAGTATCATAACCCCTCTAGCTTGGGTGGTATAGGGAGCAGACAACACCTGACCCTGCCATCTTCTTTTTATTTTGGAAATATCCCCACTCAGCAAATGAGTTTCTTGTAAAAAAAACTACTTTTGATTTTAAGAATTTAATCCTGCTCATAACTTGTTTCATCTTTGTAAGTTTGTTCAGACCCCTACAGTTCCATGAGGTAAATTTTACCTTACAACTATCAAACATTAGTTACAATATGGTACAATATAATGTTCACAAACCACAACCCACAAATAAAAACCACACCCATAAATAAAAGGAAAAAAGAAAAGAAAAAGACCCCCCCCCCCCCCCTCGAATCCCATGTAAACTTGAAGCCCATGTCCTCTGGGCACCCCCCTCCCCTCCCATTCTATAACTAGGCTGCCTCTTATGAAACAAGCCCCTCTCTAACTTTTTGTTAGCCTCCCTTCTCTTCAGCTCTAACTAGCTTTTCCTCTTTTTTTTTTCATTATATCGAATATTAACCACAAACATGTTCGGTTATGTAACCATGAACTATGCAACATTTGCAACCTGCCTATCATATCACTATTGTGTTAAACAGCCTAAGCACACAACAAATAGCTATCGGTCTAGGCTACTCACATATCTGGAACCCACGCCGGCTGAAGGATGAAGAAAATATCAATAAAAATATATAGTCTGCAACTATTGACCACATAAAATCCGTGTTGGGTTGGACGTTCCAAGTAAACAAATGTCATTTCAACTCTATCCAATGCCTGGATGCATGTGGGCCTATAATAATTCCACTAAATGTCATTTCAACTGTCCAGTGCTTGTGTGAAAACGTCAATGTTTCTCCCTTCTTCCGATCCGTTTTAAGCCCACTGTCCACAACAGTAAAGTTGAACTTTTATGTTGGCCACGATAAAGATAAAGGAAACGAAATTCAGTCCTGTTCAAAGGGATAAACAAAAATAATAACCACCTCTCCTTTTGTGGAAATGGTACAAAACAAAGTTTAGCTAACGCTAGTAGGCTATGACTATTGCCGTTACATTTTCCCGCTGGAGCGTTCCGTCGTCAGATCCGCCTCGATCATTCAAAGAGACTGAACAAACTTGTCCACTTCTGCCGGAGTCTGGAAGGTGTGAGATCTCTCATCGTGTGTCACCAGGAGCCGCGCCGGAAAGATGATTCTGTGCTTGTGGATCCCCTTGTTTCGCAACTTCTTTCGCACCTCATCGTAGCCGTGCTACATCCTGTGCACACCAGCGGAGAGGTCCGGATAAAAGCGAACTTGCTCATTGTTGTAAAGGACCTTCCCCTTGCTTCTGGCTGCCTTCAAAACTCGCTCCTCGTCCTTAAAGTTCAAGAACTTCATAATAAATGTCCTTGGACGTGTCGTGCGTGAGTCGTTGTTTGGTGGAGCGCCGATTCTATGAGCTCGCTCTATCACCATGGCCTCTCGTGATTCCAAACCCAGAGCCTCCGGTAGCCACTTTTCCAAAAATGCAACTGCATCCTGGCCCTCTACCTTCTCCGGTAACCCCACCAGTCTCACGTTATTTCGCTGGCTTCTGCATTCCAAGTCGTCCACTTTGTCAGTAAGACTTTTAACGGTGCTTTCCAACGCGCTGACTTTGGATATTAGCCCATTAACGTTGTCTTCCGTATCAGAGATCCGTTGTTCCGCATGTGCTATGCGCCCCGTACATTCCTGTACCTGCTTTCTTACATCCGTAATCGTTGCTTGCACAACATCAATTTTCTTATAAAGTCCAGTTTTCAAGGACAGAATGGCTTTCATGATATCTTGATTGCTATTCGTGTCTGAGTCTAATATGGCGCCATCTCCTTCTTCGTCGAGGTCGGTCTCCATGTCAGCCATGGCGCTGCTCGTTCCTTCACCCTCAGATTGTTCGTCCTTGTGTCGTTGTTTCTTCTTGTCTTTTTTGCCACTTTTTCGTGACATTTTTGATTCCCGGTACTCTTATAAACGTGTTGCTTAACTTTAAATAAGATTCCGATTAGTATTGTAGGATTGATTACATGCTAGTTGCGGAGCCTAAAAGTTGTGACCTCCGAGCAGCTCGCCATAACCGGAACAGCTTAGTTTATTTTTAATTGTTTGCAGTCAGTTGGTAGTTGCTCGCTGTATTAGGGCCAAGTACCTGTCTTTTGTGTTGCTAATTAGAACGAGTTGGAACCAGCTTCACTGCCTACGCCAAGATGAAGTCCCTCCACTTCCTGGCTCTCACGGAGACCTGGATCACCCCAGATAACACGGCCACTCCAGCAGCTCTGTCTGATGGCTACTCCTTTTCGCACACCCCCAGGGCCTCTGGTTTGTGCTGAGGTTTGCTTATCTCTCAGTCCTGGAAATTCTCCATGCCCTCTGTACACAGCCTAAATATCTCCTCCTTTGAGTTTCATGCAGTCACTGTAACTCACCTGTCTAAACTTAACATTGTTGTTCTCTACCGCCCTCCAGGTACACTCAGCGCTTTCCTGGATGAACTGGACACTCTCCTGAGCTCCTTCCCTGAGGATGGCACCCCTATAATTCTACTGGGTGACTTCAACCTCCAGCCAGAAAGCTCCCAGTTATCCAGTGTCGCCTCACTCCTCCAGGCCCTCGCCCTCACCCAGTCCCCATCGCCCGCCACCGACAAGGCTGGTAACCAACTAGACCTTGTATTCACCAGGAGCTGCGCCACGTCTGAACTCATGGTGACTCCGCTCCATGTATCGGACCATTTCTTTATTTCATTCTCTCTCTCCTACCCACTCTCCCGCAACTCCTCTAACAACCTACCCTCTGTAACTTTCAGGAGAAATCTCCGCACTCTCTCGCACTCCTCTCTCGCACTCCTCTCTCTACCTCTGCTCTCTCTGCACTTCCTCCTCCTGCATCTTTTGTTAATTTGCCTATTGATGTTGCCACCTCCACCTTTAACTCCTGCCTCTCTGTCTCTCAACTCACTATGTCCTCTTGTCTCCAAACCGGCCCGATCATCACCCCCCTGCCCGTGCCTGACGGATTCTCTCCGATCCAGCAGAACCATGCTGCGAGCTGCTGAGAGAAAGTGGAGGAAATCCAGATCCCCAGATGATCTGGCCTCGTATCACACTCTGCTGGCAGCCTTCACATCAGCAACTACATCTGCTAAGACTACATTTTTCCAGTCAAAAATTAATGCATGTATGTCTAACCCCCGTAAACTCTTTTCCACCTTCTCTTCCCTGCTGATCCCTCCTCCACCCCCCTCACCCTCTTCCCTCTCTGCAGATGACTTCCTGATCCACTTTGAGGAGAAGGTAGCTATGATCCGAAACTCCTTCACACATCCGGTGACACCCAATATGCCCCATAATGAACCCACTGCTACATTTTCATCCTTTAAGACTCTGGAGGACACAGATGTACTCCAACTTGTAACGTGCCAGCGTGCAACCACCTGCCCACTGGACCCCATCCCGTCGGTAGTCCTCCAGTCTATATCCGGTGAGGTCCTTCCATATCCGTCTTTCATTATCAACACCTCCTTAAACTGTGGCTATGTTCCTGCTGTTTTCAAAACTGCCCATGTTACCCGACTCCTTAAAAAACCTAGCTTAGACCCCTCTGATGTGTAGGGAACATGCTTCTATATTCCTACATGTGGAGTATTACTCATGCAAGGTGTTTACATATAAATTTAGCAGTAATGCTGATAGACAATTAAAACATGTTCGTCTTACCAGTCTTCACCCGGGCACCATAAATGTAGAGAATATCCTTGACGGGGCGCCATAAATGTAAGGAATATGCCTCTATATATATATATATATATATATATATATATATATATATATAAACTCTTACATGGGATGCCAGAAATATAGGCAATAACTATGGAATAATGAGGTTTACCCTTATTATTCTTAAGTTAGGTTAAAATTAAATCAGTCTCATTTGATTATTATGGATTATAATTACTACTACTTCAATTTACCATCAAAGCACTAATAGCTAATAATTCATAAGGGTTGAAGGTATTACGTTCTAATGATTAGGTTTGACTCAGCTCTCGTGTTCATACGACATCAAAACAGACACCAGGTTTAACAAAAATAGATTTATTAAACAAGACAAACATGAATATTACGTTCTACTAAATGGACATATTGTGTGGTGTGCGTATTGTAGCATTTGTGTGTGTATGCACATATGTGTGTGTATGTGTCGGTGTGTAGGCCTATGCCACGTGTGTGTTCAGGGAACAAAGGAATCACGTGGAGTAAGCTAACTGTGTCGCAGCACGATGGTGATTATTGATCTCAAATCTGACGTTACTATAAATAAGTTCACGCATTTCTGTCAGGAAATAACGTATTTATCATCTACAGTAAGCTAAAATGAGATCATATCACATGAATGTTAGTACGTGTTAAAGAAAAGAGGAGCAAATCATGAGGCCTGCTTTGGTTAGTTAACAGTACTACCACATTAGCAATGAAACAGTAGGCCAGCCGGCTAGCTTGCTAACCAGCGTAACACATTTATAAAGCTATTATCGCACGCAAGTCAAGATGCAATCAAATTAACTGATAAACAGTTCAGACTAAAATCCTAAGCTATGCCTGGGATGTTTGATCAGTCTTACTGAAGTCTACGGTGAGTCGATTACAGCTGGCTTGTCTGCGAGGGATGGTCAGGGCATCTCCTTTGTCTTTCTCCTGGGTTGCGTCTTTGTCCAACGTCGGAGTTGCGTTAATTCAGTTCTATGGTTAGATGCCATAGGCAAGCTAACCCATTTGCGTCGCACTCCGCGGCCTTTGATGCTGCTGTCCTGGTATTGCTGGTGCAATGGAGATCCCCCTTAGTAGCTGTGTAGCGAGCAAAAAGGGGTAGAAATTGCAGTGCTGCCTCTTGTGCAGCACTATCGAGAGAGATGGAAGAGGGAAGTGAATGAAGTGAATAGGATCGGAAGACTGGAATGCGTTCAGTCTAATCTGTTTTAGTTTTATGACCCTTAGTGTCTTGTATTTCCAAGAGACATGATTGGCTGTGGCCGTGTTTTAAATGTCTTATGGGTTTCCTGTGGAGTGATTGGAAATGTAGTCCATTGTCCCTACAGATGACAGAAACTATCGTCCTGTGTCTCTCCTGCCCTTTCTGTCCAAAGCTCTTGAACGAGCTGCCCTTAACTAACTGTCAGTTTTTCTCCACCAGAACAACCTGGTCGACCCTCATCAGTCCAGCTTCAGAACCGGGCATTCCACTGAAACTGCGCTCCTGGCTTTGACTGAGGCACTCACCACTGCCAGAGCCTCCTCCCTCTCCTCTGTCCTGATTCTCCTTGACCTGTCTGCAGCGTTAAACACGGTCAACCACAAACTCCTGATCTCCACACTGGCTGAGATGGGCATCTCTGGAACTGCCCTCTTGCTTTACATCCTATCTCACAGATAGATCCTACCAAGTCTCCTGGAAGGGCTCTGTCTCTGCACGTCCCGCAGGGATCTGTACTGGGTCCTCTTCTGTTCTCCATTTACACTAAGTCTATTGGTTTGGTTATTAATTCACATGGCTTCTCTTACCATAGTTATGCTGATGACACTCAACTCTTACTCTCTTTCCCTTCCTCTACCCCACAGGTAAAGGAGAGGATATCTGCTTGCCAGGCTGACATCTCTGAGTGGATGTCTAGCCATCACCTGAAGCTCAACCTCGACAAGACTGAGCTGCTCTTCATGCCATACAAGACCTCCCCGCTCCTAGACCTGTCCATCACCGTCGACGGAACCATGGTGACCGCCTTCCGCTCTGCAAGGAACCAGGGGGTGGTCCTGGACAACCAGCTGGACTTCAAAGAACACATCAGGGCAAGGGCACGGTCCTGCAGGTTCCTCCTGTACAACATCAGGAGGATTCAGCCGTACCTGACCACCTACTCTGCCCAACTTCTTGTCCAGACCATGATCACCTCACGTCTGGACTACTGCAACTCCCTTCTCGCAAGCTTACCAGCCTGCGCCATTCTGCCCCTACAACTGGTCCAGAACGTGGCTGCTCGGCTTGTGTTCAACCTCCCGAAGTTCTCGCACGTCACCCCCCTGCTGAGGTCACTCCACTGGCTGCCAGTCGTGGCCAGGATCAGGTTCAAAGTTCTGACCCTGGCCTACACTGCAGCCAAAAGGTCAGGCCCCTCCTACCTACAGGACTTAATCCAGCACTACGCTCCTGCTCGACCACTTCGCTCTGCTGCTGCAGGGCGACTTGCACTTCCCTCCCTCTGTGTTAACGGCTCCCGCTCGTCCCGACTGCGGAGCTTTTCCACCCTAGCTCCCCAGTGGTGGAAGGAACTCCCCACTCTGCTGCGCTCAGCTGAAACACTGTCTGTTTTTCGTCGTGGTCTGAAAACGTGGTCTGACTATACTACCTATATAGGGCTATTCTATAGTACTCGCGTCCTGTTTTTTGCTTGTTTTCTATTTAACTTGTGTTTTTGGTTATTTTATAGTTCAGAATGTATAGCTGACTGTGTGTACTACTCATGTTTATTACAAGGGATAGCTCCTACGCTGTGAGAAAGTTGTGCTTTGTTGGATTTGCTTTGTTGTCGTGTCAATGACCTTCAATATGCACTACGTCGCTTTGGATAAAAGCGTCTGCCAAATAATTGTACTGTAATTTACAAAGCACTGCTTTCTGCTTTTATGTGCATTTTACATACTGTCCCACCTTTTTTGGAATTGGAGTTTGTACACTCTAACAAGAAAAATACACTAAAAACAAACACTGCATGCCCATCATTTGCTAAAATGTAATTTAATAATTCTTGGTACAAATATCACAAGTTCAAATCATCAAATTATACATTGGCTAAATAGGTATATATCAGAAAATATATATTTTTAAAAACATTCAAGGCTACTTAAGTCTACCACAAATAACATGTGGGTCAATTTCCTTGGCATTTCTGAATTGCCATCTATCTGTGGAAGCTGGAATTCATGTGCCCTGCAATGGATCTGTGTTTACTTGGGTACCTATCCCTTCGGGGATACTGGCACCACATAATGTCGCTTTGGGTGACTCACTGTGGAATAAAAATAAACCATTTTTGTCCATTTGGAGACAAAGGAACACATTTTATGCATTTAACCCTGGACTTTTTGTTGCAGCCAGATTTTCAGCACCTCTGAAAATTTGAGCTTTCACTCCAAACCACTAGGAGGTGTTCTGCCCCACCCAACTTCTGTTACGGAGCTGTGAAGAAGAGCCCCCTCACCCATACTCTTTTGCTTCTGGCCCTTTGAAAACACCAGAAACTCCCCTACATTTTCATGATATTCCTTTTGGCAGTAGCAAACTGCTCACTATCCTGAACATATTCAATCTGGCACATCAGCAGACTAGAATGATTTGTTCTTAAGAATGGGCCTCTCTTCTGTGATGGTCCAGGTTGCTCAGGATATGGTCAAATATTGCAAAACATTACTAAGAAAAATCTAAATTAAATAAACACTACAATATCAACTTTAACTAGACACCACCCATAAGCTATTATCTATAATAGCCTTTCTATAATTATCTATAATAGCCTTTCCTCAACGTTTTGTGATGTTACGTTAATCCGTTCAGAAGTTATGTGCCTTTTTGTGATAGGCCACGCCTACTTGGTGGGGCCTATGGGTTCTTGAGGCAAATTTGTTGCTCGTGAGTTGATGGATCTATGTACCAAATTTCAGGTCTCTAGCTTGAACAGCGTGAGGCAGAGCTATGGCTCTGGCATGAGGGAGCTGGCCTTTTTTGTGATACATTTCACCATTGTGACATAAGGGGTCAACATTCATTTGGATGGGACAAAAATTTACTTTTAAACTTAAATATCTTAAAAAATACAAGAGATATCAAAAAGCTGTATACAAGCACACTACTAAGTTAGAATGGCATGTCTAACGTAAAAGCTGTAGGAGTAGTGCAGCAAAAAACAGGTGGAATTAGAATAATAACTAGAAAAGTGCATTTCCTGAGAAAATGCGAGTGTGGTTGCTCCGCAGCAGCAAACAATAAATGGTACCACCCATAAGCTATTATATATGGGCCCATGACAAACCTTTCCTCAAAGTTTCGTGGCGTTATGTGAATCTGTTCATTAGTTATGTGCCTTTTTGTGATAGGCCACGCCCCCTTTGGGCAGAGCATATTGGTTATTGAGGCAAATTTGTTGCTAGTGAGGAGATCAACATATTTACCAAATTTCAGGTCTCTAGCACAAACGGTGTGAGTGGGCTTTTTTTGTGAAAGGCCATGCCCACTACCTTTTGGCCAATCGGCATGAGAAGGTCATCTGTTGTTCCTTGACAAAACTTTCCTCAAATTTGTGTGGTGTTACGTTAATCCATTAGGAAGTTATGTGCCTTTAATGATAGGCCACTTACTAGAAAAGTACAGTTCCTGGAGAAACTGTGAGCTAGCTGAAAGCTAGACTCCAGTAAAGGGATTAGGCAAAATAATTATTCATAGTACTGATTGTAGCAGAAGTAGTACTTGGCATAGTAATGCTAGTAGTAATAGTAGTCTAAGAGTTGTAGTGATGTTTGGTCCATTTTATTCAGAACAAATTAAGTTCAACACTCAATTACAATTCTATACGTCAGTAGAGCCCAACTTAGTGAAATGACGTAGACACAACAATGGTTTGGAAAAATGACATGTTTTATTGGCTACAATTATGAATAAAAGAAAGAATACTTTGTATAATATGAGGGATAATATTCTATGACGTAATCTTAATCAGAGGAAATTATAATTACGTGATGGCTAAATATAGAAGCTTACAGTCCATTAACGAGGGTTAGTTCGTGTTATGGGTTAGTGACACGCTAAACTATATTTTGTGGTTAGCTCATATCAGTCAATGCACAGGTGTACATTGAAATTTTGGACACTTTTCTCATTCCATCGATAGAAACTAGGTTTGGCGATGAAGTAATTTTTCAAGATGATAATGCATCTTGCCACAGAGCAAAGAGTGTTAAAGCTTTTCTTCAGGAAAGGCATATCAACTCAATGACATGGCCAGCAAACAGTCTGGATCTCAATCCGATTGAAAATTTATTGTGGAAATTAAAAAAATTGGCCGATGACAAGGCTCCATCCTGCAAAGCTGATCTGTCAACCGCTATTCGAGAAAGTTGGAACCAGCTTGATGGAGAATATTATTTTTCATTACTGAATTCCATGCCTCAAAGAATTCAGGCAGTCATAAAAGCCAGAGGAGGAGCAACAAAGTACTAATTGTGATTTTTTTTGTTATTGATTCCTATTGTTCATAATTCTTTCCTCAACATTGAGTGATTCCATATTTCTTTCCTCTACTTGATCTGGAAAAAATATATATTTCATATAAGTGATGATTATTTGCTACGAAGTAAAAAAGCTGGGTGAACATTGTCTAAGTGTGGTGATTCCATAATTTTTGCCAGAGTTTGTAGTAGTCGCACTGTAAGAGTAGTAGTGATTGCAGTAATCCAGTTGTATTAGTAGTACCAGTAATTGGGGATGTAAAATTTGTTTAAAAAACTAATGTGTACTAGGTGGTTGTCCGGATTTTACTAGTTGGTTGCTAGGGACTTAGTATGTGGTTGTAGGGTGTTACTAGCTGGTTGCTAGGGTCTTGCTATGTGGTTGCTTACTAAGGTGGTGCTAGTGTGCTCCTACATAGTTGCTTGGGTCTTACTATGTGGTTGCTAGCGTGTAGTAGAGGTGCTAGGGTGTTACGAGTTGGTTGCACGGGTCTTACTAGTTGGTTGCTATCATCCTCAGATTTTGTACACTTGTTGACATGGAGTTTATGATCCAGGAAATGTAGATTTACCTGTTTCACTTACGTAGCTCTCAGTATTTCATTGCAAACTAAAGAAAACCTTTTTTTTTTGCATTTTTCCAAAGTTTCTTTGCATTTGTGGCACTTAATTTTGACTTAAATTATGAAAATAAACAAATCTAAGTTCGTATTGGAAATAGTACACCTGTCTTTACCAAGTTTCTGTGATGCTCACACAGAGTTATAAAGCTGAGCACCCCCTAAATAGGTGGGAATTCTGACCAAATTTGCCATCTGCACAAAGGGGTTAAATTCCAGGATGCAGAATTGCAATTCAAATTTGTATTAAAGTAGAATTAAAATTCTATGAAATTCAAAGAAATTAATATACCACATACTTTAGGTGTAACTTTTAACAGTAACGCCGCGTTCACACAGCGAGCAACTTCGGTCGCCCAGTTGCCGGAAGTCCATTCATTCTCTATGAAGCTGAACGACGTTCAGCGACCTGAGCAACTAGAAAACTGAGCGACCAAAATCGGCCGATAAATGTTGCCCACAGTTTAACTTTTTGGCCGATGCCGGCCGTAACAGCCAATCAGAATTCCGCGTTTCTTATTTCTCAAACCGACACGAAACCATTTCGTGAATAATTGTTCCGCTACGTAGCCTAATATTGCCTATCAAACTAAGCTAGGCAAAATAGGGTTAGCAGCGGTAACAGTGAATAATTTATATATTATCATTGTATAATTATCAGTGTCATAACATAACCTTAAAGGATATATGTGGCTTGTTTTACCAATATCACATTGATCCCAAACTACGTGTTGAGTTTTATAGCTACATAAATCTATCTAGATTGATAGATTTATGTATAAAACCGCCGGTACTTGCAATTACGTTCGAGAAATAAAAGGGTCTTGAATCAGTTTCGATGATGAAAGACGGTATAGCTTCTTTATTTGTATACAGTTCAGCATGATGTTGGTCAGCTTTCCAGTCTAACATGCCCTTACACTCCAAACTGGCCTAGCATTTACTGTAAAACCGAATAATAGATAGATAAAGATCGCCAGCTCGCAACGAAGATGGATATAGCCTATCGCTAGCTAGCGAGAACACATAATTATCAGTGTCATGACATAACTATAAAGAATAGGCTGCATCGCAAATATATGTCTTTCTTATATGTAGGCTACCGCCGTTGTTTCTCTTCATCAAAAAATTGTAGCTGTACGAGCAGACTTGGATGACACAACGGGAAGCTCTTGCCCCGCCCCCAGCCTAGTAGACTTGACCGACCCAGCAACCAAGTTGCTCGCTGTGTGAACGCGGCGTTAGGCTTTATATCTCAATATGATTTGTACATTAAACATTATCATACAAACAACAAATGGTATGCTTCTAAACATTAAATTTTATTAACAACAAATGTTTTTTCTCCCAATAATGAATCTTTAAAGTACCAGCTGTAGAATAATCATCATATTTAATTTTATTTAACTTGCATTATGTGGAACATGGTGGAAGAACACTTAATTTCCCAGAATGCTTTACCTTACCCCACAGTCTTCAAAATGGAGCCAAACAAGACGAGGTGGTCTAACAGTGTTTGTTTGAGAGGGTCTACTAAATTTGATGGTTAGAGCTGGACAATTAAATGCAACAATGTGGATTGGAATAAATGATAATTGGATTTACCATTACTTTTTGTTGTTCGTTTGAGTGCTAAGGTTGAAATGAAATTCTACGTATAAGGGAACAAATGGGAATCATTTCTTGAAATAAATGTGTAATTATTTATATTTTGCAGCAAAATATATAGTAGATTTAATAAAAATTATTCTGTTGTGTGACTGAGCGGAATTTCTTTGAATTACAATGAATTAAATTCCACTTCCTGTCATTCAAATTACAATTTACATTACAAAAACATCCTGTGGGGCGTGACCAATTCAATTCAAATTCCAACTCAAGAATTGAATGGGGGCCAATTCCTAAATTCTGAATTTTACACAACCCTGGTATACTAACAAGATTCCCAGGAAAAACAGCCCCAAAACATCTCAGAACCAGCACCATACTTCACAGTCAGAACCATACATCTTCATGAGAAACTTTCTCCTCCCATTGCATTTTTAAATGAAAACATCTTTCCAGCAAAAACATTTTGGGGCTCTACAAAAGAACAGAAAAGGGACATGCTCTCTACATTATATATTTATTGAAGAAGTCAGATGTTCAGTACATATAAAATCACAATTAAGGCATATAATAAAACCCATGTAAATACACTGTACTTTCTGTCAATGACTGCTTCATAGTTGAAGATTTGACTCAGTTACTGTTTGTATTGCCAACAAGAAAGCTAACTTACCCAGTGTTCCTTATAAACTAAATTTTTCTAAATAGTTACCTATTTATTTGATTATCAAGCTAGTTAGCTAGACAGTCCAGGTCACACCATTCTACAGATTGATAGCCAGCTAGCTATTTACCGATATAGGCAATGACAGCTAAGTAAGTTAGCTAATGTAAGGGGAGTATAATTTGCGGAATAAGGAAGTAAAGAAGTGTGCTAACAGTAAACAATAGCAAAATGTTATCACGTTTTATTATTGTATACTTATTCAAACATCTCAGTAAATAAGGCACAATTTATAAGAAGGTTGCCTAAGCTAAGAGGTATCACAGTTGTTTAACTGTATGAAGGCAGCCACTTGACATCAGAAACACCAGTTATCTACATCCAAATAACTCTGGTACGCCTCTTGTTATTCAAGAATTGTTCCATCTTATACATTTATGTATCTGCCATTATCAGGACTAGCAGACTGTTGAACCCAGTTATTTGAGTGATGGAATCCTGATGATGCCAGCTGAAAGGCTACCTTTACAAAAATTCTGGAGAAATTGACAGAAATTAATGGGAGTCAAATGGTGCGTGAATGGCAAAAGAATACAATTAAAATTTGTTAAAGAAAAGTTTCCGTTATTTGCTTATAGTCAAAATTAGCAAACATTAGCATAAAATATGCTGACTTAAAGTGTGCATTTTTTCAAGTGAGGTACATTAAAACTAGCCATGGATTTCATGAAATAAAAAAAGAATCATGCATAGCAGTCAGAGCTGTAAAAAACTTGAGTCTGATTTGACAAGATTGACTGCGTATATAGATCATACCTCTCAAAATTGACTTTAATGAAAGATCAGCGACACATTTTCAAGATTGCAAACAATCAAAATAAACATTTCAATTGATTGGATTCAAGAGACACTTCCAAAGACACAGAATGTCCAAAAATAAAAGGCACAAAAATGCTTTTATAATGCTAAAGAGATCAATTTTGAGAAAACAAGGACAAAACTAGGCAAAGAAAATTATTTCTACAGAAAACATTAGTCCTATATTTTGTGGTATAAATGAAAAACTACATTTAAACAAGCAATGTTATTGTATATGTTACCAAATTTATAAAAGACATGTAAACATTGTGAAGGGTAACAATGGTAAAATAAACACACAGACTCCAGCTTCTGTAAATAGCACTTAGAAGGGACTCCCTGTCTGTCTCAGGGCCTCTTGTGCACCTTTCAGGGTCTCTCTCTTTACACACCGCCAGTAGCCAGTGATACCATGCTGATGTTGTACCTGCGGAAAAACATTAATCACTACTAAAGAATTGTCCATTCTTATTTTCACAGTATTGTAGCTGTACCTTTTTTTATACATGCACATTTTATACACACACACACACACACACACACACACACACACACACACACACACACACACACACACACACACACACACACACACACACACACACACACACACACACACACACACACACACACACACACAGTGCAGTCCATAAGAATGTGGACAGTGACACAATTTCTGTTGTTGTGGCTCTGTACTCCAGCACATTGCTGTAATTTGAGGGTATTTACATCCATATCAGCCAGTGATCTGCGGAAGAATAGCAGCCCTTTTTGTACATAGTTCAGTCTTGTCTTCAGCAAGTGAAACACATGTTCAGTTGGTGATTAACTTCTCCAGCCAAGAACATTACACTTTTTGGCCCTGAAAAACTCCTTGGTTGCTTTAGCAGTATGTTTGAGCTAATTTCCCTGCAGCAAAACTCCAATGAGTTTTGAGGCATTTGTTGGGATCAGAGCAGATAGGATGTTTCTGGAAACTTCGGAATTCATCCTGCTGCTGTCAGCAGTTACATCATCAATGAAGACAAGTGAGCCAGGCCCAGTGGCAGCAATACATGCCCAAATAATAACACTACCACCACCAAGTTTCACAGATGGGAGGGGGGATGCTTTCGATCATGGCCAGTTCCTTTCATTCGCCACACTTTCCTCTGTCAATCACTTTGGTACAGGTTAATAATGATAATCTCGTCTGTCTTTAAGACTTTGTTCCAGAACTCGTTGTTTTTTTTATGTACCTTTTTAGCATACTCTTCTTTCTTTTGCCACACTTTCCTCTTTCAATCACTTTGGTACAGGTTAGCCTTTTTTACTGCTACAGCACAATGCCTAGAACCTGAAAGGCTTTGATCAACTACTACTCCTAAGTCTTTTTCAAATTGAGCACATTCCAATTTAGTTTCTCCCATAAAGTAGTCCCAGTCCCGTCATTTGGGTATGGCAGAGTATGGCTCTTTCCATACCCTAGCCTCCGTCTCCGTTTTTTAAACATTCAAAGAGACATGCAACACCTAGCTTGCAAAACTAGTGCATCTTCCCGATCCCCATCCCAGTAAAACTCAGGAAAAACACTAGCAATCGCTTATGGCTTACCCATTATGCTACTACGGTCCTGAAGAGGACGTGGTGCCAGAGCCGGATTAAGGTTGCATGGGGCCCCCTAATTCAAATAGGGGCCCTTCTATCAAAATGATTACTAGTGTAAGTAAACAAGAAATTCTATTGAATTTAATTGTAATTATATTGAATTTCAGCCACATACTCATTATTATTACATCGTACGTTTACAAACCTTTCTCATGGCGAAGTCATCAATCAAGTCAGTGAAGCTCAGTGAGCTTACAATTTCATTTTCAATACTCATAAGAGAGAGCAGACTGAGTCTCTGTTGTCCCATGTAACTTCTAACTTCATTTTTTATTCTTTTCAACTTTGAAAATGATTGCTCTCTGCTGCAGTTCGATGTCATCATGGAGAGATAGATGCGCAGTGCGATGTGGACATTTGGAAAGCTTTGTGTGCACTTGAACTCATTCAACAGCAACAGCATTTTCAGCTCTGTGCTTGTGTTTTGTGCTGCGCATTGTGCTTTTTTCAGTTCCTGTCCGCTGACAGTCTTGAAGCTTACAATGTATTCTTTTGGTGTAATTTGTAGAGCAGTCTCCGTCAGTAGCATGCTGAAAGCAGCTGACATTTTTTGGACTAAGTCCTAAAGTACCCTGACGTTCTAAAGCACACCCAATGGTTCTAAGTATTTTCTCCATTCATATTTGCCATAGGCTTATCATAAATAGATAGCAACAAGTATCATAAATGGTAGAGAGACACCTCCCTTACTGTTAGGGCCTAACAAAATACCAGGGTCAGTTTTTTGTATTTGGAACACAGTTCTTATTTTAAGTGATTTAGCCTAAATAATGTCCCATTATAAGCCTATTTCAACCAGTTATTGATTTGAACCCACAATTAAAAAGTAATTCATGGTAGTGTTTAACAGTTCATTAGTTCTATTGTTCATAGACACAATAGATATGATATGTACATTACAATACATCGATGTCTACAGATATATAGACCGTTTAACGTTGTGAGGCAAAATTCTATTAATTATGCAACATTATTAGACTGGGTGTCTAACTGCGGGGGGGGGGGTGAGCTGCTTAGCGCCTATTGGTATACAACATTACATTACAGTTATTTAGCAACAATGGCAGACAATGGGAGACACTGAGAAATCCGACAGTTCTGAGGAGGAAGAGGAATTAAAATATTTTGAGGAGGAACAAATGGACAAAGATATGTTTATTGAGCCGTTTCACTTTGTAACTGATGCCGCACCACGCAAGGATGCAGAAAATCCTCGAAAAGACAATGGACAATTGAATAGTGAAGATCGGATGTTAGCTGAACGTTAGCTAGATGTCTTAGTGAACTATTTCTGTGAGAAGTTGAAAACTGTCTTTATGCATTGGTCGGGTTAGACACTGAGATTTATTCCCACTGGCCACCCGGGCAAGATGGGATTTTTGGTGACCGAAACATATTAGCCTAGAGATAATGTTAGCTAACTAGCTATGAGCTGCATAGCAAGCTAACATGAAGTTAAGTAAGTTAAGCTACTAGCTAGCTACTGAGATAATGTAAGCAAAGTTAACTAGTTCAATTAACGTTAAATGGACAATTAAGGAAACCGAAACTGCTTTGCCACTGAAAGAGCATGCAGTCTCCAGACTTTTTGTGGATTTCAAGGAGCCCAGGGAATGATATGAAGGGAATTCTACTCTTCTTCACTGTGTAATATGCCAAGTTCTATATTCTGATCATCCGGTCTCATTGTACTGGGTCTATGCACCTGATTTGCTGGTTTCTTGGGGCATTTCTCGGACAAATAAATAAGATCGCACACTTCTCTCCATGCAATTAAATTTTTTTTATTTTAATTATTTTAACGTCACCAACATGTTTTGGCAGTAGACTATGCCTTCATCAGGGTCATTGTAGTTTTTTGGATTTTTTTATTATCTGATTTAATGGGCCGCTTTTCAGCACCTTTTTTGGGGTGCGTGCGTTCCTACTACTTTTTCTATTGTTCGTAGTCTACCCATGTAGGTTAAACTCCTTTCCATTCCTCTCTGAATTTTCTCTTTATCTTTCTTTCTCGCTTGTTGTCGTCTAGATTTTTGTTGTTCATCAATTTCTGTTTGCATGTTGCATTCTGTTTTTTACAGTACCACGTATGACGTCAACGGTTTGACAAAAAATGTTTTTTTATGAAATATGAAAAATGTTGGAGACGGGGCCAAAGTGGTACTGGAAACACGTCTTAAACACCGATATCCAACATTTATATAACATTCATATACTTTATGATTACGTAATTTTATACCAGAGCCATTTTCCTTTCACATTTTTTGAATTTCCAGTGTTTTAGATTATCTGGTGCTTACTCTTTAAACTTGCCCCCCCCCCCCCCCCCCCATAGAGAACCATTCAAATGCAGAGAGGTTACAGTATCGCTTGTAGGAGTACCTGAAAATAAGATATCAAGAGTCTTTTGATGTTCTTGGGTCACAGACATCAGGAAGTCATGGCATGCAAAGGATATCCAATCAAATATTAAATGTGATGACTATATAAGTTTGTTAATTTGTCCAATACATTTTCATCCCCTAAAATGGGGGTGGGAGAGATATGTATAAAAAGGTCACTTTTCAATTTCAAATCCAATGTGCTGCAGTACTGAGCCAAAACAACAAAATTGTGTCACTGTCCGAATACTTACGGACTGCACTGTAACTGAGTCTCTATTCTGTGAAGAAAAAACATTGCCAAGTATGAGGGGCTGTTTAGGCTCTTTTCAGCATTTTGGACCTCTCACGTACTCTCTCTCTCACATACATATATTCTGACACTCACATACAAATGTTCCCACTCTCACATATATATGTTTGCACTTTCACATGCATTTTCCTTTCAGAGACATGTTTTCATTCTGTACAGTGGTGCTAGAAGGTTTGTGAACCCTTTAGAATTTTATGTATATCTGCATAAATTCGATCTAAAATGTGATTACATCTTCCTAAAACTTGATAAAGTGAACCCAGCTCAACAAAAAACACAAAAAACATTCTTTTATAATTTATTGAGAAAAATTATCCAACATTAAATGCTGGAAAAAGTATGTGAACCCTTGCTTTCGGTACCTGGTGTGACCCCCCTGAGCAGCAATAATCTCAACCAAACATTTTCTGTAACTGCTAATCAGTCCCATACATCGGCTTGGAGGAATTTTGGCCCATTCCTCCTTACAAAACTGCTTCAACTCAGTGATGTTGGTGGGCGTCCGTGCATGAACTCCTCTCTTCAGGTCTTTCCACAACATTTCTATAGGATTATGGTATGGACTTTGACTCCGCCATTCCAAAACATTACATTTCTTCTTTAACCATTCTTTGGTAGACTTACTTGTGTGTTTAGGATCGCTATCTTGCGGCATGACCCATCTTCTATTGAGCTTCAGTTCACGAATGGATACCCTGAAATTCTCCTGTAGTATTTGCTGGTAAAATCCAGAATTCATAGTTCTGTCGATGATGGCAAGCCGTCCTGGTCCCGAGGCAGCAAAGCAGCCCCAAACCATGATACTGCCACCACGTGCTTCGCTGTTGGGATGAGCTTCTTATGTTGGAATGCAGTGTTTTTTTTCACCAGACGTAACATAAACATAAACATAAAAAAGGGTTCGACGGCAACAGGCCATTCAGCCAACTTGACTCGCCGTTGAATTTTCTTTTCTATTATTTTAATTTTTTTTATAATAAAACAATCAATAAATACAATCAATAAACAATAAACCCAATAAAATACCTTAAAAATTAATAATCATGAAACCAATAAATCATTAAGCGCAATAAAAACAATCATAAAACCAAAAATATACATAAATAAAATAGATTACCTAAAATTAAATAAAATCCAGTACTGTGATTTAAAAACCTCTAAGGTTTCTGCCTCTACAACATGCCCTGGCAATCTATTCCATACATTAACCACTCTCTGCGTGAAAAAATACTTGCTGATATTTGTATGGAATCTATCTTTTGCTAATTTCCAATTGTGCCCCCTTGTTCTGTTGACCGAGCTCACCTTGAAGAGTTGCCTGCCTTTGACTTTGTTAATCCCTTTAATGAATTTAAAAGCCGCAATCATATCTCCCCTAAGTCTCCTTTTGCTAAATTTGAAGAGATTAAGTATTCTAAGCCTTTCTTCATAACGTTTATCTTTTAAACCTGGGATTAGTCTAGTTGGCCTTCTCTGAACCTTTTCCAGTGCCTCTATATCTTTATCTCTATAGCATGGTCCCCAGAACTGCACACAATACTCTAGGTGTGGTGTGACGAGGGTATTGTATAACATGAGTATAACTTCCTTAGATTTATACTCTATACTCCTGGCTATATATCCTAGAATCCTGTTGGCCTTTTTGACTGCAGCAGCACATTGACTAGAACCAGAAAGGCTTTGATCAACTATTACCCCCAAGTCTTTTTCAACTTGAGCAAAACGCTTCTCATTTAAACCAAAAAGTTATATTTTGGACTCATCCGTCCACAGAACATTCTTCCAATAGCCTTCTGGCTCATCCATATGGTCTTTAGCAAACTTTAAACAGGCAGCAATGTTCTTCTTGGAGAGTAGTGGCTTCCTCCTTGCTATCCTGCCATGCACACCATGCTTGTTCAGTGTTTGCCTGATGGTGGACTCGAACACTGACATTAGCCAACGCAAGAGAGGCCTGTAGATCCTTAGCTGTTACCCTGGGGTTCTTTGTGACTTCCTGGAATATTATACGCCTTGATCTTGAAGTGATTTTTGCTGGACGACCACTCCTGGGTAGAGTAACAATGGTGTTGAATTTCCTCCATTTGCAGACTATCTGCCTGACAGTGGATTGGTGGAGCCCAAACTGTTTAGAGATGGTTTTGTAACCTTTTCCAGCCTGGTGAGCGTTGACAACTTGTTTTCTGAGCTCCTCAGGAGTCTCCTTTGATCGAGCCATGGCACACTTCCACAAAGCTGTGTGGTGAAGACTAGACTTTGATAGTGAAGACCCAGATTTATGTTTTTTCAATAGGGCAGGGACCACTTAACTCACACTTGATTGTCATCCCATTGATTGAAACACCTGACTCCAATTACCCCTTTAAATCAACTGATAATCCTAGGGGTTCATATACTTTTTTCAACAAAGCATTTAATGTTGGACAATTTTGCTCAATAAATAAATTATTTAAAAAATAGGGCTGAGCCGAATGCCATTTTTTACACTTCGAAGCAGGGGCGGACTGACCATCTGGAGTACCGGGAGTTTTCCCGGTGGGCTGATGGACAATTGGGGGCAATCGATGCAACGCAAATAAAAACAAAAAACGGATGTGTGGCTCTAATTGGCCGGCCCAGACGAGTGGGCTGCCGGCCCATTACTTTTGGCAGAGGGGTTTACTTCACATCTGATATTTCTGTATCCCTAAAAATCCTTCAAATTTGTCAGTCCCCCCCCCCCCCCCCAGCCAATTATTTTGGTCCACTCCATTACGTCACCTGAGCGCCAGGGCGCGAGATCAGTAACATCCAAAGTCATCATCGATAGTTCAACTCATAGACAGTATGGTTCAACTTCGGAAAAAATTGTCGCAACATGGAACAAAAGGGTAAAAAACGGAAAGGTGGGGCTGAAAAGCTTAGACAAAAGAAATTAAAATCACTTGAGTCAGGTGCAGTCAAGTGTTTTAAAATAACAAATTATGTTAACGTTAGTGGCCGCAGCAGCAGCACTGCCACTGCTGCAGATGACAGGGTTGCTGGGCCCAGCGCTAGCAGTGATGAATCTTCCCAGCCTCAGCCTAGTAGTGAAATTGGCAGCAGAGAGGAGGAGGAGGAGGACGACGACGACGACGACGACGACGACGACAACGACAACGACAATGATATTTCAGGACCGCAGCAGCCCACTGAGCCCAGCGACAACAACACAAGTTCAACTAATCAAGGCCTTGAAGCTGATGTAAGGCAGAAGACGATAGGGATAAGATAAGCTAGGTTTGGCTAGCTGGCTATTTTTTTGCTATCACAAGAGAGATGCTTAACGTTAGCTAGAACAACCACAGTTACAACTGGGTCATTGGTAAGCTAGCTACATGTCCATGAAATCGTACACCACTGGCGAAGTGTTACTCCTGATTAATTTTCCTGTTGAACTCAATGGAAAAAATATTCAGGAGAAACAATGCTTGTAGTATCTACTGCATATCTGGCAGCAGCACGGTGGTTTGAAGCTCATTTGATACCTTGGACCCTTGATGACTTAAAGCCATTTAGCCAACAAATGTGTTCCATACTGTATTAGCATAATTTACAGTTGAATCTAGTCCCACCCCCCAATTCCCATAGAGATCCATATAAATGCAAAGAGTTTTTGTATCGCTTGTCGGACAACCTGAAAATAAGATATCCAGACTCTGATGATGTTGATAAGTCACAGACATCAGGAAGTCATGGCATGCAAAGGATATGCGACCAAATATTAAAAAATATTACTTTGTTCTACATTATGTTAAACTGACCAATATTTTTTGATGCCCGAAAATGTACAAAAGGTGCTGTCATTTCTAAACGGTTCATCCAATATGGATGAAAACACCCTCAAATTAAAGCTGACAGTCCACACTTTAACCTTATATTAATCATTTTATTTGAAATCCAATAAAAAGTATCAATTTCTTTCAAAAACATAAAAAATTCTCAGTGACCCCAAACTTTTGAGCAGTAGTGTATATTAATATTCTACTATTATATTAACATTAAGGGCTGGTGTGTTTGTGTGTGCCTCGACGGGGCGGGGGCGGTGGAGTATCTGCGGGTCGGTTGTGGTGGGCCAGTCTGGGTCAAAAAGTCCAGGGCCATTTTTTAGTCCCAGTCCGTCCCTGCTTCGAAGCTTCGTTGGCAATTTTCCCCGAAGCTCCGAAGCTTCGTTTTAATAATAATCTATTACAAATATATATATTTTTGAGTCTTTGAAAACAATGTTACGATACGTCCAGTAGAGGGCGCGCTCAAATCTATTTCAGTAATATGCGCATGAAGAAAGAAACACGTTTTTTTTTTTTTTAAAATTTTTTTATTGAAACAACAAAGTATTAAATTGAAATGGAACAGAAGTTCAGGACATGAAACATAGGCCTAAATAAATTTAAAAGATAAATATAAGCCGCAGTCTTCACAGTTATGTACAGGCCTATAAACTCTCAGACTTCACGTCGCCTACATACTGCGTATGGTATGGGGAAAAAAGTCTAAAGCCAAGTGTAGGCTATATTGTTTTCTTTCCAAAACGTAATAGGTTGTCATGCTATGCTAGCCTAGGCAACATCATGAAATGTAGCCAAGTCAGATCGGCTAGCTAATGCTAATGTTGCTAGGCTATTACTCTGACGAAGATATATAAATTAGGCTACTTACATTTTTCAAATGGTTTGTCAAATTTGCAGTTCCACCATGGTATGCCAATTTCTGCTGGCATATTTAGCATTTGACATTTTTTGGATTGTCAGCGGTAATATTAAAATATTTCCACACAGCTGACTTCTTAGACATCTTGTAACTTCACCTCAGGCTTTGGGCAACAGCGTAGCGAATGCTATTTTTATGAGCGAATGTGGAGACAAGTCACGTGGAAGGCTGAACCACGCCAGCAGGCAGTGCATCCCTTGTATGTTCGATAAACTTCCAGGCGATTCAAAGCTCAATCAGTATAGAATAAGCACTTATATGTTGACAAACATCCAGTAAACCATCAATTTTCTTCTTTTTTGAGGGGGAAAAAATGTTTAGTTTTTTTTGTTTGTTTTTTTGAGGAAAGAAAACAAACTATTCGAATCTGAATTTAGGATCCAAATCCCAATCCAACAAACGAAGCTTCGGAGCTCCGAAGCATTCGGCTCAGCCCTATAAAAGAATAATGTTTTTTGTTGAGCTGGGTTCACGTTTTAGGACTTAGTTTTAGGACTTAGGTGAAGATGTGATCACATTTTAGATCATTTAAATAAAGGGTTCACAAACTTTCTAGCACCATTGTATGTATGTGAGAGTATAGTGTATGAATGTAACAGTAGAATATACAAACCCCAATTCCAAAAAAGTTTGGACAGTGTATAAAATATAAATAAAAACAGAAAGCAATATTTTACAAATCCTTTTTGACCTGTATTCAATTGAAAACAATACAAAGACAAGATATTTAATGCTTTAACTAATCAACTTGATTGTTCTTTTTTGTAAATATATGCTCATTCTAAAAAAAAGTTGGGACAGGGGCATGTTTACCTCATCTTTCCTTTTCACAACACTCCGTAATCTTTTGGGAACTGAGGACACTAATTGTTGTAGTTTTTAAAGCTGAATTTTCCCCCATTCTTGCTTGATATAAGACTTGCTCATATCGGCTGCTCAACTCTCCATTGTCGTATTTTGCGCTTCACAACGCGCCAAATGTTTTCAATGGGAGACAGGTCTGGACTGCAGACAGGCCAATCTAGCACCTGCACTCTCGAAGCCATGCTGTTTAAGCACTTGCAGAATGTGGCTTGGCATTATCTTGCTGAAAATAAGCAGGGACGTCCCTGAAAAAGACGTCGTCTAGATGGCAGCATATCCTGCTCCAAAACGCATATGTACCCTTCAGCGTAAATGGTGCCTTCACAGACGTGCAAGTTACCCATGCCATAGACCAGGGTGTATGCAGATTTTTGCTGCCAGCACTTACCCTGCCTCAATCAGCTAATTATTCATACACAACAACACAGATTCACTCGCAGATTAGACCACAATCAAACACTAAAATGCATAAAGGCACAAGAACATTCATCAGCTGCTGTTCATATTGCAGAATGTAGCTAAAATATCAGCTAAGGTAAATGATTGGGCTAATTAAATAATTAAGCGCAGAAGTCAGTCTGAAATACAGAAACGGATACAGCCCTCCAGGACTGGTGTTGCCCACCCCTGCCATAGGCACTAACACACCCCCATACCATGACAGATGCTGGCTTTTGAACCTTGCCTTGGTAACAATCGGGGTGGTCCTCTTCCTTTTTGGCCCGGAGAACACGATATCCATTATTTCCAAAAACAATTTGACTCGTCAGACCACAGCACACATTTCCACTTTGCGCCAGTGCATCTCAGATGAGCTCGAGCCCGGAGGAGTCAGCAGCATTTCTGGATGTTGTTGATATATGGCTTACGCTGTGCGCAGTAGAGTCTTAACTTGCATTTGTAGATGCAGCGATGAACTGTGTTTACTGACAACGGTTTTCAGAAGTATTCCCGAACCCATGTGGTTATATTCATTACAGAAGCATGTCGGTTTTTAATGCAGTCCCGTCTGAGGGATCGAAGGTCACGGCATTCATTATTGGTTTTCGGCCTTGCCCTTTACGCACAGAGATGTTTCCAGATTCTCTGAATCTTTTAAAAATATTATGGAATGTAGATGGTGAAATCCCTAAATTCCTTGCAATCGTGTGTTGAGAAACGTTCTTAAACTATTCGCTCACGCAGTTTTTCGCAAAGTGCCGAACCTCGACCGATCCTTGCTCGTAAACGCCTGAGCCTTCGTGGATGCTCCTTTTATACCCAGTCATGATAGCATCACCTGTTACCTATTCACCTGTTTACCGGTGGAAGGTGTTTTTTGAACATTCCACAACCTTCCCAGTCTTGTGGCCCCTGACCCAACTTTTTTGGAACGTGTTGCAGGCATCAAATTCGGAATTAGCATATATTTACAAAAATCTATCAAGTTGATGAGGTAAAACATTAAATGTCTTTTCTTTGTACTGTTTTCAATTAAATATATGTAAAAGAGAATTTACAAATCATTGCTTTCTGCTTTTATTTGCATTTTACATACTGTCCCAACTTTTTGGGAATTGAGGTTTGTATGTATGTGAGAGAAAGTATAGTGGAAACAAGGGTTGTGTCGATCTACGATGACATTGTGCATTAACATTGTGTGATGCCTTTGCCAACATAAAGGCGATTTTGGGTAATTTAAAAATGAGTGCAAACAGCCCTTTTAAAATGATTTTGAATTAATTGTTTAAAAAATTTTTTAATCCATGAGTAATTTCCTGACTATGTTTTAACATTTTTTAATTCCTATAAATAAAATGTAATTGGTCGAAAATAAGCTCTACAGCGCAGCCCGTCTTGACTAATTGCAAAAAAATAATAGCACTAACCACTGGTTGTTGTTTAACCCCTTTGCGCAGATACCTAGTGATAATGACGCCAGCGTCATTTTGCTGAACTGAGACATTTGTTGCTCCTGCAGCCAAACTATTAGTGGAAATCACAAAGTCTGTGTTTTAACTTTATTGGTAGACGTATTGTGATGATTTCTTCTGAATACGGAGTTTCTAAGTGTCACTATTTTCCCGTAGCAAGTCCATTTAATAAGCACCCCCCCCCCCCCCACCACCCATTCTATACCTACCCATGCGAGACATTGTGGACAATAGCATCTATGTTTGAGTTCATAAATAAATTTATTCATCATATAAAATTAGAATTCCGTCAAAGCAACAAGATAAACCCACCAATAGCCTGATCGTATGCCAGAAAAGCCGTGAAAAGCCCTGGTCACTCAAATGCAAAATAAACATGTGAAAGTATTGTCTCATTCTACCATGTATTCTACTAGCAATATATGAACTAAATATACAATCCTACCATTGGTTTTACACATCGAGATGTTCCTTTCAAAATTCAGTGGTCATTTATTGTCTGGTACGGTTTTGAGAAATATACAACACTTTATATCGCTATTACACTCTCTGAAACGTCGACTCGTAATACCCCCCATGCCTTGCAAGCCTGTCTCATTCATTACAGTTCATTCTGGTTTAATTGTCAGCTCTTTTATCCAATAAAGTACATTATAACCTTAGCAACGGTATATACCATGTCTTCTTGGGTGCTTTGAACAATTTACTACAGCCCAGCGTAACAGAGTTTTCATTTTAACAGTCTAGTATTACGCAAGCTCTATAGAAAACGCATTAGGGAGGGGAGTATTCCCTTTCCCGAAATGTAGGAATTTTTGCATCTAAAATGCGGTTGGTCTTGCAGGATACATATGTACGTTCGTTTTTCCACTCAAGTACTGTCTTTCCAATATGATTGATAGGCCTATTGTTATTTTCGCATTTTGAGTGCATTTCACATACTGTAGTGCAATCGTTATTTTTTAAAATTTTTGTAGGCTACCGATGTTCATTGAAGATTTGGCAGCATTTTGCAGATGGTGGAATACTATTTTATGTTCATGTTATCGTACATAATATAGGCTATGGTGAATATACTTGTCACTTATGGCATGGCAAATGCTCATTCCAATTTACTGTGTGCTTATATGTGGTAGATTAATGTAAAAACTTTCCTTGGAGTCATTATGAATAGGAACATAAAAAATAAAATAAAAAAAATATAGAAAATATACATACTGTAGAGTACAGGGAAAAGTGATGTTTTATTGAGGTACAAGAGTGAATGATTAGGCTACATATTTAGGTGTATGTAACAGTATGATATCAATGTTTTTATCTTAAAGGGGACATGAAGCACTTGGTAAAGTGGCTCTAGTTCGTTAGCTTTTTTCCTTAAATCAGATATGACCGTGCGTTCAAATCTCAAACCGACCCGTATTTGCTGGAAAAAGTTACAATTTGCTTTTTTTCCACTAGGGCACAGCCATCTTGGACCAACTGCGGTCATGACATCACTAGGTCGATTGGTCTCGGCTGTTCAATGTATTACTATGGGAGAATAGCTGACTTTCAGTGAGCTCAACGATGTATCGTGAGGAAAAAATAAATAAAAAAACACACAGACGGTCTTTTTGTATTGCCCCGAGATGCTCAAGTGAGTATGACCAAACAAAACTTAATTTAAAACTTAATTTACATGAACTGCTTCTGACCATACTAATGCTGTGGCCTGATGAGCCGGCAACTGCAGCGCCGCTGCATTGCCTTAATATATTAAGGCAATATATATTAGGTTTTTAATAATATATTAAAAACCTGCAAATATATACCTACCGCGACCTAGCATCACAAGCTAACGCTTATTTTCTATAGGCAATATTAGCTAGACACGACTTTAGCTTCCAAACCGTTTATCATGGCAATGCAGCGGCAGTGGAAATTAAGTTTTAAATTAAGTTTTGTTCGGTAATACTCATTTGAGCATCTTGGGGCAATACAAAAACACAGTCTGTGTGTTTTTTGATTTATTTCTTCCTCACGATACATCGTTGAGCTCACTGAAAGTCAGCTCCTCTCCCATAGTAATACATTGAACAGCTGAGACCAACCAACCTAGTGATGTCATGACCGCAGTTGGTCCAAGATGGCTGTGCCCTAGTGGAAAAAAAGCAAATTGTAACTTCTTTTTCCAGCAAATATGAGTCGGTTTGGAATTTGAACGCACGGTCATATCTAATTTAAGGTAAAAAGCTAATGAACCAGAGCACTTTACCGAGCGCTTCATGTCCCCTTTAATCCATCAGAAGAAGCAAATGTACAGTTGTGTTCAAATAAATAGCAGTGCGTTAAAAAAAGTGAATTAAAGTGCAAATATTTTTTAATAGCTTTTAGTTCCATATTTCAAATGTAGTGGAAACATTACACATTCAATTCCAAATCAAAGCATAAACAAATTTTATCAAGTCTGCGTTATTCTTTTACAGGAAGCAAAGAAAAGGAATATTAATCTGTTCAAAAAAATAGCAGTGTCGACATTTTTCTCTTCAAACTCAAACACTTACTGTATAAACTGAAGAAATTTTTCAAGATTTAACTTCACTTTAAATTACTGAACTAATATTTAGTTGCATAACCATTGTTTTTGATAACTGCTGCGCATCTGCGTTGCATCGAGTCAACCAACTTCTGGCACCTAGAAACAGGTATTTCAGCCCAGGATGAACGAACTCCATTCCACAGTTCCTGTGAATTTTTGGGTTTTGCTTCAGAAACTGCATTTTTAATGTCACCCCACAAGTTTTCCTTGGGGTTGAGGTCAGGGGATTTAGCTGGCCACTCCATTACCTCAATCCTTTTTGTCTGGAACCAAGATGTTGCTCGCTTACTCGTGTGTTTGGGGTCATTGTCTTGTTGAAACACCCATTTCAGGGGCATGTCCTCTTCGGCATACGGCAGCATAATCTCTTCAAGTATTTTGATGTATTCAAACTGATCCATGATCCCCTGGTATACGATAAATAGGCCCAAAACCGTAGTATGAAAAACATCCCCATACCATGATTTTTGCACCACCATGCTTCACTGTCTTCACAGTGACGCTGGCGTCATTATCACTAGGTATCTGCGCAAAGGGGTTAAACAACAACCAGTGGTTAGTGCTATTATTTTTTAGCAATTAGTCGAGACGGGCTGCGCTGTAGAGCTTATTTTCGACCAAATCTGACGTACTGTCGACGACCACTAGACCCGAAAAGAACAATTTTACTCTCATCAGTCCACAGAATGTTACGCCATTTCTCTTTGGGCCAATTGATGTGTTCCTTGGCAAATTTGAACCGATTCTGCACATGCCATTTTTTCAACAATGGTGCTTTATGGGGGCTTCTTGCTGATAGCTTAGCTTCGATCAAACGTCTTCTGACTGTAACAGCACTTACAGGTAATTTTAGATCATCTTTGATCTTTCTGGAGGTGATGATTGGCTGAATCTTTGCCATTCTGACTATTCTTCGATCCGTTTTAACAGTAGTTGCTCGTTTTCTTCCGCGTGTTTCGGGTTTTTGTTGCCATTTTAAAGCATTTGAGATCATTTTAGCTGAGCATCCTATAATTTGCTGCACTTCTTTATACGTTTTCCCCTCTCCAATCAACTTTTTAATCAAATTACGTTGTTCCTCCGAACAATGTTTGGAACGGCCCATTTTACTTAGCAATTCAGAAGGAAATATATTTTATAACAATGTGTGAAACATTTGCTTCCATTCTTCCTTAATAAAGGACAATTAATGGCACCTGTTTTTTCACAGAATGAATGAATTCTCTAATTAAACTCCACACTGCTATTATTTTGAACACACCCCTTTCAATGAATGAGTCAATTACTCAGAACAAGCAGCGTGCATGTCATGACAGTTGGGTCTGTTGTTTTTCTATTACACTACTACATCTACAAGTAAATTATTTGCCATGCAGAAATATCACTACTACTAATAACAGTGATTCGTCAGGTTACTGATGTTGTACTGCTATTTTTTTGAACACAACTGTATATGCTCTATAATGGACAAAACTAATTTTATTTATTTTATGACATGTTTTGCACAGGGGGTTTGGACCCATAGATATCTACCCCTCTATACTGATGAAAATATAGTAATTCCCACTTGAAAATTATGCTAAATGTAACATCCGCCGTTTCCCTCCAGTCCACCTCTCTTTTGTTTCCTCTGTTTTCCCATTCCTCATGTTTCATGTCATGTTTTTCAGTTTACCATGTTCGTCCCGTTTCTGTGTTCGTTGCAGGCTGGGCGTGGTCCCCGTTTACTTCCTTGATTCTCCCCTTTATTGGTTAGTCTATCACTCTCCCGCTTACACACATTCTTCAATCCTTTTAGTTATTCTATCAGTCCCTTCACCTGTTCCCGTCACTATTTAGTTTCCCCTCTCACACCATTTCAGTGCCAGTTCGTTTTCTCTGCTCAGTTTGAGATCACTCCTGGCCATTCTGTTTGCTACTCTGTTTTGCCCGTAACCTGTTTGTTGTTCTGTTCCTTATCCAGCCCACCCAGCCTGCCTCCTGCCTGCCCTGACCAGCCCTGTTTCCTCTCCTGCCCCGCTTTAGTTCGCCAACCCCATATCCAGCCATTCACCCTTTTAGTTTTCCCTTGCTTGCTTGCTGCATTTGCCTTGCTCAAATAAATATTCTCTCTGGTGGAGTTTCATTAAGTTCTGTCTCAGAGTCTGGCATTTGGGTCCAGTCCAGAACACTGCCTTAACAGAACGAACTGGCCAGTGATGGACCCAGCAGATTCTGAGCAGATCCACTACACCATTGCCTGCCAGGGATCCGTCATTAGTCCGCACGGTCAACTCCTGCACAACGTCATGGAGACCCTGAAGTCCGTCTCAGAGCAAGTGGGTCAGATGGGGTGCCAGGTGTCACAGCTGTCCACCAGCTTGCCTCTCCCCCAGCTTTCCACTGGCCTGCCTGCTCCAGCTCCTGCGGTGCCGTCCAGTCCTTCCGCCTCCGTGCAACCTGCTACACCGCCACTCCTCCCTACCAGAGAGCCCTGCATTCCCCATCCTGAACGGTACCTTGGCGATTTGGGGAAATACTGGGGCTTCTTGATGCAACCTGGTTCTTACCACTCTGACCAGAGTAAGTTCATCATAGCCTGTCTTGGGGGGAGTGTGCGAGACTGGGCCACCGCCATATGGGACAGCCATCTCCCCACCAGCACCCATTTCCCGACCTTCACGTCTGAGATGAGGAGGGTCTTCAACCACCCAGTTTGCGGTAGAGACGCCGCCCAACGCCTTCTCCACCTCCGCTAAGGTTCCCGCTGCGCCGCAGAATTTGCGGTGGAATTCTGTACGCTGAATCCGGTTGGAATGATGTGGCTCTACAGGAAGTTTTCTGTAACGGAGTGAGAGAGGCTTTCAAAGACGAGATGGCGATCAGAGACGACACCAGTTCACTGGATGGGTTAATCTCCCTAGCAATCCTGATTGACAACCGTCTGCGGACTCACCTGAGGCAGAAGACGGGTCGCGGCGTTACCTCAACCCAGTACCTCCGCTCAAGCCCGGCAGCCTCGCCTCAGTTTTCTGGTCCAATGAACCCCTCAGTTCCTGTAACCCCTGCAGAGGAACCCATGCAGCTGGGCAGAGCTCGGCTCTCCTCGGAGGAGCACCTGCGAAGAGTCCAAGCTGGGGTCTGTCTCTACTGTGGTCAGTCCAGCCACGTGCTGATTTCCTGTCCCGTTTGCCCAAAAGGGGGTGGCTCCCCAGTAAGGCTGGGTGTCCTGGTGAGCCCTATCTCTTCTCCTGCCACTGCCCAGTCCCGGTTCCTGTTGGATGCCACGCTCTGCTGGAACCGCCAATCTCTCCCTCTGTCCGCCCTGGTCGATTCTGGAGCAGATTCTAATTTTATTGATGCCGTACTTGTCCGCCAAGCAGGCATTTCCACCATGCCTCTCTCGGTTCCCCTCAATGCTTATTCTCTGGATGGGAAGCTCATCGCCTGTGTCACCCATTCGACGGAACCACTACTGCTCATCCAGTTTCATGTGATCTCCTCCACTCAATCACCCCTGGTCCTCGGTCAACCATGGCTGAGACGTCACAAATCTATCTAAATGAGTAAATTGTGCACTGCTCTAAAAAATAAAAAAAAATTCATCTATTTAACTACAAATCAACAGTTTAGGCTCATAAAACTCACTTTTGTGTTAAGGCAGTGTTCTGGACTGGACCCAAATGCAAGACTCTGAGACAGAACTCAATGAAACTCCACCAGGGAAAATATTTATTTGAACAAGGCAAATACAGCAAGCAAGCAAGGGACTGATTGAATAACTAAAAGGAGTGAGGAATGTGTCTAAGCGGGAGAGTTATAGGCTAACTAATAAAGGGGAGAAATAAGGAACTAAACGGGGACCACAATGGCTGAGACGTCACAACCCCCATCTCAATTGAGCCACTAATAAGATTCAAAGTTGGAGCTCCTACTGCCACTCTACCTGCCTCCAATCAGCCCAACCTCCGTCTGAGGGTGCTAACCCTTCTCCCAAACCACAACCTCCTAACCTGTCCTCTGTTCCATCTGTATATCATGACCTCACTGATGTGTTTAACAAATCTTTCGCCTTATCATTACCCCCTCACAGACCATATGATTGCTGTATTGAGCTGCTTCCGGGGGCCACCCTGCCGTCCAGCCGCCTATACAACCTGTCCCATCCAAAGAGAACTGCTATGGAGAGACATACATTCATGACTTGCTCGCAGCAGGTATCATTCGTCCATCCTCCTCCCCAGTCGGGCTGGTTTTTTCTTCATTTCCAAAAAGGACGGGACCTTACATCTATGTATTGATTACCGTGGCCTCAAGGCCTCATTGTCAGAGACAAATACCCTCTGCCTCTCATCAACTCTGTTTTTGAACCCCTTCATGGAGCTACTATTTTCTCTAAACTAGACCTCCAGAACACCTACCACCTGTTCCGGTTCCGGGAGGGAGACAAATGGAAAACGGCATTTAACACGCCTTTGGGACACTTTGAATACCTGGTGGTCCTGTTCGGGCTCACTAATGCCCCAGCAGTGTTCCAGGCCCTTATTAATGACGTCCTCCGAGACCTCCTCAACCAGTCTGTATTCATCTACCTTGACGATATCTTGATTTTTTTCCCGCAACCCTGAAGAACACGTCCAGCACGTCAGACAAGTGCTCCAACGCCTCCTTGAGAATAAGATGTATGTGAAGGCTGAAAAATGTGAATTTCATGTTCCCTCCGTCAGTTTTTTAGGCTTCATCGTGGAGAGTGGGCGAGTGAGACCAGACCCAGAAAAGATCCAGGCAGTGGCAGATTGGCCTCGTCCTACCAAACAGCTTCAACAGTTCCTGGGTTTTGCTAACTTCTACCGCCGCTTCATCCAGGGCTACAGTCAGGTAGCTACCCCAGTTATTAACCTTACCTCCACCTCTGTCTCCTTCTCATGGACTCCCATACCTCCCAAATTTTCATTTAATTTGAAGTCCCGATTGACCTCAGCTCCAGTTCTCATACCCCGGGACCCCAGTCGTCAATTCATTGTGGAGGTTGATGCTTCCGATTCCGGGGTTGGCGCCATCCTTTCTCAGTGCTTGGCGGAGGACCAGAAGTTACACCCTTGTGCCTTCTTCTCCCACCGGCTGTCCCCTGTCGAGCGCAACGATGATGTGGGTAACCGGGAACTTCTGGCGGTCAAGCTCGCCTTGGAGGAGTGGAGGCATTGTCTGGAGGAGGCGGAGCTTCCGTTTATAGTCTGGACTGACCACAAGAATCTCTCCTACATTTAGACCATGAAACTTTTAACCTCCCGCCAAGCCAGTTGGAGACTCCACTTTGGCAGATTTAACTTTTCAATCACTTACAGACCCGGTTCCCGCAACACCAAGCCTGATGCCCTGTCACGCCTGTATTCCCCAAGACCAGTCCTGCCTGTCCTGATTCCATCACCCCTCCTTCATGTGTGGTGACTGCGGTCACTTGGGAGATTGAGGGGATCATTAAGACTGCCCAGGGGACACAGCCGGGCCCCAGAACTAACCCTGATTCCCGTCTGTTTGTCCCTGATACGATTCGCTCTCAGGTCCTGCAGTGGGCACACTCCTCTCGCCTGTCCTGCCATCCGGGGGTTTGACGCACTCTATCCCTGCTCAGGAGAAGCTTCTGGTGGCTGACGATGGAGGTGGATGCCCGTGCCTTCGTTCTCGCATGTACCATCTGTGCCAGGAGCAAGGCTTCCCATCAGTCCTCCGCCAGTCTCCTACACCCTCTACCTGTAGCGGGCCGTCCTTGGAGTCACATAGGGGTCGACTCCGCCCCCCCGGATCATCGACAACGCTCCTCCCTACACAGTGCCCCGTATACTGGACATCCGCCGCAGAGGTTTCCAGTACCTGGTGGACTGGGAGGGTTATGGCCCCGAGGAGAAGAGCTGGATTTCCCGCCAGCTCATCCTCAACCCCTCCCTCATTCGGGACTTTCACCTGTACCATCCAGGGGGTACTGTAACATCTGCCGTTTACCTCCAGTCCACCTCCCTTTCGTTTCCTCTGTTTTCCCATTCCTCATGTTTCATGTCATGTTTTTCAGTTTACCCTGTTCGTCTCGTTCTCTTAGAGTGGCAGTAGGAGCTCCAACTTTGAATCTTATTAATGGCCCAATTGAGATGGAGGTTGTGACGTCTCAGCCATGGTGGTCCCCGTTTAGTTCCTTATTTCTCCCCTTTATTGGTTAGCCTATACCTCTCCTGCTTACACACATTACTCCTTTTAGTTATTCAATCAGTCCCTTGCTTGCTTTCTGCATTTGCTCAAATAAATATTCTCCCTGGTGGAGTTTCATTGAGTTCTGTCTCAGAGTCTTGCATTTCGGTTCAGTGCAGAACACTGCCTTAACACAAAAGTGAGTTTTATGAGCCTAAACTGTTGATTTGTAGTTAAATAGAATTTTTTTAAATTTAGAGCAGTGCACAATTTAGTGATTTGGATATATTTGGAGACACATGGACAACAGGGTACACTCCGATATTTTGCATCATAAACCTTGAGTAGTTCTCCATATCATCCTCAGATTTTGCATACTTTATGATCCAGGAAATGTATATATTTACCTGTTTCACTTATGTAGCTCTCAGTATTTTGTTGAATATTGAATAAATTGTAAAAACATTTCTTTTTTTTGCATTTTTCCAAAGTTTCTTTGCATTTGTGGCACTTTATTTTGACTTAAATTATGAAAAATAAACAAATTAAGTATTGTAAATGGTACACCTGTCTTTTTTCATTTAAGCCATTTAACAAGTTTATGTGATGCTCACACCTGGAGTCATAAAGCCTTAAATACCCTAAATAGATGAAAATTGATCAAATTTGCCATCTGCGCAAAGGGGTTAAAGTGGCTAAAACTTTATCTTCATCTTATTTTAGATCCCATCATTGATACTCCCATAAACATTTCACAATAATTGGAGTACAAGCTTTATTTTAAATACACATTATTAAAACAAGTGCAACATAGAATGCTACATTGAGATTGCCTAACTGAAACAAATTACAAAGATGGGATGGATTCATTTTATTTGCCGCATTGACAATGTGTTTATCTTGTATATAACAGAATACTGAATCATCTAAATAACCATAATATTTTGTATGAACATCAATATGGATTCCGCAAGAATCACTCAACAGATATGGCATTATTAAATCTTGTTGATAAAATCTATTCGGCCTTTAATAACAACGAATATGCTCTAGACATTTTTATAGATTTGTCCAAAGCTTTCGATACAGTTAACCAAGACATATTACTTGCTAAATTATCCAAATATGGTTTTCATGAACTTACATACAAATGGTTACTAAATATATATATGATAGAGAACAGTATGTCTATGTCAATGGCTGGGCTTCACTAAGATCTAGAATGACTTGTGGTGTTCCCCAAGGATCCATACTTGGACCTTTGTTGTTTCTGGTTTACATCAATGCCCTTGCTGCTGCATCATCTAATGTACTTCCTTTACTTTTTGCTGATGATACCAATCTGATTCTATCACACAATAACTTAATTCTCTTATATCAGAAGCAAACAAGCTTTGCAAACAAAAAATTGGTAAATGGTTTCAGCTTAATAAATTGTCCTTAAATATAAAAAAATCTAACTTCTTGATATTCACTGGAAAGAACAAGAAATATTGTAGTAATAGTGCCAAAATCTTAATCAATAGGAATGAACTCCTTCAGGTCTCATCTACCAAATTTCTCTGAGTTCTGATTGATGAAAAACTTAATTGGAAAAACCAAACAATCAGTTTTCAATTTGATACAGAGAATCTATACTGTGGAACACCTATACCACTATTGCCAAACAATCATCATCTCTTAACATTTTCAAATCTAAGCTTAGGATCTCCCTGCTGAATCAAATATACACATAGTCCACATAACCTGTTATGACATAGCAAGTATTTGCTATATTACATATACACACACACCCCACACAGCCATACTCAAATCATATATATTTCATCATTTACACTTTTCTTTTTATGCTATGTTTTAACATGTCTATTGCCTTTATTATTATCACTATCACTATTTCATTATTATTTTATTTTTGTGTTTTGCTTTATGTTTTATCTTTGTTTGTTTTGTTTTTCTTATTTAATTGTATGCTTTGATGTAATTGTTATAAATATTAGTGTAATTTCATAGGTAAGAGACCTCGTATAAGCCCCTAGGGTTTTTGCTGACCACCAATTTCCTTTCATTTGCTGATTTTAAATTTGTGCAAATAAAGAATGAAAAAAAAAAAATAAATTCACATTGTAATCTTGATATTTTTAGTCATGCTTGTGCACGCCCCTGGGTGTAACAGACAGGAGGGTGTACGCGTGTTGTGCACACGCCTATGTAGACGCACTTATATGCGCCCTTAAAATAACATGTAAACAACTGTGACAAGACTTTTGACCAGGTTTGTGGTGGTTTTAGCGCAAGCGCTTTCTACTGGCTCAAGATAGCAATAAGCCAAAAATTATCCTGGCCACACCTCATCTTAAGACCAACACGCCCAGTTCCCTTGCAATGGGCACAAGAATACATGGTATTTAAATGACGTGAGCGCTATGGGGTTATAATGAACCCTGCGCTGGGTGTAAGATAGCAAAGACACTTGTGTTTCGGTTAGCTTTGCTTGGCGCCGGGTGTAAGATAGGGCCCTATATCTTCATGAGCGATACTTGTCACTTAGGGAATGGAAAATACTCATGCAAATTTACTGTATGCTGATATGTGCGAGATGAATGTAAAATAAAAATAGCAACATTTGTGAAACACACTACAGAGTAATGTTATTGTAGAGCATTCTGGCAGACCGCATCTGCTTTACAGAGTGGCATGACCTCCAGAGGAGCCAGGCACCGTTGTTTTATGCAAATAGTTGTTTACGTTTTTGAGTTCATTGAACATGCATTTTTTATTCCTCCTAAAATCCAACCCCTCGTTCTAGCTGTAGGAGGTGGTAACAGCAAGTCGTCTTTTTAGAGCTAAAAGTTATAGCAGCATTATTTTTTGTTATACTTGAAAATGCTTACTTTGCTGAATAACTGCTGGCTAATGGGTTTCTGGTGAAAAAAGCACACATTAGACATCCAACACTAAACTGAAATTGGATGCGCCAATGTTTTCATCCATTAATCCATCGTAAGGGATGCATATCTACTGCATATCTTGCAACAGAGTGATGGTTTGAAGCTATGACGTCCAATCTTCATCCAACCATATTACAATAGGCATCTTCCTTGTACGCCCCCTTTACCAAATGAGCATTTTGCGACGACTAGTTTACTAGTGGTTGTGCTAACATAACTAGTGGACACAGTGGCTAGACTAAAACTAGTGAAGTGTTTGTAACTAGAACAAGTGAAGTAGTTAGGCGAATAAATGCAAACACGGACACTCTGCAACTTAACTAGTTACCATGTGACACAGTTGCTACTTCACAAGTGAACTAGTGCTGCTTTAATTGCAACATGTTAGGCCTAAAAGTCCACTAGTGGATTGAAAGTCTGACAAGTTCTGGCTGTGGTGCCACTAGTCGGCACTATTGTGCAACTGGTAAGGTTTCTGATGTAACAAGTACAATAAAATTCCAAGTAGTGGCTCAAAAGGCATGTCTAGTAAGGTGCAAATTTTTGATATCAAAATGGTTTCGTTGAACTTGTAAGACAAAATATCAAACACATTGTGAAAAACAGGCAACTAGTGGGAAACCGCAAATTGTATATCAGGGATATAGTCAGTCTATAACACTGAAGTTAGTCTAGATTCTACACTATATATAAACAAAAAGCTAAACATTGATTTTGGCATGTATTTTTTTACCTTCAGCCCACGGAGAATTCTGTCATTCATCACTCCAATAAACTCTCTGTGGCTAAGACAGTTATCACCATCAAGGTCAAATATCTTGAAAACAGTATCGAGCACATTTTCAGAAAGCTCATGGCCGGTTGCAATTTTTACAGCTCTTTTGAATTCCGCTGTAAATAAAAGAAAAACAAAGAGACATGTTACAAATGAAGGCAATAGGGAAGTACATCTTCTTGTTAATTCTCTATACAGTAAGATGATATTCAGAGACAAGTTACCCATTCCAATTGGACGGTTGGCTTCACTGATCATTTTCACACTAAATGCAAAGTCCTCCAGGTTGTTTGTGAAGAGGCAAAAAGATTTGAACTCCTCAAAAGAAATACTCTGCAAGAGAGAAAAAGGACCATATAGTGGAAGTACTTGTATTGACCTTAAAACATCCTTATACATATTTATTTTATATATATATTCTATATATTTTCAACAGTGTTTGCCAGTTTATCAACAGTGAGTAAACTGTCACCATAGCGCTCAAAATGTTTATTTTGTTTAATATAAAGTAAATTAATGTCTGCAAAGCAGGGACATCACTCGAACCTGGTTAATGGGTTGACTGATCTTGTAAAGCCACTGTTTGAGTGTGTTCATGTGTGGCGGGTACCGTTATCCCCAGGTATCCCCTAGGTGTGTCTAGAACACCTTGAAAACACATAGGCTTACCAATGTTTTTACCATTTAACCTCATAGTCTGAGAACTAAAGCAAAGAAACTTAAAGCCTTAAAAGACCTGCCGAGTTTCAAGCTCAAATGGGCTGTGGACATGAGGAGCGCGGTAAGGTAAGGTTGTTGGATCAGAAATGAACAACCGGGATATACCATTTCCTGCCTCTTTTAATGCCAACAGGAAGGGTGTTGTCACACCTTCATTGGACAAGGCAATGCACCACAGCGGCTCTTAATGATCAATTAACTGCCTGCAAAACTCCCAGGCACTGATCAACTGCTGATCCCCATCGCCCAACAATCAAGTGCTGAGTTAAGGAATGTCAAATTAAGAGTTTCGACATTGGGATGGCAGATTGGGATGGCCATCCGCCAAGTTACAGCGGGGCATGCCCCACACCTATACAGCACAGAGAGTTCGGCACTTTTCAGGGTTTCCTACAGAAATAATGACAATGACCACAGCCCTTAAAAACATTAACTTCTATACATTCTGACCTTTTGAAACCACACAGAATTCAGGTACAACTTCACACATCCACACACCAAAACTTATTCTTCTTTCTGCTGAATTTGTCATCAAAAATGATCCATACCCTCAAATAATAATTCTCCCCATTGGATAATAACATCTCCTCTGCCAATAAAAACATCTAACAAGTATTTTGACTGCTCCATGTATCGTGGGATACACAGACAAAAAGTTTTATATGGCATGGCTATGGACCCACTATGGCTTAGTGGTTAAAGTCATTGCCTTTGTCATGGGAGACCCGGGTTCGATTCCCACCAGGTGCCAAAGGTTACATTTATTTTCGACAAAAACGACGTGGACAATCTGTAGAATAATAACATATGAATATTGTAGTCTGTACGCCTACATAGCTTAGTACATTCAGAGCCGTCGCTCCAAACAATGTATTTTTGCTTTTGGTCTGTTTTTGGCGGAGAGAGGGGCAGGTAAAAATAAGCCAAACTTCTATCAAAAACATAGTCATCAACAGGCCGTCCAAATCGATGGATGAAATTACAGAGTAGCCATGCAAATGTTTTATTAAGCTACATAGCCGACTATGAAGAAACAAATCCCATCCGAAAAGAAATCCTATCTATAATTGTCTGTATTATGATACTACAATAATGATGAAACATTATGTAGCCAGCTGAACTTAGTAGTCGGGTAACATTGACGTTACATTTTTCAATACTAAAATATTTACAATCTCAAATGCCCTTCTGTCATTCTCATTCTACCACTGGGCCTGAAATATTTCTCATCCAAATTTAAATTAAATGCCTCTTTACATTTAATTATCTTATGGTATATATGCATTATCATCAGTTATCAGTTGTCTAATTATAATGTGGTCTGCAAGTCATTAATTAAAACTAGGCCTGCCATTAAAAGATTAACATGGTGGTTGAATGTGGCACTTGCCAGGTATCTTTAGGCAACAACAAAAGATTTTTTATTATTCAGTCATTTAAATGTATTTTAAAACTTATTTTTCTAAGCCTAAATTTCCCACTATAAAAGTTCACCCAAACTGTCTGGGCGTGGTAATGAGAACTGTCAATAGAGAGCCGAAGTTGCCACATCACTAACAGGCTGCTCAGTTCCGGAAGAGGAATTATCCCCATTCATTCTCCCGTTGACTCCCAGCTTCTCGGTTCCATAACATTATTACATAACACCCAAACTATCTCATTTGTGAAATAAACATAAACACATTTATAACGATTTAAGCAAAGGTACAAGACTGTAGGCAAATATTTTTTATTAACAAATGAACTACACAATGTTGCGTTAGCCAATCTTCACAGTTCGAACGCTGCTCTCGTCCTCCTTGTCAACAAGAGACAGACAGGCATATTGCTGCCAGTTTTGTAGTGTAGTTACCTAGCATTACATTCTTTCACTTTTTTGTACATAGCCTAATCATTTTAATTACAAACATTTATTAGCTAGATAGGAGATGGTGCAGTGTTTTGCACCAAATTGTTGCCATCGGTCGGGTGTAACGTACCGACTGTCCTGTTAATTTATGTAGTTCCATCTAGTTAATGTAAGGTTAATGCAAAATCTACGTTACGGTAGGCCTAAGCTACATTAGCTGCACTGTCATCCCAAATGAGTAAAAGCTAGAAACTGATTAAATTTGCGCCGTAAACCGAACCGCTCCGGTTGAACACACCCACCCTTCATATTGTACTCATGTTTTCATAGCTTACATATGAAAGAAGCAGTCTAAACAAGTTTACTACCGTTAACGTGGTGTCATTTTCTTTTAGTTAGCGAGCTAGGTTGCTAACGTTATCAGATCATTTGTTGAAGATAGCTGGCTAACAATACACATTTAGCAATCTACCTCACGAGATATAGTTACACAAAGAAAGTGTAACGTTAACTTGGACAAATAGACAGAGCTAGCTAAAAATGGAGCTGATCTGGCGAGTTGAAACAGCAATATGTAGCGAAGTGGACACAGCAATATGTAGCGAAGTGGACACAGCAAGAGCAACACCAAAACTGTACTGGTTCAGTGCGCGGCTCCATTAATGCAAACAAATGACTGGATGACGTTAATTATGTTTAAAAGTCAGATTTCCTTACGGGGCGCAGATAGGGGAGTGGTTATCCTCGTGTGATGCACAACGAGGAGAACATTCTCAACCGGTTGAAAATAGGATGATAAATTTAACACGCATACTTCTCCGAAACTAAAGAACGGACATATTTAATACTTTCATTGTGTTTCTTCAATGCCCTCTTGTGCAAATAGCATATAAAAACTTAGAAAGTGTGACCAACGACCATGTTAATCCTTTAAAAGTATTGATATCAAAATGAGTCACCGTGCATAGCCTATGCAAGACAAGGGGTTTTACATGTAACATGTTGGATTGAGACTAGAGTCTTTGAAATTATGTTTGTTAAGAATGTGCAACCAATGGCACCATTAATTTTTTTTAACATTAATGTGTTAACATTAATGCAACCTACACGACAAGCTACTAAGAAAAAGTAGCTAACTACAGTACAATTAAGCTATTTCATCAAATTTGACAAGAAAAATCAACTGTGATGTCATTTTCTCTTGCAGCTGCTTTACTTTATAGCACAAAAATTTTAATTTAACAATAATAGTTTTCAAAAATTAGCCTTTTCTTCTTTTTTTAAATTTGTAAACCATTCTCGGCCCACCTTAATGAACAATGAAGTTTACCTACTGCACTCACCCACTTTGATGAGGCTACTTAAATAGCCTATTGGCTATAAGTGCGTAGAGCTTATTATATCTACTTTGTGTTGCATAGGAAGTGATCCGCACACATAGGTGGCTGCAATCTCAGTTTATTATCCCACGGGGGAGCAAGCATAGCATTGATGACTCGGCTAGGCCTTCTTTATTGTGCTATAAATGTAGCAATTACATGCAAGCCTTTAACAGCTGTGGCTGGTTACGTCATCATACGTTTGATTTTTATCAATGAATAAATAATAGGGTAGCCGAGACATCCACACGTGAATACAAATTGATTTAGCAATGGTTTTGTGAATGCATTATCAAAGTGAATTGCAAAGTGAATTACAGTTTCAAAGTGAGAAGTGGCATCTTATTTGTCATCTTATTGCTTTTTAATGTTATTTTGTCAGGATTGTGAAGCACCTTGTTACTACCTGTATTGAAAGTGTGCTATTCAAATAAAGTTTATTAGTATTACACTAGGGACCTGTAACACAAAGCAGGATTACTGTGTTGGGACAATGGACTACACATGGAACTACAGTCCCTCCCATGATACTGGAAGTGACACATTTGGTGCCCAACTCCTGACTGCAATTTCAAACTTACAATATCCAATACAGTAAGGAAACGCACGTAATCCATCCGAGAGATAAAACCACCCGACAACCCGGAGTTCGCTCTCTCTGGGGCACAGTACCATATTGTATGCATAAAAGAGATCGTTCTACTTTGTGAACTAAGTTTTTTATGTTTTAACACTTGATCACGGTTATAGTTTTCTCTGACTGGGAGATGTTTTTATGTTGCCCTGGGAAATCATATGTCAAACCAATTAGAGATATCATGTGGGGTCCCCCAGGGGTCCATTCTTGGGCCTTTATTGTTGAATTTGTATACGCTTCCTCTAGGGGATGTTATTAGAAAGCATAACATAAATTTTCACAAGTACGCTGATGATACGCAAATGTATATTTCTTTATCACTCGATGACTTCGGTCCTCTGAGTTCTTTAATCCATTGTCTGGAAGATATAAGTTTATGGATGTCCCACAGCTTTTTAAAACTAAATGGTGCAAAGGCTCAGAGAGTAGAACTCTGCAGCTATCTAGACGCTTTGTCCCTTAATAGCAAGGTGCAAGTAAGAAACTTAGGAGTAATCCTAGACTCTGACCTTAACTTTGAGGCTCATATAAGAAATGTGACGAAGGTAGCCTTCTATCATTTAAAAAACATTGCTAAAGTGCTGAGCTTTGTTTCACAGGCCGATGCAGAGAAACTTGTGCATGCTTTTATTTCAAGCAGAATAGATTATTGTAATGCCCTTTTCTCAGGTCTTTCAAAGAAAATGATTGGTCATCTGGAGCTAATTCAAAATGCAGCAAACACGAGTTTTAACAAAGACAAAAAAAAAAGAACATATTAAACCTGTCTTAAAGTCATTACACTGGCTACCTGTTAGGTCCAGAATTGATTTTAAAATAATTTTATTGGTTTACAAATCTCTTAATGGCCTAGCACCACAGTACATACGTGATACGCTCTTAGATTATGAGCCTATTAGATCCTTTAGATCATCTGGCACAGGTCTTTTAATTATTCCAAAAGTCATAACCAAAACTGTAGGGCAGCAGCTTTTAGTTTTTACACACCCCTCTCTTTGGGAATAATCTGCCAGTCGACCTTAGAAAATACGGAACCAGTACAGAGTGTTTTAAGAAAAAAACTGAAAAACATATCTCTTCAGTGCAGCTTTTGATTAAGAACATTTTTAATTGGTTTACTATTAAATTATTTTTTTTTACTATTAAATTAGTATTACTATTAGTATTACTAAAGTATTACTGATTTTAATGTACTTATGTTACTTTTATTTTCTTTGTTGTATGGTTTCTGTGTATTTTGCATGTGTAAAGCACATTTAGTTGCTTTCAGCCTGAAATGTGCTCTCTAAATAAAATTTGATTTGTTTTGATCGTTTTAGATCTTAGAATCTGAAGGACAATTAACCTATAGGACCCGACAATTCTGTTGGAGATTGCTACTGTACGGGCAGTTTGGGAATTTTAGTGCAAAGACGACCGGCTCTCTTTTGTAACTATTTCGTCGACCTGAATTCCCCCATGATGAATCCGAACCGACCGCGACCTCAAAGGACACTTGGACTTCTGCCTGGACCTGCTTTTTCCAAGTCGTCAAACCCCGGGACTTCCCCTCCTCTTCACCAACGACGGTCGGAAGAAACTCTCGCACCAACTGCAATGTCTGGTCTCTCATGAGATCAGACCACAAGTAAGGCTGTACTTTCTGGGCACAGATTGGCTGATATTTGTGTGATATTGGTGTAGCCTACCAATATTGTGTTCTCTCATTTCCGGGTGGAGAGGTACGCTGGCGTTGTTTGTTAGCCGCTTCTCCATCTGAGTTTAGATTACTTTTTCTTGTGCTCTAGCAAGCTCTACTGTTCGATTTTAACTACTTTCTAGTTTCTTTGTACATGTTTTTTGTCTACGCCTGGATACTACTGGATTGCTATTCTGATACATTTCTACACATCTGATGGCGCTTTCCTGCAACACCGGCTTAAGTGTACCTGCTTTAAGTTTCACCTGCTTCTGTCCCTGCAAAGTTCTGGACCTTGCTGCGGATTACTGGATCCTCCCTTCTACCACTTGCCCAACACTACTTACTGCTACTGGACAACCCTCAGCTGTCCTGATGCAGTTAGCCCTTGTTGGCTGGGACCGCTCTCCTTCTAATTAGCTGGTTAGCCAGCAGCCTTCAAGCTAGCCGGCAGCCAGTAGGCTAGTTAGCAGTCAGCTCCCTGCTGCTCAGCGGGCTATATACTCCTGTCTCTGTTACTGTGAGGTCTCTCTCGGACAGCTCTGCAGCTGTCCTGTTGTGGTTAGCCCTTGTTGGCTGTGACCGCTGCCTCTACGGTTAGCTGGCAGCTAGTCGCCACTTCAGTGAACTAGCGGTTAGCAGCTATTAGCTTGCAGCTAGCTTCGTGCTGCTTGCCGTCCAGACTGCCTCCTCTCTTTCCTTACCTGGATTCCCTGCACTCCTTCAGTTACGCCCTTTCCTCCAACGATCAGCACAACTCTCCCATTCAGCCCCGATCTCCTGCCATGCTGTGGGCTATCCTGTCGTGTCTGCCACTTGCCCATCTCTGGTCAACAAGTTTGTGGCTACCGGCAAATGACTCCAGGTTAACATCTTCCGAAGCTGGCATGACGCTGAAATACTCCTTCTCGCAACTCCTCGTACTCAAAAACCACACCACTTCACCATGCATCACAGCCATAAAAAAAACACGGGCTGTTACATCGACCCAGATACATCCACCAAGGCCTCCCGACGAAAGTATGTTTTACTCGCGGTCTGATTATTCCATCCCATCCCTGTTGTCAAACGAGCGCACTGTCGCAGTTTCACTACGTCACCCACCAACATCTACACGTGCTCTCTGACTGCCTACGAACTTTGGTCAGAGCACTGCAGCCCGTCCAAAATCAATCATGCCTCAAATTTGCTCTGTTCAACACCCGATCCATAAACAATAAGGGCATTATACTCCAATTAATTCATAACGGAAAAATAATCTTGACTTTCTCTGCCTCACAGAATGGCAAAAACCCCTGGAATATTTCTCTCAACCAGACTACACCTCCTGGATATGCGTACATGGACAAATCACACCTTGACGGGCGTGGTGGTGAAATAGCCACATTACATCAACAACACATCAAGACCAGCACACTAACCATTCCTGCCCCCCTCTTCATTTGAGCACCTTGTTTTTAAACTGTCTGGACCTAAACCCCTGGTTACTGCAGTCATTTACCGCCCTCCCCCAAACCAAACCCTGCATTCCTTTCCGATTTCTCTGAATTCCTCACACAGCTATCTCACCATCTGTTTTGCTACTCGGCGACTTCAACATACACGTTGACTCAACTGAATGCAAAACCACCATTGACCTTCAGGACATTCTAAACCTTTTCAATATCACCCAACATGTTGACTTCCCCCACCCATAAAAAATAACACACACTGGATCTGGTTTGCACCTCTGGCATCTCTATCAGCAACCTGACCAGCACTGATATTACCATTTCTGACCATTTGGCCATCACCATGGACATTAATATCCCCACCCCCCCTCATCAAGCAGAAGCGCTCCATAGCATTCCGGAATCTCAAGTCGATCCACCCCCTCCTCCCTCTCCCTCCCTACTGGCTGACACCATCTCTGACTCCGCCGTCATCCAGAATGCTTCCTCCACTGACCTGGTCAACACCTACAATGATGCACTCCTCCTCCTGTCTCAATCAGCTCGCTCCCATAAAAACTAAGTCAGTTTCCTTCACTTCACTCTTGCTCCCTGGTACAATCCCTTTGCTACCAGCTCCGTTACCTGAAATCCAAGGGGCCCGCCAAACCTGGAATGCCTCGCCAATAGAACTGGTCTCACTGTTCACTCAGACGCCTACAAACTACACCAACAACAATACAAAGATGCCCTAAACAATGCCCCAAACACTCCATAATTCAAGCTGGCAGCAATAACCCTAATGCACTTTTCTCTACCATAAGCAAACTCCTATGGACACCATCTCCAGCTCCTTCACCATCAGTAAATGTGATTTAATTCCTATCGCATTTTAAAACATAAATCAATACAATATACAGCCAACTGGCCACCTCCTCCTCCTCCACCACCATCTCTGGTCCAGAACCCATTCACATCCTTCTCTGAAATTACTGCACCTGATCTATCCTCCATAGTCATTGGCATGAAGACCTCAACCTGTGTCATTGACCCTATCCCGTCCACCCTAGTTTTTCTCCCCTCCCTTTCTCCTCTTATTACCAAAGTCATAAACTCCTCCTTATCCACTGGCTTCATCCCCTCTGCCCCTAAAGCTCACTGCTGTCACCCCGATATTGATAAAAACTGGTCAACTATCGGCCTATCTCCAACCTCCCCCTTCCTTTCAAAAATTTTAGAGCGAGTCGTCGCCTCCCCAACTAAAATCTCACCTGGACTCCAATAACCTCTTTGAACCTTTTCAATCCAGCTTCCGCACAGAAACTGCACTGTTAAAAGTCACCAATGACACTCTCCTCTCTGCCAACTCTGGTTTCCTCTCCATCCTGAACCTCCTTGACCTCAGCGCTCCTTTCGACACCATTACCACTCCATCCTCATCACATGCCTCCCAGTCCTCCCTTGGCATAAACCGGCAACGCCCTCTCTTGGTTGAAATCATATTTCTCAGACAAACACCAATTCATCTCCATCAACATGTGTTTGTGTCTGTTAATTTGAATGTATTTTTGATTGTGTGGGGCTTTTGTCTTTTGTTTTTTCATGCGCTGTGTGTCTGTATGTGGTGTGGGGAGGTGGGCTGGAGATTTTTAGGGGGACTCCTGCCACTTGTTTTTGATGATATTGGCAAATTGTCTTGCCGGGATAATTTTGTTTGTGTTTGTCGTCACCATGGAGACGCATTCTTTGCAGCAGCCAAAGTTTACCATCGCTCTTCACCGGAGGTTGAAGATGTCGGGACTGATCCGGGAGTGCAGGAAATCTTCAAAGGCAACCAGGGAATGGAGAAAAGAGAAGATAATGCGGGGAAGGAGTGAGGGGCGACGACTGGGAAGATTGACGCAGTTTGGTGGATCCGTTTCAACGCTGTACAGAGACCGCAACACTGCTGTAATGGAGAAAAATCGTGGAGGCGCAGTTTGTGTGTTGGGACTGCTTAATGCCACTGGACATCTTGGGACAGCGGGGACTATTTTTAATCATGGCAGCATGGCTGCCATGATAACTTTAATTCACTTTAATTAAATGAAATGATATTTGATATGCTTGTTTGTGTGCTGTGGGTCTGCCCCACTGTCTCTGTCTTTTTGTTGTTGCTGGGGCTACAACTGAAGTTCCCAAACGGGAAAATAAAAGTTATTCTATTCTATTCTTCTTTTCATTTTGTACATTCTACCACTTGGACAGATGGCCGCCATGGCCTCCCGGTTTCACTGCTATGCAGATGATACCAAGTCCATCACTGCAGCCACCCATTCCACCCTTACCACCCTGCCTCACTGAACTAAAAACATGGATGCAAAAAGAACTTTCTCAAACTCAACTGCAATATATCAGAAATTCTCATCACTGCCGCAAAATCTCACCCGCTCCACCCAGGATTTCTCAATTAACATTGATGGCTCCATTGTCACCCCCTCCCCCCACCCATGTCCGCAACCATGGAATCATCTTTGACCCCTCCCTCTCATTCCTCCCTCATGTAAACCAGATCACTAAAACTGCCTTTTTTCAACCTAAGGAACATTGCCCGCCTCCGACCCTCTCTATCTTTCTCTGCTGCTGAAACACTGACACATGCTTTCATAACATCCAGGCTTGATTATTGGAACAGCATCTTATATGGTTCATCAAACAAAATCCTCAATAAACTCCAATATGTACAAAACTCCGCTGCCCGCACTGATCACATCACCCCTGTCCTCCATGACCTCCACTGGCTCCCAATCAAATACAGGATAGATTTTAAGTAACTCCTGTAATTGAATAATTGTGTGGTTTTTACTAGTTTTTGTTTGTCAGATTATGTATTGGTATTTTGTGTAACCCTATAGCGCTCACTGTATAACCAATTAAGTGTTGCTATCCTAAGTGTGATTCCCTTTTCTGATCTGGGCATGGTAGTATCATAATTCGAGACTAACCGATAGCTTGATGAATATATATTATAATGTGCTTCCCCGAGTGCTAATATATAAACATCCTATAATCAATCAGGGCTCGGCTAATGGTCGAGGCATAATTCGGCCTATTGATAAATTGCCAGATTTCCCATCCACGGCTTGAGACGGCTCGGGCCCTGAGCTGGGCTGAAGCCAAATTCATACTTCCCTCCTTCCCTCCGCCACGTGTACCGGCGTGTCCGTGTTCTTCACATCCATCTTTAATTCTCTCTCTCTCTCTCTCTCCTCTCTCTCTCTCTCTCTCTCTCCCTCCTCTCTCTCTCTCTCTCTCCTCTCTCTCTCTCTCTCTCTCTCTCTCTCTCTCTCTCTCCTCTCTCTCTTCCTCTCTCTCTCTCTCCTCTCTCTCTCTCTCTCTCTCTCTCTCCGCCACATGCACCCACGTGCACGTGCACTGTTCCCTCCTTTGGGTGTTCTCTCTCCATATTCAAGTCACACCCGCCATGAGATAAAACTTTTTATTACATAGTGTTTATTAACAAAAAGGGAAAAACAATTATTTGCATTTGGTGTTTGGCGTAATATATTTCAAGCATAGATAGATGCATAGATTACCATTAACGTTAAATAGTAATTTGAGGCTATAAGAACTTCACTGAGTAAAAGAGCTCTTTTTAAAATTTTTAAATTTTTTACTTCAGTCAATGTTAGTGGTTTGGGAGGGTTCCGCATTTTACAGCAAACTCAGTCAGGGAATCCTTGCAAAGGTTCCACCCCCAACCCATGCTAGGCACATCCTATTGTACCCTATGTAATTCAATTTCCTGTTTAGCAACCGCTAGAGAATTTGCCGCTAGAACCCCGTCAGCCGGTAGTAGGAAAGAGGTCGCCATGCCCTCTTCAGGCCGTGACTCCTCAAGCTTTTATGCTTATGGGAATCAAGGAATTCTGGGCTCTGGTGGTCCTATAGGTTGGGGTTCTAAACCTGCGGCCTGAAGGCAGGAGTGTGTATTCTCCATTCAGAGGATGAGTATGGTCTTCAGCTATTTTTCTCCCTGTTCTTCTGACTCATTCCATTAATGTTAGAGAAAGTTTCACCATTGATCTTGCTGGCTATTCTAACAATTCTGTTTAGGGTATTCCTATTAACAATGGAGAGTTCACTGTACCAACCCTGGAAACAATATGTCAGGATGCTCTGGAAAATTACCTGTAAAATAAACACATAATGGTCGTCTACTCTGTACTGTCTGAGTTTATACATGAAGTGTAATCTCCGCTGTCCTGTCTTATATAGCTGTTAGGTGTAGTATTAGGTATTAGGTGTCCATGTTAACTTAGAATCTATGATATGCGACGATTCTCCCCCACCCCGGAAGCGGCCACCAATCGCCGCTCCCTCAAGGCACTGGCCATACTCGGATCTGGCAGGACCAGGTATTGAACCCCCGATCCTCAGGGCACAACCTGAGACCGCAGCGCCAAATTTGGCAGAAATATGTGACTGAATGCACTTCTGAGGAATATTACCTGGCCTGCAGGAATCCTCTTCCTCACGTTCTCCCAGTAAGCGTCATTGTCCTCCTCATTTGTGTAGTGCAAGAGCCACTCTGCAAAGTCCTCTCTCCTCATTGTGTCCATTCCCTTGGAAAACTGCATGAATTCCATCTCCTGCACTTCAGCTTGCAGGTCTTCCATGAATCTACAAAGAGTTATTGGATCACTGAATTGCTTGCACCCTTGGTAAAGATTAACAAGAAAGACTTATACCAGAAAAGAAAAACTTGGGTTATTTTGCCATTTTTCTTCCAATTCTTCTTTTTTTTCCTGCTGATTTCGTCATCAAAAAGATCTATACCCACAAATAATAATTCTCCCAATTGGCTAACATCATCTCATCAAAGTAGTCAAAAAGTAGACAATTGCAGGATACACAGGCTAAATGAATGCTGCAACAAAGAGGGTAGGATAGGATAGGGTAGGGTAACAAGAGGTCCAACTTCGGGGCTGCAACAACTGCATTTAGAACTTATTAGACAGACAACAGGCGCTTGTTGAATGACTGGAGGTCAATGGAGTCTTTCCAAAACAGTTTGCTAAACGGGTCATTATCATACAGACAAAATCAAAAGTCTCCCTTTTCTTTTTAGATTATATATGGCAAGGTTGTAAGGACCCAGTACTACTGCCTACAACCCGTTATGATTTCCAACGAAAACCAAATTTAAATCTGGCTAGCGCCGGTCAGATGCGCGCCACTCTAAGCATACATACAGTTGAAGTCGGAAGTTTACACTTAGGTTGAAGTCATTAAAATTCATTTTTAACCACTCCACAGATTTTGCTAGCAAACTACAGTGTTGGCAAGTCAGTTAGGACATCTACTTTGTGCATGACACAAGTAACAACAATTGTTTAGAGACAGATTATTTCACTTAATTCACTATATCACAATTCCAGTGGGTCAGAAGTTTACATACACTACGTTGACTGTGCCTTTAAATTTTTAATATTTGGTTACATATCCTTTGCATGCCATGACTTCCTGATGTCTGTGACCCAACAACATCAAAAGACTCTTGATATCTTATTTTCTGGTACTCTTACAAGGGATACTATAACGTCTCTGCATTTGAATGGATCTTTATGGGAATTGGGGGGTGGGACTAGTTTTAGCTGTAAATTACACTGGAACAGTATGGAAACACATGGTTGGCTAAATGGCTCTAAGTCATCAAGGGTCTGACATATCAAACAAGCCTTAAATCATCACTCTGCTGCCAGAAATACAGTAGATATGGATGGATAACTTGAAGGGTTTCTTCTCCTGATTTATTTTTCCATAGAGTTCAATAGGAAGATTTGTCAGGAGAAACAACCCTTAAAGTGATCCATCCATATCTGGCAGCAGAGTGATGGTTTGAGGCTTGTCTGATACCTCAGACCCCTGATGACTTACAGCCATTTTACCAATCAAGGCATAATTTAAAAAAGCTCATCTGTGAGTGTTGAGTAGGTGCACTGAACTGTAATTGGTTAAGAACAATCCGAAGAGATTTGGAACATGGTCACGTGATGATCCTAGTTACGTCACAGTAGCATCATGTGAAGAGGCCTATTCCCATTTTCATCTCAAATCCCATCTCCACTGAACTGGTGGTGAGCTCGCAAGGAGCATACAGCCAACTAGCTTGGGAGCTGTAGCTATAGGTTAGTAAACAGTTGAAGTTCGTTCGCCATCTATTCCATCTTGTGCATAATAATGAAATGGTTTTCAAATGCTTTCACGTGTGTCAGACAGTCCTCACATCTCAAGATAAGTGTTACGACTTTTACCTGAAAAGTCGGTGAAATGCCATCTCGTATTCTAGTGAAAAACCGCCCAGATAGCGAAAGGCTAGTGGGTCAGCGGACGAGTTGACTGGCTCCCGGTGTATTATGCTGTCGGATTGCTTGCTGTTTGCACATCGGTTTACGAGAGGTCACCTAGCGTTGGTCTGATAGTTCAAACGTTAGTCCGACAGGGATCAGTTAGCAACCGGCAACTCACCAGATGCAATCCTCCAGCTTTACTAACATTGCCACATTGACGCATCGCTAAATTTGTTTGAAAATTGAGTATTCTTAACCGGCTAGGATGCAGGCAATATCCGGGTAAAACCTTATCTAAATTAGGGTTAATTAGCGAGTAGCTAGTTAACTTTACTAACCAAATGGCTTGTTAACAACGCTAGTTAACAAGATGGCTATTAAACATTTTTAGTAACTATTCGCGGCTCATTTATCTGAATTTTCAGTTGTGGTCATTTTAGGATGTGAGGCAATTTCAACAAGATAGCCGGTACGTAGCCTTCGACATTAATCTATCTAACGTAACTGTAGACTACATCTCGATCTGACACGGCGCATGCTCTGCTGCGACGACACTGTCTGTACACCTGTTTGCCTCACATCGGTGTGTTGTATGTCTAACGTCAGTCAAACTTCTAGACAAACGTCTAGTTTGTATTGTTTATTTAGTAACGTTACTGTTCGTCGCTATTTGTCGTTATGTTGATTAAATTGTACAAAGCGATCGGGATTGCATTCATCGCTCTGTGGATTATCACCAGGGAGAGTTGCGCTTTACTACCTGAGTCACGCGGCAACTATGGACTCACCTATAGCCGAGAAAATCTGCTACAACTCCGATCTTCCATGCCCTGTGGAATTAAACCATCCAGTATCCTGCCGGCGGAGATCCGACAGAGGAAAAGGGGGAAGCGGGGTGGGGTGCGTACCAAGTTGAGGAATCGACCGTATAAACCCCGTCTCCCCTCCATCATCCTGTCCAATGTACGGTCTCTCCGGAACAAAATGGATTTACGCCATGCAAAATGCAGAGCGGAGAGGACCTACAGGGAGGCCTGCATCATCGCCTTGACCGAGACCTGGCTGGACGAGACTGTCCCCGACCCCGAGGTACACCTCGACAACTTCACCATCTTCAGGGCAGACCGTACGAAGGCATCGGGTAAGGAGAGAGGCGGAGGGGTCTGCATGTATGTCAACAACCGGTGGTGTAATAACATCAAAATCCACAGCATGGTCTGTACTCCTAACATAGAGATGCTGACACTATCCCTTCGCCCGTTTCATCTGCCAAGGGAATTTCCCACTGTTGTTATCATCTGTATTTATATTCCACCTAGCGCTAACATCGACGCCGCAGCCAAGCTAGTAGCTAATGACGCTAATAGCATTCAGGGGAAATATCCTGAGGCCCCTGTGATCATTGTTGGTGATTTTAACAGCTGCAGACTCGACAGTGTCCTGCCGTCAGTTCAACAATATGTGGACATTCCAACAAGGAAGGGAAACATTCTGGACTTATGCTATGGAAATATTACCGGCGCATACATCTCCCGTGCTCACCCACCACTCGGCTTCTCAGATCACAACACTGTAATTCTTCTTCCACATTACAGACCGGTACTGAAACTTCACAAGCCACAGACCTACAGCGCCCTCCAGTGGACGGAGGACAACATTGCAAGTCTGCAGGGCTCACTTGCCTGTACAGACTGGGATATCTTTGTTGGCAGCTTAAATGAGAGGGTCTCTATCATCACTGATTACATTAAGTTCTGTATTCACACAACCATACCAGTTAAAATATTCAAAAGATATCCTAACACCAAACCCTGGATTACCCATCACATCAATCAAAGGCTAAGGGAAAGACAGGAAGCCTTTAAAAGGCAGGACTGGGTTTCACTCAAAATCATAAGCCGTCAAGTCAAGAACGATATCCTCCAAGCCAAACTCAAATACAAAGAAAAACTGGAACAGGAATTCAGCACCATGAAAGAAAGAGGACTTTATAGGTCCTTGAGGCAAATTTGTTCGGCATGAGCAAAGGGACCTGTATACCAAATTTTGTGACTCTAGGTGAAACGGGGCGTTGGCAGTGGGCAGCGCCACCAGATGTTCAATCTGGATCATAATATAGAGGATCCAAGAGTTTGTCAATCCCAAAAAGCCTGCCAAGTTTGGTGATTCTAGGCCAAACCAGCTCACGGGAATTTTAGGTGAAAGGGGAGGAAAAAGAGAAAAGAAAAAAGGAATCCGAACAAAAAAATAGGGTACCAGCAGCTATGCTGCTGGTACCCTATTGTTTTTGTTCGGATTCCTCACGAATTAACTTATGCTGCTCGGTCCCCTAAAAAGAATTTGAATAAAAATAATAGGGCACCAGCAGCTACGCAGCAGTTGCGGTATATCGCAACGATAATTATCGATTGCAATAACGGCCGTTACCACCATGTGGGGTATTGCCTTTCTGTTAATCTTTTTTCCTTTAATTATACCTGATGCTGTAGTAATCTAAACTTCAAGGCCCGCGTGAAATTCTTCCGGAAAAAAAACCTCATCACTGTCTACTGGGTGTTGATAAGACTGACAATCAGCAGAAAGGCATTGCACCTTCATGTGATTGACAAAAACACATCACATGATCACGTGTAAGCTGTACAACCTTGCTGCTGATTGGCTGTCTTATCAACACTCAATATATATCAGCGGTGATGTTTTTTTCCAGAAGCATTTCACGCGTCCTCTGAAGTTTTGGATGTTTACTGCAGTATATCGGGTATACTTAAAGAAAAAAAGACGAAAAGAAAGGCACCCCACGCGGTGGAGATGGCCGTTATTGCATTCGATAATTATCGATGCTTTATATCGCCCAGTCCATAAATGCAGCAATATGTTGAGCTGTCCCGAGATGTCCAGTGTCATTAAGCAGTCCAACACACTCTGATGCCACGGTGAATGCAACTCTCAGGAGACGGTGCGAGATCCAAGATGGCGGCCCCAAGCTGCTAGACTACTGATTCAAACGAACATCTCTCTTCATCTCTCTCTCTTCGGACATAAACTTTTTTTTTCTTCTCAATTTTCCCCATCTTTTGTTTCTTTTTTCCCCCACTCAAACCGGACTATAACATCAAGCGACCTGGATCATCTCGAAGAATACATCGACGAGTGTTATGACAGAATCTGCATCATGAATAGCAAAGCCAGCTCCACTCCATACAGCAAAAGACAACATCCGGATTCACTATCCAGCGCAGGTACAACCCCATCCACATCTCCGAAACCACCATGCTGTACAGAGGTTAACGATATACTTATTTCAATAGACAACAAACTTACCGGACTTGAAGCCAGAATCTCACTCATTGAAGTACTACACAGGGAATTCCAGGCACTGCGCCACAGCCTGGAATTCAGTCAGGAGCAAATAGACACACTGGCTAAGGATAACAAATCACTGCAACACTCCGTCAACGCACTAACCACCCAGCTCACCTCCATTACCGCCGACAATAAAGCCATGAAACAAACCGTCCTCGACTTGCAAGCACGCAGTATGAGAGACAACCTAGTTTTCACCGGCATTCCCAAACAAACTGCAGATGACCCGGAAAAAGCAGTCAAGGAATTCATGACCAAACAGCTCAAACTACCCACGGAGACCGTTAACAATATCACATTCCACCGCGTACACCATCTTGGACCAAAGAACGCTATCAACAACCGATCACAACCAATAATCGCGAAATTCAAACACTATAAACAAAAACAACAAGTTCAACGACAAGGCAGGCAGCTAAAAGGCAGCTCTTCCGATGACACATTAGGATTATCATACGTATATTATTGCACCTAGGTCTCACTATAGGCTACTCTACATTATGTACCCTGATCTGCACCACACTCTCTTTTGCATTTTGTTCTGTTTTGCAATGTATTTTGTGAATCACACTTCACTCATTTATTCTCAGCTCACTACAACACAAAACAAAGAGGGGTATGTATTTTAATAAACAAAAAAGTCTAATTTGTCCACAACACCACCATCACAGACCCTGAAGGACGTTTTATCATCATAAACATATCAATCAACAACAGCTCAGTAACAATCGGTAATGTTTATGGCCCAAATACTGATGACCCATCCTTTTTTCATAATTTTTTTCCCTCTATCTCGAACAATTCAAATTGCCCAGTCATAATAGGAGGCGACTTTAACACAGTCATCGACCCATCAGTAGACAGAACTAACATTTCAAACAATACGCGTACCTGGCAGTCCACAGAAACAATAAAACAATTCATGAGTGATTTTGGTCTTGGCGGTAGTTGGCGATTGCAGCACCCATCCGCAAGAGAATACTCATTCTTCTCACCGGCTCACCACTCATATTCACGCATTGACTTCTTCCTCACCAGCAATTCAATTATATCTAATATTTTAGACTCAAAGATCCACCCCATCATTATTAGCGATCATGCCCCCGTAACACTTACTTGGAATATAATTAGTATATATAAACCCAACATCAGATGGTGCTTTAACATATCTCTTCTCAAGGACCCTGAGTTTGACAGTCTCATTAAAAAAGAGTGGACATCCTTCCTAGAAATAAATGATTCCCCAAAGTCATCACCAACTCTTCTGTGGGAAACAGGGAAAGAGGAATAATCATTTCATTTTACGTTTATAAAAAAAAGTAAGAAAAAGAACAAGAAGCTAAATTGGAACAAAAAATCAAAGAACTCGAAAACATTAATGCAACTAACCCAACAGAAGAAACCCAGAATTAATTAAGAAAGTATAAATTCCAAATAAATGAAACGTTCAGCACATGGATTGACCTGCATATTCACCCGACTTGTCACCCATTGAGCATGCGTGGGATGAACTAGGGCGGCGAGTTCGATCACATCACGTCCCTGCCGTCGACCTCCTGCGACTGGCTCAGTGATTAGTCGCAGAATGGCTAGCGATCCCTCAACGTTATTTCCAACGCCTGATCAACAGCATGCGCCAACATTGTCAAGAATGTCTGAATGCTAACAGTGGCTACACCAGTTACTGAAGCTTCTGCGACTTGTGTGAACATCATTTTGGGGGGTGCATGACTTTTTTCATCAGGGTAATAAACTAGTGTCTAACCAAAAGTTTTTTTGTTTTGTGTTTTCTGTTCTTGAGCCATCAAAGAATTATTTTGTCATTAGTCATCACCATTTTAGCTCGTTAGCCTATATTTATATGCACAAATATTTTTGACCCTTAACTTCTTTTGAGTAGTATATATACATTTCCTGGATCATAAACTCCATGTTCACAAGTTTTGAAAAATCTAAGGATATGCAGAACTACTAAAGGTCTATGATGCAAAATATAGCAGTACCCTGTTGTCCATTAGTGTCTCCAAATCTATCCAAATGGCTAAATTGTGCACTGCTGTAAATAAAAAAGAATTATGATATATTTAACTACAAATCACGTTTTGGCTCATAAAACTCACTTTTGCATAATTTACAAGTGGGAATTACATATTTTCATCAATATAGGGGGGTAGATATCTATGGGTCCAAAACCCTTATGCAAAACATGTCATAAAATGAATAAAATTAGTTTTGTCCATTAAACGCATATACATTTGCTCCTTCTGGTGGCTTAAGATAAAAAACATTGATATCACAGTGTTACATTCACCTAAATATGTTGCCTAATCATTCACTCTTGTACCTCAATAAAACATCACTTGTCCCTGTACTCTACAGTATGTATAGTTTTGTCCTGGAATTGCATTTTTCTGTAGTTTTTTTAAATTTTCCTATTCATAATGACTCCAAGGAAATTTTTACCTTAATCTACCACATATCAGCGCACAGTAAATTGGAATGAGCATTTGTCATGCCCTTAGAGACAAGTATATATACGCCATAGCCTATATTATGTACGATAACATGAACATAAAATATATTCCACCATCTGCAAAATGCTGCCAAATGTTCTATCTTCAATGAACATCAAAGATACATTTAACGATTGCACTACAGTATGTGAACTGCACTCAAAAGGCGAAAATAACAATAGGGCTATCAAACATATTGGAAAGACAGTGCTCGAGCGGAAACACGAACGTACATATGTAGCCAGCAAGACCAACGGCATTTTAGACGCAAAAATACTTACATATCGGAAAAGGGAAACTCCCCTCCTTAAAGCGTATTCTATAGAGCTTGCGCAATACTAGACAGTTAAAATGAAAACTGCCGTTACGCTGGGCTGTAGTAAATTGCTCAAAGCACCCAAAAAGACTTGGCATATGCTGTTGCTAAGGTTATAATGTACTCTATTGGATAAAAAAGCAGACAATTAAACCAGAATGAACTGTAATGAATGAGACAGGCTTACAGGGCATGGGGGTATTACGCTGCGACGTTTCAGATAGTGTAATAGCGGTATAAAGTGTTGTATATTTCTCAAACCGATTGTACCGGACAATAAATGACCACTGAATTTTGAAAGGAACATCTCGATGTGTAAAACCAATGGTAGGATTGTATATTTATTTCATATTTAGTAGCATATATTGCTAGTAGAATACATGGTAGAATGAGACAGTACTTTCACAGTTTATTTTGCATTTGAGTGAGCAGGGCTTTTCACGGCTTTTCTGGCATACGATCAGGCTATTGTTGGGTTTATCTCGTTGCTATGACGTTATTCTAATTTTATATGATGAATAAATATATTTATGAACTCAAACATAGACGCTATTGTCCACTATGTCACGCATGGGTAGGTAACTTGCTACGGGGAAATAGTGACACTTAGAAACTCCATATTCGGCAGAAATCGTCACAAACCGTCTACCAATAAATTTAAAACACAGAGTTTGTGAATTCCAATAATAGTTTGGCTGCAGTAGCAACGAATGTCTCAGTTGAGCAAAAAGGTTCCGCCGGCATCATCTTCTACGCAAAGGAGTTAAATTATCCATTCAAACAAAATGTAACATTACGGCCACCAACCTAGATCTCCCTTCCCCAGCTTCAGAATGAATTAACATCTCTTCCATAAAAAAAACTCCTCTCCAAAATATACAGAATAATATCACAATCTGACAAAACGATATCCATACCATCAATAAAATGGGAACAAGACTTATCTATTACTCCTGATGCCGACTTCTGGAACCAAATTTGCAAAAACATCTACTACATGACAAAAAATGCCAACCTACAACTAATACAATACTCCACAGAATACACTTCACCGGGCAAAAAATGTTTAAAATGGGATTCTCATCAGAAATCTGTTCACATTTCACACAAAATAGCCCGGATAACTATATTCATGCCATCTGCCACTGCACACCTGTTAAACACTTTTGGAAAGAAATCACAGAGTCACTATCTGTCTTCCTGGGCTGCCACATCCTATTATCCCCTTCACTCTGCTTACTAGGAGACATATCAACAATCAACCTGAACAAAACAAACAGCAGATTACTCCTCGTAGCCTTAACTATCACCAAGAAAACTATCCTCATGAACTGAAAATCAAAAAACAATACACATATTGCACACTGGAAAAACTTACTAATGGATTAAATCTCTATAGAAAATGTATCCACCTCGGTCAAAAACAATGCAACAGAACCCCACTCCATCTGGTTACCCCTCATGAAAGCAGTCCAACACACAAACTCCGCCTCTATGACTTTCCTCCATACACGCAGTGTTGTGTTCTCTGTACACTGTCGAAACGGAGCACCGATCTGCGTCAGTCTTCCCAGTCGTCGCCTCACTCCTCCCCCGCATTATCTTCTCCTTCACCTTCCCTGGTGGCCTTTTGAAGATTGCCTGCAGTCCTAGATCAGTCCCGACATCTTCAACTCCGGTGAAGAACAATGGTAAACTTTGTAGCTGCAGATCCAATGGACATTCCCGAGCATATGTTGTGAATGCTTCTCCATGGTGACGACCACAAACAACATTATCCCAAATATACAATTTGTCAATATTAACAAAACGAGCAGCATGAGTGCCCTGAACAATCTCCAGCCCACTTCCACATCCTACAACATACACACAGTGCATAAAAAAAACAAAAGACAAAAGCCAGACACAACAAAATACATTCAAATTAACAAACACAAACATGAGAGACAGCTGGACTACATGTCGCCATTACAGCGCCACGTGACGCCAAAAATCTGTTACCAAGCTAACTATAAAAAAGAAACCGCACACTCTGGCTGTAGATATCTGCAAGTGATATCTGTTTACTAAGTAATTATGCTTCCCCTAATCAAAGCCAAACTTTGAGCCCCCCTCCATCCCCCATCCACCATCCAATCCCATCCTACTGCCCACACCAAAATCCTCCATTTGCTATAGGTGCGCACAAGGCTCTACCCTGTCTTACACTGAGTCCATTTACTAAAGGTTTGTGTGTAAAAAAACACGTGTTAAACTGTTACCACCCACAAAAAATCATCCGAGGTGATCAACTAATGAGGTTTAAATTGCAATAATCTGAAATCTCATTGTATAATATTCATGAATCATCACTACAGAAGGATCCACACCTACAGGATGCTCTAGTCTTCCCAGTTTGGACAAACTGCAATGGACCAGAGCACTACCTTCTATGTGTAAGTAATGAGCAGAAAAATACATTTGAATCCACTTGAGTTATCTACAAAATCATGGTTAATTATCATATTGTTTATGTTTCTTTCTGCATTACCCATTATAGGTGTTGAAGCCAGCCAAGAGAGAGATTCTCTTGCTGGATTCTCAGTTTGCCCTTTGGCCTTCAGGTTTTGGTGATGAACAGTACAGTGACATCTTTAGGTCCCTAAATAATAAATTATTCGGGCCACATTTCTGTTCTGGCCACGTTCCTATTACGGCCACATTTCTGTTCTGGCCACGTTCCGATTACGGCCACATTTCTGTTCTGGCCACGTTCCTATTACGGCCACATTTCTGTTCTGGCCACGTTCCGATTACGGCCACATTTCTGTTCTGGCCACGTTCCGATTACGGCCACAGTTCTGTTCTGGCCACGTTCCGATAACGGCCACATTTCTGTTCTGGCCATGTTCCTATTACGGCCACATTTCTGTTCTGGCCACGTTCCGATTACGGCCACATTTCTGTTCTGGCCACGTTCCGATTACGGCCACATTTCTGTTCCGGCCACGTTCCGATTACGGCCACATTTCTGTTCTGGCCACGTTCCGATTACGGCCACATTTCTGTTCTGGCCACGTTCCGATTACGGCCACATTTCTGTTCCGGCCACGTTCCGATTACGGCCACATTTCTGTTCTGGCCACGTTCCAATTACGGCCACATTTCTGTTCTGGCCACGTTCCGATTACGGCCACGTTTCTGTTCTGGCCACGTTCCGATTACGGCCACATTCAGATTACGGCCACATTTCTGTTCTGGCCACGTTCAGATTACGGCCACATTTCTGTTCTGGCCATGTTCCTATTACGGCCACATTTCTGTTCCGGCCACGTTCCGATTACGGCCACATTTCTGTTCTGGCCACGTTCCGATTACGGCCACATTTCTGTTCTGGCCACGTTCCGATTACGGCCACATTTCTGTTCTGGCCACGTTCCGATTACAGCCACTTTCAGATTACGGCCACATTTCTGTTCTGGCCACGTTCCGATTACGGCCACATTTCTGTTCCGGCCACGTTCCGATTACGGCCACATTTCTGTTCTGGCCACGTTCCAATTACGGCCACATTTCTGTTCTGGCCACGTTCCGATTACGGCCACGTTTCTGTTCTGGCCACGTTCCGATTACGGCCACATTCAGATTACGGCCACATTTCTGTTCTGGCCACGTTCAGATTACGGCCACATTTCTGTTCTGGCCATGTTCCTATTACGGCCACATTTCTGTTCCGGCCACGTTCCGATTACGGCCACATTTCTGTTCTGGCCACGTTCCGATTACGGCCACATTTCTGTTCTGGCCACGTTCCGATTACAGCCACATTTCTGTTCTGGCCACGTTCCGATTACAGCCACTTTCAGATTACGGCCACATTTCTGTTCTGGCCACGTTCCGATTACGGCCACATTTCTGTTCTGGCCATGTTCCTATTACGGCCACATTTCTGTTCTGGCCACGTTCCAATTACGGCCACATTTCTGTTCTGGCCACGTTCCGATTACGGCCACATTTCTGTTCTGGCCATGTTCCTATTAAGGCCACATTTCTGTTCTGGCCACATTCCTATTACGGCCACATTTCTGTTCTGGCCACGTTCCTATTACTGCCACATTTCTGTTCTGGCCACGTTCCTATTACGGGCACATTTCTGTTCTGGCCATGTTCGTGTTACGGCCATGTTCCTTTTCTGGCCACATTTCTGTTCTGGCCATGTTCCTATGGCCTACAGTATATCTTTTGAGATTTCCTATTGATCTCTTTCATATATTTTGCCTACGTTCCCATGGCCTGTTCAATTGATTAGTTACTGATCACGTTCAGAAGTTTTGGTGCTTAGTAGTCAATGTGCGATGTATTTTTGACAGGATTGATTTATTTTTTATTGCAGGAACATTGCAGAGCGTATTGTTCCCCCTGTGTAATAGCAGTGTCTTGTATTAACGTCTAAGAATACAAGAGCTTTTATCACGCAAATATGTGTTATCAGGATATCCCACGACATATATACAGGAATGACTGTGGCATTTTCGTGCTTATGGTAAGTTGAATTTAGGTAAATACTGGACATGTTTCCAGACAAAATTGAAAGAATAAATCTGAAAAATGCAAGTAATTTTTTTTTTTTCAGTACACCCTGTGCATATGTACCAATGCATTCCACTTCACTATGGTCAGTATTTCAACTGCAAAATCAAAATGACATACAGTACATACGTATACTGCAGCTTGTTAAACTCATGAAATCATTATTGCTATATTTGCTGTAGCTGGACATGTATTCGATCTGACAGTGGTGGTGTGTCCTGCTTATGGAGTGCTTTGGGATAGAGGGGTATGACAACTACAAGAAATATCTGATGAAATGCTTTTCTTTAATATTTACAGTGATTGGAAATGTTTTTCATTATTTTCATCAAAGCCACGGCCAGAGGTTTTCCTTCTGGACAGATGAGGCGAGTTGTCTGTTACAGGGCATTCTTCAGCCGGTGTACCGGGTGGGCAAGCAAACTACCATCCAGCTCCCAGCACACATCCAGGCTACCGATGAGCGGACAGCCACCGAGCAGGCACTGGTTGACTTCATTGTGAAGGAGCGTGGGGCAGACGAATGACTACTGGTATGTGGGGAAACGAAGGTGGAGAAAATGTTCTGTGAGGTACACACGTAGCTAGACGATATCGCTGTGTTCATTTTTTTCTGCATACACAGGCTGTCATCACTGGCAAGGAGCCCTCCAAGTGGCTGAAGGGTTTCCACAGAAAATCGCCGACCAAAATCCCAGTGTACCTTGACGATGACGCCCAGCAAGACAGGTTGTTCAAGTACCTTGTGACTGTCCATTTGTCATCCGGGATCATATACTGTTTGTTCTAAAGGTGTTGTTCCCAGAGGTGAGACTGATATCACACACAATGATTGTGATGAGACTTGACGATGTGCAATTCGTATAAGGACCTTAACTGCTTTTCCTATACCAGGCTATCATTGGTGCACTTTCTGCTCTTGGGAAGATGACCCTGCAGAAAGCGGCGGACAAGTTCTCCGCAGGCACACATTCACAGGAGAGGCAAGGATAGATTTTGATTATTAGTTATTTGCAATAAAACCCTGATGTTAACATGATCTATTTGACGCATCTTTTTAAATCCCTGTTTATTTTATTGAAAGAGAAGAGTTCAACAGGAAGGTGGACAAGGATGCAAAGAGAAGTAGAAAAACAATTTTATTTCTCTGTGTACTTGTGTACTTTTTCTGTGCACTAAATGTATGTTAATGTATATCAGTGGTTCCCAACCTTGGAACCCCCCCCGTATGATGGCTTGAGTTCCTACCACAGTTGCCACAGAATTTCAACAAGCTGTTAATTAGGTGCTTTTCATGTTTAGCGGGATTATTTACCTCCCTAAACCTTCCTAATCTATGCATGCCATGTTGAATAAAAATGCCTTGATCACAATTTACATTAAAAAAATAAAAAGAGGCAAAACTATTTTTTTTTTTACTGATCAAATTAAAGACTGAGGTGAATCAATAGGCTTGTAATTAGGTTGTTGAACACATGTTTAAGTTCTTTCAAACAACCTGTTCCTTAACACAATGCACAAGGCCATGTGTCCACACTTTCAGCAATGAGGAGCCTATTGATTCACCTCAGTCTTTAATTTGATCAATTAAATAATATTACCTCTTTCAATTATTATATTTATATTAATTATAAATAATCCCTCTAACCATGAAAAGCACCTGATTTAAAAAAGCTTAAACCAGCATACATAGGGGGTCCCAGGACCGAGGTTGGGAACCACTGACCACTGTACAGCGCAGTCCGTAGGTATTTGGACAGTGACACAATTTTTCTTGTTTTGGCTCTGTACTCAGCACATTGGATTTGTAATGGAACAGTGACTATGAGGTTAAAGTGCAGACTGCCCTGAAAAAGTGCAGATTGCCCCGAGATGCTCAAATGAGTATTACCGAACAAAATTTAATTTAAACTTCATTTCCACAAACTGCTTCTGACCATACTAATGCTGTGGCCTGACGAGCCGGCAACTACAGCGCCGCTGCATTGCTTTGATAAACGGTTTGGTAGCTAAAGTCGTGTCTAGCTAATATTGCCTAGAGAAAATAAGCGTTAGCTTGTGATGCTCGGTCATGGTAAGTATATATCAGATCACAAACGTCTACGACGTAAAAAAAGCCAAGTTACTCACGCATAGCCTACATAGCGCTGTCCATAAGTTCTTAATTCCAACAGGGCGGCAGTGTAGTATAATGGTTAAGGAACAGGACTTGTAACCGAAAGGTTGCAGGTTCGATTCCCAGGTAGGACACTGCCGTTGTACTTAACCTGAATTGCTTCAGTATATATCCAGCTGTATAAATGGATAAATGTAATAAGAAGTTGTGTAAGTCGCTCTGGATAAGAGCGTCTGCTAAATGCCTGTAATGTAATGTAATGTAATGTAACTTGCAAAAACTAGGCCTGCCTTTAAAAGTCTTGATATCAAAATGTGGCCAAGTTACAACTAACAATATTGCCTATCGTAGCTCACACTAAATAAACTAGCTCTATTCCAAAGCAATGCTATCCAAACTTTCAGATAATCAAACGCATATCAGTTGCACTGGACTAAACAGACCATCGGGCTAAACGGACCATCGGAATTGTAAACAATCTTATTTTCCAGCAAGCTAATTAAATGATGTTAACAGACAATATTAAATGACACCCGTTTTCAATCTGAAAGATTTGTTTCATACAAATTTTCTTAGGCAAATAATTCACATATTCTCCGTCCAAAATGAATCTTTAAATCGATGGTATGACAAAATACCTTAGCTTATTTTTGGAAGTAACTTAAGCTGCATTCTCACCAAATCCGGCGACGACGCATGGGGACGCGCAGGAACCCCAATCTGTGCGTTTAGTGGGCGGTGCTATTAGAGGGGTTCAGTAGCCTAAGTGGGAACATTAACGGCACCTGATTGGTTAGACGTATTTTGCCTGCGTTTTCAAACCGGAACAATATGGCGGCCTGTTAATAAACTTTCTTTTATACCACTTAAACGGTCCACTAAAATATGTTTCTGAAAACATTTGAGGTGAGAAATAGTCTATGCACTTGCTAAATCTTGATTCATATTTGATCCAAAACGCCTACTTTGACCGTTTTATCCGAGTTTCACAAGCAACGTTGGACGCATTAATTTGCCTAAAGTAGATTTGGAATCTATCCTATTCAAATTCAGAACCGGCGAACGTACCACACAGTCGCTGCGCCACATCCATCAGGCACCTCGCACACGCGTCACATCCTCTCCATAGAAAATGAATAGAATGCGTCCGATCGATGTACCTCGCCGGATTTGGTGAGAATGCAGCTTTAGGCTATTTCTTTCATTTAACTTGAGAGCCAAGACTCACAAAGTTCTGCTACTAACCTTAGCTCTAGAAGAAACTCCGCAAGATAGGCTACTGGGTTCACCCACTGCTGAGATGCGGGGGAGAATCATAGCATAGACTTTTCCTTGAACTCCAGCTCACTTATTCAGTGAGGAGTTCAGACGGTAGCCTATTTTCTCTTGTTGTTTCCGTCAGATCTGTTATGGCGCTGCGTTGCTCTGGGGGCGGGGATTGTGTTGAGGATTTATGGTACACGTAAAAACAACGGATGAGTTGTGAACACGGCGTAAGGCGGGCTCGCCTCGAGATATTTATTCTAACAAGCGGTTTTTTTTTTCTCACGTTTGGGCAATTAGAGTGTGGTAGGGGGGCGTGGTTTTAGGCGCTGTCTGCAAGAGAGAGAGTGAGCTCGGGTGGTTTGTGGAACCGGCACAGCTGGCGGAATTCAGGCAATTGGTGACGTATGATTATTGTGGATTGAATCACTTAACCAATTGCCTTGATTGTTCGACAGTGAGCCTGGAGTATAAAAAGGAGACTTCCGCGAGGAAAACGGGAGCTTGACCTGGAGAACAGGGAGTAGAGTGTGTGGCTGCGGGTATAGCAGTGAACGGAAGTGCTTGAAGCAAGCACACGGAGAAACCGGCTGAGAGAGCCAATTGTGGGGGGGGGAAACAATAAAAACCCTCGAACGAACTAAAGTGTACGACTCTTCTCTGGAGCGGTGGCACTCACCTTGCCACAGTGGTGGCCCGTACGGGGAGAGGAAGAGGGAAGAGTTTAATAAATAAATAAACGAAGATGGATCACACCGAAGAACAGCCGGAGCAGCCCTCATCGGTAGTAGCGCTGGGAAGAATGCTGGAGGGCATAGCTGCCATGCAGGAGCGACAGTCCGCGGCTCATGCAGAGCAGATGGAAGCCCTGCGTGTGCAGTCTAGCCTCCAGACCCAGGCGCTGCTACAGCTGGCTGCTTCCGGCGATTCAGACTCTCGGGGAAGGCGGAGCGTCTCGTCCCCAAAATTCCACCTCCCGAAGATGACCGGGGACGATGACGCTCAAGCTTTCCTCGAGGCGTTCGAGGTGGCAGCGGAGGCGTGCAGGTGGCCACTGGGAGAGTGGTCCATACGCCTCCTGCCCCTCTTGTCAGGGGAGGCGCAGCAAGCTGCGCATAGCCTGTCGCCAGCCGCTAGGGCGGACTTTCAGAATGTAAAGAAGGCGGTCCTTGACCGAATGGCTTTCAGCCCGGAGGACCACAGACGGCGCTTCCGGGAGACCACCCTGACGGAAGAGGACCGACCATTCGCGTACGCCCAGCGGCTGACGGACATGGCGAGGCGCTGGCTCCGGCCAGAAATCCGCTCTGCTGCTGGAAGAGTGGAGCAGGTGGTCCTGGAGCGGTTCATCGCGGGGCTGCCAGCGGCGACAGCCAACTGGGTGCAGTGCCATCGCCCCACCAACCTAGATATCGCCGTCACCCTGGCTGAGGACCACCTGGCACAACAACCCTTCGCCCAGCAACAGAAACCGGAGCCGGCGCCCCGAAAGAAATATCCCACTCGTTCCTTTCACTCTCCAGTTTCCCGTCCCCAAAACCCCCATTTCCCCATGCCTAATCCCCCTGTGTTTTCTCCCCACTCAGGCTCAGTGGCGGTGCAGTCCGGCCCTCAGGGAGCTCCTCAAACAACTGGACCGGGGTGTTGGCGGTGCGGACAGCCGGGCCACCTGCGCCGCGATTGTCCACTCATGGAGGTGGGGCAGGTGGTCCGTATTGTCGGCCCGCCCCCCTCCGCTCCCGATCCAGACGGGGCGTACTGCATTCCGGTAAGGGTGCAAGGGAGTGAACACCGGGCGCTGTTGGACTCAGGGGCTATGCAGACCATGATCCAACAGAGCCTGGTTCGACCAGAGGCTTTGGTGGCGGCACATTGGATAACTATTAGGTGTGTGCATGGGGACGTACACAAATACCCTTTAGTACCAGTGGAAATTCGCATCAATGATAAAAAGCATATTCTAGAGGCTGCGGTTAGCTCCCGCCTCTCGCACCCTCTGATTTTGGGCACAGATTGGAAGGGGTTTAAACAGGTAGCTGAGAAGCTGATGGGGGTGCGATCACGACCGCTAGGGAAGTGTGAGGTGTGTGCAGTTGACAGTGGTGACGCGGGGTCGTCCGACACTGCCGAGGGGGGGGCAGCATCGGGAGAGCCTCCGGTAGAGACTCCCCAGGTGCCGGTATTCCACCCCGTGGAGGATTTCCCACTCGCTCAGTCTCGTGACGACACCCTACGCTTCGCCTTTGACCAGGTGATATATGTTGATGGCCAGCTGGTGCACCCGGACGCTGCACGCTCTCACCCATATTTTGTCATTCTTAGGGACAGATTGTATAGAGTGTGTCGTGACACTCAGACAGGTGAGGAAACGACCCAGTTGTTGGTACCTAAAAGCCGTCGGGAAATGGTTTTCCAGGCGGCTCATTACAACCCCATGGCTGGTCATTTAGGGTATGAAAAAACACTAACCCGGATAATGGCCCGTTTTTATTGGCCGGGCATTTGGGCGGACGTACGTCGGTGGTGTGCGTCTTGTGCAGACTGTCAGCTAGTGAATTCCCCGGCCATCCCAAAAGCGCCGTTGCGCCCTCTACCGTTGATTGAGGTCCCTTTTGATAGAGTGGGCATGGACCTCATCGGGCCATTTGACAGGAGCACGCAGGGATACCGATTTGTATTAGTTCTCGTGGATTATGCAACCCGGTATCCCGAAGCAGTGCCGTTACGTAATATCTCAGCCAAGAGTGTTGCGCAGGCATTGTTCCAGATAATCTCCCGCGTCGGAATCCCGAAAGAGATTCTAACGGATCAAGGCACTTCATTTATGTCACGCACATTACGCGAATTGTACGAATTATTGGGTGTTCAGTCCATTAAGACCAGCGTGTACCATCCGCAAACGGATGGTCTCGTTGAGCGTTTTAATAGGACTTTGAAATCTATGATTCGAAAGTTCGTACACGATGATAGCCGAAATTGGGATAAGTGGCTAGTTCCGCTATTGTTTGCAGTGCGAGAGGTTCCCCAGGCCTCCACGGGATTTTCTCCCTTTGAACTGTTGTTCGGTAGAAAACCACGGGGTGTCTTGGACCTAGTTAAAGAAAGCTGGGAGGAGGGTCCAAGTCCCAGTAAGAATGAAATTCAATACGTTATGGACCTACGCGCAAAACTCCATACACTGGGTAGATTGTCACGGGAGAATTTGCTCGAGGCTCAGGAACGTCAGCAGAGGCAATACAATAAAGGAACTAAGCTACGGCAATTTTCACCGGGAGATAAAGTCCTGGTATTGCTCCCGACTTCCAGCACGAAATTACTCGCCAAGTGGCAAGGACCCTTTGTGGTCACACGACGAGTGGGGGAAGTCGATTATGAGGTGGAGCGATCTGATAGAGAGGGGGCGAAACAGATTTATCATCTCAATCTATTAAAAGCATGGAAAGAGGTGGTACCGGTCTCCCTGGTTACGGTAGATCAGGAAAGAGATGAGCTGGGGCCAGAGGTACCAAATTCTACCAATCAAACCTCACCCCTTTCAGATAGCCATCTCTTACCGAATCAGAGGGCGGATCTTGCCTTGTTGCAAAAGCGGTTTGCGGATGTGTTTTCCCCTCTACCAGGTCGCACTAACCTCATACACCACCACATTGAGACGACCCCGGGCGTGACGGTGCGTTCACGGCCCTATAGATTGCCGGAACATAAAAAGAGATTGGTTCAGGCAGAAATAAAGACAATGCTGGAATTGGGGGTAATAGAGGAGTCTAACAGTGCGTGGAATAGCCCCATCGTGCTAGTAGGTAAGCCTGATGGATCTATTCGGTTCTGTGTAGACTATCGTAAGGTGAACGAAGTGTCACGTTTTGATGCCTATCCAATGCCTCGGGTCGACGAGCTCTTGGATCGGCTGGGTACAGCTCGTTTTTTTTCGACACTGGATTTAACCAAGGGCTACTGGCAGATTCCCTTGTCTCCAGAGTCCAAGGAAAAAACGGCTTTCTCCGCTCCGGACGGGTTATACCAATTCCGGACACTTCCGTTTGGGTTATTCGGGGCCCCTGCCATTTTTCAACGTCTGATGGACAGGGTGCTGCGTCCGCATGCTGCTTTCGCTGCAGCCTATCTGGATGACATTATCATCCACAGCAGCAGCTGGGCTCAGCATGTGCGGCATGTGGGGGCGGTGCTTGAGTCCCTGAGACAGGCGGGGCTCACGGCTAACCCAAAGAAGTGTGCAATTGGCCGGGCGGAGGTACGGTATTTGGGGGTACCACTTGGGAAGTGGACAGGTGCGGCCTCTAGTGGATAAAACCGCAGCGATTGCGACCTGTCCCCGACCCAAGACAAAAAAAGAGGTGAGGAGGTTTTTGGGACTGGCCGGCTACTACAGGAGGTTTATTCCTGCTTACTCAGAGCTGACCAGTCCCTTAACCGACTTGACTCGGAAAGGTGCCTCAGATCCGGTCCAGTGGACGGAGCTGTGCAGGCAGGCGTTTGAGCGAGTTAAAGAAGCTCTTTGTGGGAAACCGCTCCTGTTCACCCCTAATTTCTCTCTCCCCTTTAATTTGCAGACAGACGCATCGGACAGAGGGCTGGGGGCCGTTTTGACTCAGCAGGTGGAGGGGCTCGACCGACCAGTGCTGTATATTAGCAGAAAGCTCTCGCAGCGGGAAGCTAAGTACAGCACGGTAGAAAAAGAATGTCTGGCCATTCGGTGGGCGGTCGGGTCTCTCCGGTATTACCTACTGGGTCGCTCATTCACCCTCTGCTCGGACCATGCTCCCCTCCAGTGGCTTCACCGCATGAAGGATACCAACGCCCGAATCACTCGTTGGTATCTGGCTTTGCAGCCTTTTAATTTCAAGGTGATTCATAGGCCGGGAGCGCAGATGGTGGTGGCTGACTTTCTCTCTCGCCCGGTGGGGTCGGAGGGGGGGGGGGGAGGGGGTTGGTCATCGGCCGGATGGCTTCCCGGCCTAAGGCGGGCGGTGGGGGTATGTGGTAGGGGGGCGTGGTTTTAGGCGCTGTCTGCAAGAGAGAGAGTGAGCTCGGGTGGTTTGTGGAACCGGCACAGCTGGCGGAATTCAGGCAATTGGTGACGTATGATTATTGTGGATTGAATCACTTAACCAATTGCCTTGATTGTTCGACAGTGAGCCTGGAGTATAAAAAGGAGACTTCCGCGAGGAAAACGGGAGCTTGACCTGGAGAACAGGGAGTAGAGTGTGTGGCTGCGGGTATAGCAGTGAACGGAAGTGCTTGAAGCAAGCACACGGAGAAACCGGCTGAGAGAGCCAATTGTGGGGGGGGGGAAACAATAAAAACCCTCGAACGAACTAAAGTGTACGACTCTTCTCTGGAGCGGTGGCACTCACCTTGCCACATAGAGAAATACATTTTTTTTTTAAATTCCTGCTTGTATCCACTTTGTTACACGCCACTGTGGCGGATAGGTTTGATACATTTATCCAACAATTCTGAAATCCCACCCTGGTCATTACCTCAGCAGATTTGGCTGCTCTCAAGTGTCACTAGCAGCTAGTCGTGTCAGCGCTCCTTTCCAACTTTTCACACATCAACTTGTTTTATATGAAATTCAAGAATATGAATGAATACTATTTAAAACTAAGGTCTTCGTAGCTTGCTAGCCAACAAGCTAGAATAGCAAGCTGTTTTATGTATCAGACTTCCATAGCTAGCTACCTTATTAGTCTCAATTAGCTGCCTATTTTCCTAGCTAGCTGGCCATATATAACTTAGCTAACTACCACAATAGCCTAGCTCGCTAGCTGCCATTTGAAGCTACGTTTTATATTGTAAGCAAAATAAAATGCTCTAGTTAAACGATCTGCACTTTGGACGTAGCTAGTATTAGAGCAGCTGGCTAGTAGGCTAGCTAGGCAATCGCGGTAACTAGCTAACTTAACCCCTTGGCGCAGATGGCAAATTTCACCTATTTAGGGGGTGCTCTGTTTAAGGCTTTATAACTCCAGGTGTGAGCATCACATAAACTTGGTAAATGGTTTAAATGAACAAACTTAGATTTGTTTATTTTCATAATCTGTCAAAATAAAGTGCCACAAATTCAAATAAACTTTGGAAAAAAACAAATGTTTTTCTTTAGTTTGCTGAGAGCTACATAAGTGAAATCGGTAATATACGTATATACATTTGGCATCAATATTTTTACATGTGGATCGATTCTGAAAAGAAAACGATATTTCAGTATCGATCCGCCCATCACTAGTACATAATTCAGGCTTTAGGCTTTGTATCTTCCTGGGCTACACTTGTCACTTAAGGCATGGAAAATACTCATTCCAGTTTATTGTGCGCTATGTGCGCTAGATGAATGTAACATTTTCCTTGGAGTCATTATGAATGGGAACATTATTTTCAGAAAAATGCGATCCCAGCCAGGGTAAAAGAATACATACTGTTGAGTACAGGAGGTACAAGAGTGCTTTATTGAGGTACAAGAGTGAATGATTCGGCTACATATCTAAGTGTAACAGTGTGATATCAATGTTTTCATCTTAAACCATCAGAAGGGGCAAATGTATATGCTTTATGATGGAAATATTTTTATTAATTTTATTACATTTACTGGATAGGGTTTTGGACCCATAGATATCTACCCCCCTATACTGATGAAAAGATTGAAAATTGTGCAAAAGTGAGTTCTATGATCCAAAACAGTTGATTTGTAAATATATAATTATTTTATGATTTAGAGCAGTGCACAATTTAGCCATTTGGATAGATTTGGAGACACTAATGGACAACAGGGTACACTGCCTATATTTTGAATCATAGATTTATGATTTAGTAGTTCTGCATATCATCCTCAGATTTTGCACACTTGTCTTGTTTCATTTAAGTCATTTGCCAGGTTTCTGTGATGCTCACACCTGGAGTTATAAATCCTTAAACAGAGCACCCCCTAAATTGGTGAGAATTGGACAAATTTGCCATCTGCGCGAAGGTAGAACCATATGTGTGAAAAATATCCCACCAAAACACACTGTGCCTATAAGTCTGCATTCAATACCATGTGGTGCAAATTCAGCATTTAACAACCCCCAACCCACCACATTACTTTCCACAAGTAATTAACCACATGTAAGAAACGTTTTTTCTCATTTACAAAAGTATTTCACCTTCACGGATCAAATGTAATGGAATGTCCCATTAAAAAGAAATGGAATTCACATATGAAAGAACCAGCTCAATCATCACCCCCCTGCCCGTGGCTGAGAGATTATTACCAATCCAGCAGAACCGCGATCAGTGAGCCGCTGAAAGAAAGAGAGAAATCCAGATCCACAGACGACATGGCCTCCTATCACACTCTGCTGGCAGCTTTCACATCAGCAAGTACTGCTAAGACTTCGTTTTTTCAGTTTAAACTCTTTTCCACTTTCTCTTCTCTGTTTATACCTCCTCCACCCCTTTCACCCTCTTCCCTCTCTACAGATAACTTCCTGATCCACTTTGAGGGGAAGGTGGCCATGATCCAGAACTCCTTCACGCATCCAGTGATGCCCGATATACCCAATAATGAACCCACCGCTATACTATCGTCCTTCAAGACTCTGGAGGACAAAGATGTACTCCAACTTCTGACACACCATCATGCAACCACCTGTCCACTGGACCCCATCCCATCAGCAGTCCCTTCCAGTCTATATCCAGTGAGCTCCTACCATATCTGTCCTCCATTATCAACACCTTCCTAACCTGTAGCCATGTTCCTGCTGCTTTTAAGATTGCCCGTGTTACCCCACTCCTTAACAAACCTAGCTTGGACCCCTCTGAAGTCAGGAACTATTGTCCTGTATCTCTCTTGCCCTTCCTGTCCAAAACTCTTGAATGAGCTGTCCTAAACCAACTGTCTGTTTTTCTCCACCAGAACAACGTGCTCGACCTTCATCAGTCTGGCTTCAGAACCGGGCACTCCACTGAAACTGCTCTCCTGGCTATGACGGAGGCACTCGCCACTGCTAGAGTCTCCTCCCTCAGTCCTGATTCTCCTTGACCTGCTTGCAGCATTCAACATGGTCAACCATGAACTCCTGATCTCCACACTGGCTGAGATGGCCATTTCTGGAACTGCCCTCTCTTAGTTTGTACCCTCTATTAGTTTGTATCCTATCTCACCAATAGATCCTACCAATTCTCCTGGAAGGGTTCTGTCTCTGCACCTCATCCACTTTTTACAGGAGTCCCGCAGGGATCTGTACTGGGTCCTCTGCTGTTCTCCATTTACTCTAAGTCTCTTAGTTCAGTCATTAATTCACATGGTTTCTCTTACCGTAGTTATGCTGATGACACTCAACTCTCCCTCTCTTTCCGTCCCTCTACCCCACAGGTTAACCCCTTTGCACAGATGCCTAGTGACCATGCCGCCGGTGGCAAGACATTCGTTGCTCCTGCAGCCAAACTTAGTGGAAATCACAAACTCTGTGTTTTCACTTTATTGGTAGACGATTTGTGATGATTTCTGCCGAATACGGAGTTTCTAAGTGTCACTATTTTCCTGACTCGTAATACCCCCCATGCCCTGTTAGCCTGTCTCATTCATTACAGTTCATTCTGGTTTAATTGTCCGCTCTTTTATCCAATAGAGTACATTATAACCTTAGCAACGGTATATGCCATGTCTTATTGGGTGCTTTGAACAATTAATTACAGCCCAGCATAATGGCAGTTTTTGTTTTAACGTTTCTAGTATTCCGCTCTAGAGAAAACGCGTTCCACGACTGGAGTTTTCCCTTCCCAATATGTAAGTAGCACTGCCTTTAAAATGCGGTTGGTGTCGCTGGCTACATACATATGTTCATTTTTCCACTCGAGCACCATCTTTCCAACATGATTGATAGGCCTATTGTTATTTTCGCATTATGAGTGCATTTCACATACTGTAGTGCAATCGTTAATTCTTTAATTTGATGTAGGCTACCAAGTTTCATTGAAGATAGAACATTTGGCAGAATTTTGCAGATGGTGGAATACTATTTTATTTTCATGTTATCATACATAATATAGGCTATGACGTGTATACTTGTCACTTAGGGCAGCGGTGCTCAACCCCCTAGGTGGGGGACAAGAGCTCATTAAGGAGGCGCGCATGCGTGACCATGGGAAACCGATTTGCTATGAAATTGCTAATAGCTACAGTATTAGCTGAAACGTTGTAGGCCTATAACATGGATAAATGGTTAATCCGATCAACTAAATGTCCTCACAGCAATGAAAACCCACAGCAGAAAAATAAAATTCAGAGGGAGGAGGATACTATGGAGGCGTCTACTTCTGAAGCATTAACGTTAACTGGGACAAATTCAACTAGCGAAGAGGTAACGTTATGTGCAGAGCATGGAGATTAGTTGGTGTCTGCGGCAACCGAATCCAACACGTCATCTACGACTGGTAGGCCTATGCCTAAACCCTGCAAATCGAAAAGCAAAGATCGAAAATACAATGAGGATTTCCAAAAATTTGGTTTCTCGCATTGTTGTTAATAATGAAGACCGACCTGAGTGTGCCATTTGGTCAGACATTTTAGCCAATGACAGTTTGAAACCTGAAGAAAAAACACCCACAACCTCTTAGCAAACCATTACAATTTTTTAAGGCAGGCAACTCAACTGAAAGGCCAAATCAGCCTTCTTGATAAACAAGTGACAGTTCCGACAAAAGCCCTGAGAGCCTCATTGGAAGCTTCATATTTTATCGGCAAAAGCATGAAACCACACACTATTGGCGAGTATTAGTTCTCCCTGCTGCAATAAAAATGCGTGAGACAATCAATCCCCCTCTCGCGGTCCACAGTTGGAAGGCGTATAGACTCAATATCTACTGATATTAAAATGCAGCTCATAGAATAAATTCTGAACAGTCCGAAATTCGCAATACAATTAGACAAAAGCACTGATATTATCAATTTAGCACAGCTTCTGTTTCGAGGGGGTGGTATGTGAAGAATTTCTCTTCTATTGATCAGTAGAGGAGAGAGCAACTATCAGCCAATCACTCGCCTTCCCTGCTTACATTCTCACACTTCACTCATTTACCACTCGTTAGCCCCTCTATATATTCCCCATTCTCTGTGTTTCTCGTCGCCAGTTCTTACTCTTGTCCGTCTAGATTGTATATTGTTATCTGGTCTTAGTATTCCGTGTCAAGTCCGTTTGTGTACCTAAACTTGTCCAGTCTTGTCTCCCTGTTCCCGCCAGCCTGCTTGTCTGTTCCTGCCATCGCTCACCCAGTTCCCTCTGCCAGTACTCCCCGGCCTGTTCACCACTCTCCAGCCCCGCTCCTGCTCTGCTGCATTCTCTTTTCCCCTGCAAGCCCCAGTCCCACTCCTTGTACTATTTTTGCCCTAAATAAAAGTGCTCCTCAGAGCTTGTATTGAGTCTGTCTCCGAGTCCTGCGTTTGGGTCCACCAGTGAAGGTATCGTAATACTATTAAAGCAATAAAAACCAAAATGTTAATGTTAATAATATTAAATATCGTCTCTGCAATTTATTGAGCAAAGACACTGTTGTGTTTTGTTAAATACACTGCCTGGCCAAAAAAAAAGTCGCACACTCTAACATTTCGTTGGACCGCCTTTAGCTTTGATTACAGCGCACATTAGGCGTGGCATTGTTTGGACAACCTTATGCAATGTCACAACATTTATTTCCGTCCAGAGTTGCATTCATTTTTGGCCGAGATCTTGTATTGACGAGGGGAGAGTCGAACCACTCCGTAAAGTCCTCTCCAGCACATCCTAAAGACTTTCAATGGGGTTAAGGTCAGGACTCTGGTGGCCAATTCATGTGTGAAAATGATTCCTCATGCTCCCTGAACCACTCTTTCACAATTTGAGCCCGATGAATCTTGGCATTGTCGTCCTGGAATATGCCCATTGGTGGGATAATCTGGTCATTCAGTACATTCAGGTACTCAGCTGACTTCATTTTATTGCTGCATAACATTGCTGAGCCTAGACCTGACCAACTGAAGCAACCCCAGATCATAACACTGCCTCCAGAGGCTTGTACAGTGGGCACTATGCATGACGGGTGCAACGGCTACTTTTTTTTTGGCCAGGCAGTGTATGTTATGGTGAGGGTAGAAGGGGGATTACCAACAATTCTGCTGTTTATGGAAAATGCTCATTCCAATTTACTGTGCGCTGATATGTGGTAGATTAATGTAAAAGTTTTCATTAAAAAAAAATGAAACAAAAAAAAAAACTACAGAAAAATGCAATCCCAGGGCAAAAGTGTACATACTGTAGAGTACAGCTAAAAGTGATATTTTACTGAGGTACAAGAGTGAATGATTAGGCTACATATTTAGGTGTATGTAACAGTGATATCAATGTTTTTATTTTAAACCATCAGAAGGGCCAAATGTATATGCTTTATAATGGACAAATGTTTTTTATTCATTTTATGACATGTTTTGGACCCAGATATCTCACCCCCTATACTGATGAAAATATAGTAATTCCCACTTGAAGACGATGCAAAAGTAAGTTGTATGAGCTAAAACTGTTGATTTGTAGTTAAATATCTTTTTATTTTTTATTTAGAGCAGTGCACAATTTAGTAATTTGGATAAATTTGGGGACACTAATGGACAACAGGGTACACTGTCTATATTTTGCATCATAGATCTTTAGTAGTTCTGCATATCATCATCCTCACATTTTGCACACTTGTGGACATGGGGTTTATGATCCAGGAAATGCATCTAGATTTACCTGTTTCACTTATGTAGCTCAATATTTTGCTGCAAACTAAAAATTTTGGCATTTTTCCAAAGTTTCTTTGCATTTGTGGCACTTCATTTTGACTTAAATTATGAAAATAAACAAATCTAAATCTAATCGTATTATAAATCATACACCTGTCTTGTTTCGTTCAAGCCATTTACCAATTTTTGTCTGTGATGCTCAGACCTGGAGTTAAAAAACCTTCAACAGAGCACCCCCTAAGTAGGTGAGAATTGACCAAATTTTCCATCTGTGCAAAGGGGTTAAGGAGAGGATATCTGCTTGCCTGGCTGACATCTCTGAGTGAATGGCTAGCCATCACCTGAAGCTCAACCTTGACAAGACTGAGCTGCTCTTCATGCCATACAAGACCTCCCCGCGACAAGACCTTTCCATCACTATCGACAGTACCATGGTAGCCACCTCCCGTTCGGCAAGGAACCTGGGGGTGGTCCTGGATGACCAGCTGGACTTCAAAGAGCAGATCAGGGCAATGCCACAGTCCTGCAGGTTCCTCCTGTACAACGTCAGGAGGATTTGACCATACCTAACCACCTACTCCACCCAGCTTCTCGTCCAGACCATGGTCACCTCACATCTGGACTACTGCAACTCACTTCTCATAAGCCTACCAGCCTGCGCCATTCTGCCTCTACAACTGGTCCAGAATGCGGCTGCTCGGCTTGTGTTCAACCTCCTAAAGTTCTCTCATCTCACCCCCCTGATGAGGTCACTCCACTCCACTGGCTGCCAGATGCGGCCAGGATCAGGTTCCAAGTTCTGACCCTGGTCTACACTGCAGCCAAAAGGTCAGGCCCCTCCTACCTGCAGGACTTAATCCAGCACTACGGTCCAGCCCGATCACTTCGCTCTGCAGCAGCAGGGCGACTTGCACGTCCTTCCCTCTGTGTCAAAGGCTCTCGCTCGCCCTAACTGCGGAGCTTTTCCACCCTAGCTCCCCAGTGGTGAAATAACTCCCCACTCCTCTACGCTCGGCTCAAACACTGCTTGTTTTCCATTGTGGTCTGAAGACGCACTTTTTTTACCAGGTAACAATACGGTAGCAACAAAAGCAGTTGTATTCACAGAAGTAATGTTGTCGCTAGGCTTGGGCGATATGACGATATTGGCTGGCCATGACATATCGTCCTCACGTGCCAGATAACAGAACGATATCCGTGAATATTTGCTCAGGGGCCCAACTCTTATTTTGAAATTAGTTTGCCATGTCCGGCTACCAGCAGTCAGTTTTTGGTAGCACTAATGAACAAGATGGTAGGCTACCCCCAAAACTCTTGGGGTGGTGTCTTTTTAAAAGGCCACTACAGACATTTAATTCAATAAGATATTGTTTAATAAAAAATTGTTTAAATGTTACAACAATAAGAAATGTTGTTTTTTCTTTAAGAGGCAGTAGCCTAATACCCAGAACTCCTTGTGATAGGCTACTTGATAGTGCCCCTGAACTGGAGTCAAATTCACAGATCAACCGTCTAGGCTACGTGTCCAATCAATCCGACTGTCGGGCTGAACAAAGAGAACAACACTAGCTAGCTAACAATAACCCACCAAAGACGTGAACGCAAACTCTAACCTTAGCTTCTAACAATAAAAACACTTATTTTAGCAATTCATTAAAGGTTTTTCGAATTTGCTTTTGGGAATTTTTTCCCCCGGTAGTTTCTCGTAGGCTGACATGGAAAGCAATAACCACGAAGCGGAGCTCACGTTCACTTTCACATTTCACACACTTGCAGGAACTTTGCAATAAAGTAGAAATATTATAAACGCAAGTCTGTATTACCACGCCTAGCCCAATCTGCGCATTTGCAATGGATTAGTAGCCCTGAGGGGTTTACTACGAAACAGGATTACACGGTCAGGAGCACGAGTCGTCACGCCCTGAAGAGGATGTGGCGCCCTCCTTCCTACTACCGGCTGACAGGGTTGTGTCGCGGCGATTCTCTAGCGGTTGCTACACGGGGGGAACTGAATTAGAATAGGGGTTCAATTGGCTATTAAATTGGGGAAAAAAATGGGAAAAAATCTGAAACAAAATTTATAAAAAAATAAAATTCTATTTAAGCCTTAATTGGGCCCAAAATGAAGAAAACAGAGCAAATCTTCACAAAACAAACAGTGACCATTATGCACATCAGACGTGCCTACCTAGGACCTATATGGCCTAGACAAACAAGTAGGCTACAATTTGTAGATTGCATGGCAAATCACTGGCCATTGTTTTTGATTGCAATTAATTAATTATGGTGGCCTAGTGGGGCCCTTGGGCATGGACGCTTTGCCGAACCAGCGGCCTCCAGCTCCGCTTCATGCTTTTCCCTCTCCTTCTGGTGGTTCTGGCAAGGATCAGGAACTCAAGGCACGAGTTCTGTTAGCTGACCCAAACTGGCCCCACCAGACCTGGATGGCGGACCTGAGGGAGTTCCTATTGGGTGCCCTGTGGCGCCTCCCAACCCAAACGGATATGCTGTCGCAGGCTCATCCAAACCTGTGGATTTACAGCCTGCAGAATTTAGCCCCTGGATACAGATCACCGCAGCGCCTAGATCCAGCGTTCTAGGGATGCTTCAGGCATTGGAAGCCCCCTCTACAAGGGCACTGTATGCTGGGGAGTGGGGCAGATTCAGCTGCTGGTGCCACGCTAAAGGGTCTGACTCGGTCATACGTGGCATTCCAGTCACGTTTGCGTTCCTGCAGTTCCTCTTGGAAGAGGGGTTGGTGGAGTCTATGCTGAGAGTTACTTGGCAGCCATCTCTGACTGCCATGAGCAAATCGATCCCACCCTCTCACCAGCCAGTTCATCAGGGGAGTCAAGCGGCTTCACCTGCCTAGGTCTAAAGCCCGCACTGAGCCGCCTTTTGACACCTTGGATGGTCTCAGTCTAAAGCAGCTCTCCCTAAAAAACTGCTTTCCTGCTTTGCGAGGCGTCAGTACAGTCCTCCTGTATGCAGTTGGGTGGCTGTGGCTGTGGCTTAGCTGCTCCCTAATCCCGCTTTTCCACCGAAAGTCCTCTCGCAGTCGTACAGTTCGAAGCCTTTAGTGTGGGAGGCTTTTCATCCTCCTCCTTCTGAATCCCCTGAGGAAGCCAGACAAGCCACACTCACTGACTGTGCCCTGTCTTATGTTTCTCGCACAGGGGCTGTGTTGGAAAACCAGAAATCTCTTTATCTGTTAAGGAGGGCTTATGCAGGGGCCTCATCAAAATGACGTTTGGGCTACTAGATCGTATACATGTGATTTCCATGGCCTACAGCGGTGCCGGTGTGCCCCCTCCCACAGGTGTGATGGCTCACACCACTTGGGATGTAACTGCATCGTGTGCTTTATTTCATGGTGCCCCGATTTTTGTCAGTTGTGCTCTGACTGACTGGGCTTCATCCTTCACGTTACCAGGTTTTACCTCTGTCCTTGGGGCAGCGAAGCAATCTTGAGTATGACTTCTTCCAAAGAGCAAGCATCAAAAAAAGTGAATATATTTTGGAACCGAATGGTTATGACATGGTGTGTCATTAGCCCTCTACATCCCACTTTATTTGCTGTATTATTGACCCATACCATGGCGTATTGACCGTAATGAAATAGAAGGAATGGTTACGTAGGAAACCTCGGTTCTATGAATAAGGTTCACTAGGGCTGGGCAATGTCTATTAAAAACAATATCACGATACTGTCATGTGAAACATCGTGAAATAATGCTACCCCCCCCCCCTCCCCCCTCTCCGTTTTTGTTGGAATACAGTAGAACCTGCACTATCCAACATCCTCGAGGAATCAGTGGTGCTGGAAAGTAGAAAATTCAGGATAGTGGAACGCGCCCCAAAATTTACATTTTGTGAATTGTCTTCACAAATATACAACAAAATTATTGCCCAAGCAGCATAAGCAGCGGTTGTCAAACACATAGGATCTATCCCATCAACTTATCTGATGCATCAGTAATTTTATAGAATTTTTTACTCAGAAAAGGAATAGATGAAAATTATAAGACAAAATGGTGGACAATTCAAGACAGAGTTGACCAAAAAAGCACATATCTAGCACATATATTTCTCATCAGGGCTTTTGTAATTGTTGCAAATTTTAAATCTCTGCAAAAGAACAGTGATTTATTGGATCTAACACCACCATGTGGTTTGATTTGGCTAAGCCTCTGCGACTGGAGACTTGATTGAACTCTCAATCACCCTACCAAGTTTCATAACTTTATGTCAAACGATTTTAGAATTATTAGAATTATGTGATAGGGCCGGTAAAAGCCCTGACTTTCAGTCAGTGCGGTTGTGCTCCGAGGATCGGGGTTCGCGCCCCGGTCCTGCCAGATCCGAGCATGGCCGGCGCCCTGTGGGAGCAGCAATTGGCAGCTGCTTCCGGTTGGGGGGAGGGGCTCGGAGAGAATCGCTGCACGCATAGAGGCCCTGGGCGAGCTGGAATCACGGTCAGGAGCTCGGAGGAGTCGCGCCCTGAAGAGGACGTGGCGCCCTCCCGTCCTACCACCGGCTGACAGGGTTGTGTAGCGGTGATTCTCTAGCGGTTGCTACATGGGGGGAATTGAATTAGAATAGGGGTTCAATTGGCTACTAAATTGGGAGAAAATGGGGAAAAATCAGAAACAAAATAAATTTAAAAAAAAGAATTATGTGATAAGCCACGGCCAATACAAATTCATTGGCTTGTCATTTGGCCATTTTTCGACCTAGTCCTTAGAAAAGTCATTTTAATTTTAAGGAATTTAGAAGGGCTAAGCAAAATATGAATTTTGTTGGATAGTTATATACAATGTATACACACAATACTGATTATGAATTTGGAGGACAGAACTGGAACTACATAGTAACTATGAAACTGTAAAGATATGAAACTATAAATGTATTTATGTAAATGTATTTGTGTATACTGCCTGAATATGGAATTTATATATGTATTTATGTATATATGTATACTGCCTAAATATGTAAAATAAAAAATAAAAACAAGGGCATTGGGTGTTGGAACCGCTTGATTCAGGAAATAAACACATTCTTACTTAATCCTCACTTCCCTGACACCCTAATACAATATTGTTCCACATGCATGTAAACCCATTATGCCTATCTCATGTACAAAATAATTTCAATTGGAAATACAGTTCATTTTAGCCAAACAGTTACCTTCAAAAGGCTGTGTTACCTGCAAAATTCTTTATACTGAAGCTTGTGCTTTCCCATTTTTCCAAAGAAGAATGCTTGCAAGGTTGTGTTCAGATCATCTCCATCATCATCTGAAAAATGCTTCTGGAAAAAAACCACAGGAAAAGAGTATAAATTTGACTTTGGTGATTTTAAAATCAATGAAACCAATTAAAGCCAGTAGTTGGTTTTCCATCATGACACCAGGCCAGACTGTACAGTCTTGACTGTCCCATGGCTAATAGGGTTCCTATCTTCGGAAAAAAAAGCCTTTGATTGTCAAATGTCCCAAGAAATCCCACCCACTTCTTTTATCATACCCAAGAGGAATGCAGATATTTGTTGAAAAAAAGCCAGAGATGGCAAGATAACTAGTCAGACAATTGGGTAGCTAAGAATCTAACCAGAAAATGTGCAAACATCCAGCTACATTAATTTTTTGATGATTATATTTGATAGCCATAGTGCCCTCCAAAAAGATGACAAAAGATGAGCAAAAAAAAAAATAGGCCGCTGCGGTGGTGTAGCGGTAAAAGCGCATAGGGGTAATTACATAGGGTCCAATTGGCTACCAAATTGGGGGAAAAAAGGGAAAAAATCTGAAAAAAGAGATGAGCAAAAAAAGGCTGAATAAAATTAATTTTGACACCCATCCACCATCAAATGCTTCCTGTAGTTAGAACTAGATAAGATAAGCATTCATGCAACATTATTTTGTAGAAATAGAATTTCAGCTGTGAGAAATCAAGCTAATTGAGGTACCCAAATTGAAAATTTTATGTTTGTATAGAATATTCTGCAAATAAAGTACCCAACATCAGTAGGATTCAACCATACCTGACCACGTACTCCACCCAGCTACTTGTCTAGACCATGGTAATCTCACGTCTAGATTACTGCAACTCCCTTCTTGCAAGCCTACCAGCCTGCAACATTCTGACTCATCCAGAATGCAGCTACCTGAATTGTCTTCAACCTTCTGAAGTTTTCACACGTTAATCCCCTGCTAAGGTCACTCCACTGACTGCTGGTCACCACAAGGGTCAAGTTTGAAGTTCTGACTCTGGCCTACACTGCAGCCAACAAAACAGCCCCTCCCTATCTACAGGATATGATTCAGGACTACACTCCAGCTTGACCATTCCACTCTGCTGCCGCAGGCCCAGTACAAAGGCCAACGCAAACTAGACACCACATATACAGCTGGTTATCACACATGACCCAGTTGGAAGGCACAGAGCATGGCTAGAGTGATCCCCACCTTGTTTACATGGATTTTGGGAGTGGGTCAGAGGAAGTATTGATTCTACATAGAATAGGCTATGCCTATGAAGGGGCAAATAATCGACAAGAAATATTTTATGACAGATTTTGGAAAGGTTTTTATACCCATAGATATCTATTCCCATATACTGATGACAATACAGTAATTCCCATTGAAAATCATACAAAAGTGAGTTTTATGAGCCAAAATGATTTGTCGTTAAAAATATCAATACTTTATTATTTACAGCAGTACACAATTTAGATACATTTGGAGACACAAAGGGACAAGAGTTACTGAATCCGACTACAAACCGACATGCTGGGCTAACAACCGCGATTGGCTGATCTACGCAGAGGGCCCAGAGTTTTGGGCCCGTGTCTATATGTTTCTACGGCCTGGAGGTTTCCCTGCTGTGCAAACATCTCTGATAGAGCGAATATCATCGCAGTGGGCTCCGATTTTGGAGCCCTCGCGTGCAAGTGCCCGGACGGTGCCTTTCCTGCCTGACAACAGCTAACATTACAATCTACCGACTGTTTACTACTTGACTCCTGTTCTGGCCATAGTTGTTTTTCTGTTCCCCCAGCAATTACATCAGCCCCTGACAATCATGCCTCAACTTACCTCCCCATCTGCCTGTGAGAGCTGCGCCTGTCTCAGCCAGAAGATCACAGAGTTGGAAGGACGAATCTCCGTGTTACACCAAATACAGGAAGATGAAAAGCTCATTGATTCCTTTGTATCTTTTGGCCTTGCATCAACTACCACTGCCGCCGGCAAAATGGACTCTACTGTCCCATGCGTAAACACTGCTCCGACCCTGACTGAGGACCCCTGGATCCAGCTGGGTGCCAGGCCGAAGGCCCTTGTCAGCTCCACTCCGCAACAACTGGCTCCATGGACTGTAGTTGGGGGTAGTAAACGGACGGGAGGCACTCCTTTCGCCCCCCTTCATCTCAAGACATCCATCTAGAAAATAGATTTGTCATTTTGGATGAGCAGGACCACCCCCCCCCCCCCTCGCTTGGCTGGCCATTCTGTGTCCCATCGACCGCCGGTTCCGTCGGTTGTTTCGACTGGAAAATCCATTCGTTCTGATGCCCATTGCCCAAAGCCACACTCTACCGCACCGCAGCCAAGTACCAGAACCACCACTCGGCTTGTTCCTCTTGTCTCGCCGAAACAAACATCATTCCAATCCCGGCCTCCTTCTTCACTAATTATCAGCGACTCCATCACCAGGCAAGTCAGAAGAAAAACAGTGGTGACTCAATGCTTTCCAGGCGCGAAAGTGTTGGACATTGCAGAGCGGATCCCGAGCCTACTGGACAAACACCCTTTTACTAATAATGTAATTGTCAATGTTGGTTTTAACGATATCCAAAACAAAGAGTTAGAAATTTTTAAGCATGATATTATTTATCGGTTTAGTGCACTCAAGGACTGTGGAAAGCGTGCTTTTATATCTGGCCCTTTTCCTTCTCTTGGCAGGGGTTTTCGGTCGTTTTAGTTAATGACCACTGGTCATTAAGCCACTGGTACTGTTCCTGCCTGCTTTAAACATGCAGTGGTTCAACCCCTACTCAAAAAACCCAACCGTGACTCCAAAATACTCAGTAACTTTCGTCCTATTTCTAAACTGTCTTTTTTCTCCAAAATCCTGGAAAAAATTCTCCCAATTGTTTCATTATCTGAGTAATAACGATATCCTCAAGACATTTCAATCTGGTTTCAGAGCTTTCCATAGCATCGAGTCTGCTCTCTTGAAGGTGACAAATGACCTGCTACTAGCTGCTGATGCTGGTGATTGTGCCATTTTAATTCTATTAGATCTTAATGCCGCCTTTGACACTGTTGACCACAACATACTCATTGAACGTCTCAAGCATAATGTTGGCGTTCAGGGTATTAGCACTAAATTTGTTTATCTCCTACCTCAGCCAAAGGACATTTTCAGTGAGTATTGGCAACCACCACTCCTCCTCCGCCTCTATCACCTGTGGGGTCCCTCAAGGCTCCATCTTAGGGCCTATCCTTTTTTCAATTTATATGCTCCCACTGGGACACATCATCCGCAAATACAATATTTCATTTCATTGTTATGCGGATGATACCCAGCTCTACCTCCCCTTGAAACCTAATGATCAGTCCTCCCTGCAGAACCTAAATAACTGTCTCATGGAGATTAAGAGTTGGATGGCAAACAATTTTCTACAGCTAAATGACTCAGTCTGACATAATTTTATTCGGCCCTCCCAAATCCATAAACAGTCTACAGAAAAACGTAGGTCAACTATCTGCACTAATTAAACCACATGCCAGAAATCTGGGTGTTATCTTTGATTCTGACCTGAGATTTGACTTGAAATTAACTCCGTTGTCAAAGGGAGCTTCTTCCAGTTGAGAGCAATCTCAAAAATTAAATAATTTCTCTCTGTTTGTGATCTAGAAAAAATCATCCACGCTTTCATCTCATCCCGCCTATATTATTGTAATTCTATATACGTATGCTGGTATCAATCAGTCATCCTTGTCTCGCTTACAACTAGTACAGAATGCAGCAGCCAGATTTCTTACTGGTACTAAAAAGAGGGATCACATCACCCCTATTTTAGCATCTTTGCATTGGCTTCCAGTCCATTTTAGAATCCATTTTAAGGTTTTAGTTTTAGTTTTTAAAGCACTTAATGGGCTGGCTCCCTCTTATATTACCGACCTACTTTGCCCCTACTCTACCTTTAGGTCACTGAGGTCGTCTAACCAGCTGCTTTTGGCTGTTCCACGATCCCGGTTAAAATTCAAAGGTGACCGTGCTTTTGCGATCTTTGCTCCGAGGCTCTGGAACACCCTACCACTCAACATTAAGTCTGCCCCCACCATCTCCCTTTTTAAATCAAGACTTAAAACACACCTTTTTACCCTCGCATTTTAATTGTTTTAAGGTTTTATTAAAATGTCTCAATTTATTATTTAGTCTTGTATGTGTTTGTATGTATTTATATCTAATTTGTATGTTCTTGTACAGCACTTTGGCCAACAGTTGTTGTTTTTAAATGTGCTTTATAAATAAAATTTACGTACTTACAATAGGGTACACAGACTATATTTTGCATCATAGATCTTTGGCAGTTCTGCATATCGCCCTCAGATTTTGCACACTTCTGGACACGGAGTTTATAAATATATAGTTGTAGCTCTCAGTATTTCATTGCAAACAAAAAAAAAAAAAAAACTTAATTTTTTTTATAATTTTTTTTTGCATTTTTCCAAAGTTTCTTTGCATTTGTGGCACTTTATTTTGACCTAAATTACTAAACTAAAATCTGTAAATGGTACAACTGTCTTGTTTCATTTAATCCATTTACCAAGTTTCTGTGATGCTCACACCTGGAGTTATAAAGCCTTAAATAGGTAAGAATTGACCAAATTTGGCATCTGCGTGAAGGGATTAACTGAATATATCTCGCTAAGCAACTAGGTAGCAACTGTGGAAGTAAGCTGTTTTGTGAAGCTGTTCTGTAGGCCCAAGAAAGCCCCATATGCAAACTTCTATATAAACAATTAAATAATACAGTCAAGATCTAGAGGAAAAGCACTGAGCATGGGGGGGTGGTGAGAGGATGCAGGATAGTTCCCTATCAACAAGGACGAAGGCATCTAGCACACCAGTCAAAACAGGAATGTTTCCCTCCTGTTTTCCATAACCAAGCAGGACTTGTACCTATAACAATAGATAAGATAGATCATGCTGACCGAACAGGCGGGAGAATAATAAAAAATAAGGGAAATTACATGGTCTGATTAAAAGGCACATGAGGAGAAGTCACAAACTATTTTATTTGGTAGATCAAGAGTGCCCCCAAGCGCATAGGGTAGGAACTGGTCATATAACATGTTTATTTTTCGCCTAATTTGTTATTGGATAAAATATGATATGACGAAAGGGTGTCACCACACATTATTGGTGTATTAGTTAGGTAGAGGAGGAGTTATGATATTATATAAACTAATGTTTGTTTTTGTTTGGGGAATTCCTAATCCTCTCCATAGGTTAAAGGACTTCCCGTTGAATCGACGTTTAATAAAAGATTAAATTTAATAGAAGACTCTGCTATTTCCTTGATCTTCATCTTGAGAATTCTTCAACTCAAAAACGTCAAATCTCAAATTGAATCTAATGAGGAGAGAGTAAAGGACTGCCCTCCGCATATTTGGCGTGCCAGCCAGGACTCCAAGATCCCGGGAAGGACGCAGGAGGGAACCAACGGCGTACGGTGTTTTATCTTCAAGTTAGAGACCGGTTAACCATAGTGAGAGGTAAGCAGACACCTTTTTCATAAAAAGTCTGTAGAGAGGAATTACCCGTACTCCGTTGGCCCCAAGTGTAGTCCAGCACTGGGTGACGGGGCTCCAGTGGGTGAGTGGAGAAAAATAAATTAATAAATAAATAAATAGGTAGAAAAATTGTGATGAAGTGAGTGTGAAATAAGCAGGAGTGTTGAAAAAGTTTGCTCTGATTATTGAAATTACAACACTGTGGGGGAGCAATAGGGCTCCAAGTTAGCTAGCCAAAATCTCTGAAACGATGAGAATAACCGGGTTGTGGGCCGCGTAGAGGTTGTGTGTAAAGGGATGCCTTTCCCTTCAAATAGTCCGCCACAAACGGTAATATTCGTAATTATTATTACGAATATTTACAAATATTACCGTAATATTACCGTAATTACCGTAATAGGGTGAAGCAGTCGAAAGATACTGCCACAGCTATATTAGGATAGGGACAGTTAGGGAAGCAGTGTTGTGGAAAAAAAAAAAAAAAAAAAGTAACGTTGTCTGAGCAAATAATTTTAGTTAATAATACTATAATTCTTGTTATAATTTGTTAAATAGTACTATATATATACATATCTCAATTCATTAAATTAGAACAAATGCCAACAAAATTCAAGGGTTTTACTTAGATAGACAGCAATATAATGGGCTGGAAGTTTCTTAGGTCATTGTGGCAAAAAATTCAGTGGGAAAATAGATGTGAGTTAACACAAAGCGATTTGTATGGACTGCAAGTTCCGTGGTGCCATTCAGAGGTTGAGACTCTATTACCCAGGGCTATAGAAACAGGAGACACATTTTAAATAGGCTTAGAAGGGTGGGCAGACGGAGTCGGTCTGACTGGAGTGTACCCCATTGAGGGAATTGAGAACTGAAGAGGTAGAAGGGGAAGTTGAGCAGGGGCATTCAAGGGGACGAGCTACGCCAGTCACAGTCACTAAGTGGGAACTAACAGGGTTAAAGATAAAGGCGTGGCTACCAAGGACAGAGTGGTCCCCTGAATTATAATAAATAAATAATAATAATAATAATAATAATAATAAATAAAAATAAATAAATCATAAAAATAATAAATAAATAATAATAAAAAAAAGATAAAATAAACATGGGTGGAAGGATAAGTAAGGATATGAAAACCCGGAAGGGTGAGCCTTTAATGACACCTCTCTCCTGCATGAGTGAGTTATTTGAAACAGACAATGGGCTTACCGTGAAAAAATGGGAAAAGTAGACAAGAGGTGGTCCCTTGGTATGGCCCAAGGAAGGCACTTTTGGGCTTCAAAACCTGTAATCAGTGGAAACTATTTTGTGTAGAAAGGAGAGTAAGGGCAAGTTGGGCCGAAAAGGAAAGTTGCAAACTCACAGAGCACATCTAAATCAATGGAAGAATGAGTCTTTCAGACGGAGAGCGACTGTGGAGAGGAAGGCGAACCCCCAGCCAGCGGCATCAGAGCGACCACCAGAAGAACGGCGACCGGCGAATGGAGCCATTAAGGCTACAGACCTGTATCCTCTATTGAACATTGGGGAACAAGCGGATCTCAGCCAGGGGCCTGAGACTACTGTGAGGATGAGGCCAGAGTTGGTGAAAGTGAAAGGGACCCTGGATGTACAAGGGAATTTGGAAAGCGTTTTAATAAGATTAAATGTTACAGCAGCATTCCCAGAGGAAGGAGAATCAGAGACAGCCCAGAGTAACAGCCGAGGAAACAAGGGAAATCCCGCAAATAGCACACCATGCCCACGCCACCACACACCTCATGGCAGGCCAGAGAATCAGGGAATGACAAGTTGCAAGAAAGAAACAGTCAAGTCACAGAGGGCACGTGAATCTGAAGGGAGCAGCAAGCTAGGATGTGCCACCAGATATCAACAGGCAATGGAAGAAGTAGAGGGAGGTGTTGAGATGTGGGAAGAAGAAATTAAACCGAAAGGAGAATCAAGAAGAGCTGGAAGAGACCTAAGAAGAGGAGAATATGACATCAAAGACAAAGTGAAATAAGGTCAACTGCCATTCCCAGAGATGAATCAAGCTCCTCTGATAGTGAAGACTCAGATGACAGTACAACAAGGAAGAAGAAGAAAGTGACAAAGGAAATGCTGAAACAAACCCAAAGGGAGGTGAAAAAAAGCAGAACAAGCATTCCTGCGTGAAGGAGGGTACTTGCAGCAACGAGTTCAAGAATTAAGACAGGTCTACGATATCAGTAGTGATATCCAGAACAGTGCCAGCAAAATCCTCAGGAGGAGCAGCAGAAGAAGAAGAGCACCTGATCGATACATCCCAGGGGAAGAAGGAGATGAAGAGGATGAAGAAACCTTCCTGACCGCATTGCAAGTCCTACCCCAACCAGGGAGACAACAGCCACGCACTAAGTACACCCCATGGTCATTAATGGACCTGGAGAACATGGTCAAGGATTTACCAAGAATAACAGAGGGAGCAGGGCCATGGATAGCGACGGAAGAGATGAGGACGACTCACCTGCCCCTGTGCATGGGAGATGTTAACCAGCTACTAGTAAGATGTGTGGGGCACCAGGTAACTGAAATAATGGACTTGGCAGGCCTGAAAGGAATTATGGACACCCACAAGATGGACGGGGAATCATTCAACAGGCACAGACCAGGTGTGTGGGCCGCGTTGAGGGGATTGTTTCCACATAAAGCAAACCTTGCAGAGATAACGAGTGCAGAACTAAAAGAAGGGGAGGACATCCATGATTTTATCAACAGAATAGAGGAGACATGGAACACAAATATGGGACAGCCATTTGATGCATCGCCAGGAACATTGACAATGTTCTTTCACATGTTGTGTTAAAGCATTGCCCGATCCAGTGAAAAAGGCCCTAAACAAGGTTGTGTGGCTTCCCCAGGAGAATTGGGATAAACAAAGAGCCCATCTTGTCCACCACGTGAGGCTGCATAGGGAAAATATGAAGAACAAATCTCTAAAGAAGAAGCTGTTACTTCTCCAGATAGCCGAAAAGGACAAAGAAGAACAGGGAATTCAAGCAGCAGTGATAACCCAGCAGATACAAGCCCTCCCACCCTCACAACAAGTCCAAGGAGGACAGGGCCCATCCATCGAATGGGCAGGACCAAATTCCCAAAGACCAGTGTCCCCATGGACAAACCAGGGCCAGTGGCAGCAGAAAGGAGACTGCTGAAAATGCGGGAGGATGGGACACTGGGCCAGAAACTGTTGGACAGGTCAGAGAGGAAGAGGAAGGGGAAGATTCCAATTAAGAGGCCACATGAACTAAGGAGCAAACCCTGAGGGGTGGCCCCAGATAATGCCGTCACATCAAGGACCCGAGAACCAGATAGCAATGACCCCACAGCAAAACATGTATGGGCAGCAGCAGAAGGGATGGCAGCCACAACAACAATGGGGGATGAGTCCCTATCAGAATCCCCATGAATAGGGATGCCCTGAGAATCCCACACCCCTAGGAGCAGAGGGAGAGTGTGAGGCAAGGGAAACGTATAACATCCAGCTGTGCCACAAATGAACCACAAATTGATATTCTCATAAGAGGGAAAACATGCTAATTTTTAATAGATACTGGGGCGACCTACTCCTGTATTGGTCTGGATGGAGCACACTTGCCACTTACAACACATCATATTAAAGCAAAAGGATTTTCAAGGATAACACAAACTGTTCCATTCACCGAAGAGCAAAAACTGTTAGTGGGGGAGCAACAAATTGCGGCAAGACTCCTATATACCCCTACGTACCCGTAAACTTGCTAGGAAGGGATCTGCTGTGCAAATTGAATGCCACCATTTCATGCACGCCTCAAGGGCTGATTTGCACTTTTCCTGGATCATCTGGACAATATGTGATGGACAAGTTAAACAAGGAACAGTGTGGCCCAGTAGTCTACTGGGGACAGTTACCACAAGAAAATTATTTGAATGAATATTGGAAGCTATGGACAAAAACATGCCCGGTACTGAAAGAAAGTATCAGCAAGACAGAAATGAGGGATCAGCTCCACATGACCTTATTCTTCGACCCGACGGAAGAAGATGAAGAGTACGCGCAGGACTTCAAGGAGATAGATGGAAAACAGGGAGTGATACATGCAAGAGGCATCTACAACGGAAAAGAAGGGGTCGGGGCTATGATAGCTCTGGGGGAGAAGAACTTACCAACAGAGCAATGGTACATGATGGGGGACACAACAACTCCCCATGTAACGTTGGGTGTCAACCCAGGATTTGAAGCAAAAGACATTGGACCAATGGTAAAAAGAATGATGCAGCAGCAGTATCTCCCTACTAACATACCCGGATTATTGAATGGTGTCTGCCCCACAGATTGGTTCTTATCATTGGACCTAAAGTCTCCAGTACGCATGGAGAAACACACACTGGAAGTGGAAGCAATAATGACGCTCACAGAAGAACAAGAAGAGTACCTACAGGATGTCCCAAAAGAACTCTGGGCAGAAGGGGGGCACGAGATCGGCCTCATGTGTTCAACTGGACAGGTGAAGATATAACTGGAACCAGGCATGATGGGACCCCGGGTCCGTCAATACCCCCTGAACAAGGACGCAGAGGAAGGAATTAGTACCACTATACAAGACCTTCTGAAAGCTGGGGGGATATACCCTACAACCAGCCCATGCAACACACCAATCTTACCAGTTAAGAAAACGGGAGGAAAATGGAGGATGGTACAAGACCTCAGACCACTCAATGACTAAGTAATTGCAGACTACCCAATTGTACCCGATCCCTCAACCATATTAACTAACATACCATGTGATACAACCCACTACAGAGTTATAGACCTATGTTCAGCGTTTTTCTCAATCCCAGTGCACCCTGAGTCCCAGTATTTGTTTGCATTCACATACAGGGGGCAACAGTACACTTATCAAAGACTGCCTCAGGGATATGTAGAATCCCCTAGCCTGTTCAATCAAATGGTCAGAAATTACCTAGCTGACTTCGCGCCAAAGGGGGGAAGCACTCTCATCCAGTACATGGACAACCTTCTCCTATGCAGCCCAAGTATGACTGCATGCAAAGAGGACAGTAAGAGGCTGTTACAAGAACTGGCACTAAAAGGCCACAAAGTATCCAAGTCAAAATTACAGTTTTGTCAAGAACAAGTGCAGTACCTGGGTCATACTCTTAAGGAAGGCAGGAAAAATATTTCTGCAGAACGAATTGAAGCAATCACGAAGGTGCCCAGACCGAGAACGGTGAAAGAAATGCAGAGATTCCTAGGAATGACGGGGTACTGCAGGCAGTGGATTTGTGACCATGCAGAAATGGCACGGCCACTAAGAGATTTTTGCCAAAATAAAGCAGGAAGACACCAAATTGAGTGGTTCCCAGGGACAGAATCAGCTTTCACTGGACTTAAGCAAGCATTACAAACAGCTCCAACTCTGGGACTCCCAGACTACAACAAACGGTTCCACCTGTTCTGTGCAGAAAAAGGGGGGTTTGCCACAGCAGTACTGACCCAAAAAGAGCAAGAAAGATACAAACCCATTGCCTATTACAGTACAAGTCTAGATGCAGTAGAAAGAGGACTCCGCACATGTGAGAAAGGACTGGCAGCAGCCGGCTTTGCAGTAGAGAAGGCAACGCCAATAACGGCAGGGCATGAAGTTACCCTGCATATGTGTCACATGCAGTATCCTGCTCACACAGCCAGGATTGACCATTATCAGATGCAAAGCTGTGAACCCAGCGGAATTAATAATGACCCCAGAAGAAGGCCAACCACATGAATGTGAAAGAGTGGTGGAAGCAGAAGCAAGAGCAAGAGAAGACCTGCACCAAGAACCACTGGTGGCTCCGGACCACGCTGTAGTACGACAAGAAGGGCCATGGACATATCAAATGATCGAAGAATCGGCTCTAAGCCCAGGGACAAGTGCAGAACAAGCAGAACTGGTAGCCCTAGCAAGAGCCTGCAGAAGGGGTGCAGGACAAACCGTTAATATCTACTGTGACTCAGCGTATGCTTGTGGGGTAGTACAGAGCTTTGGGGGAATATGGGCAAGACGAGGGTTTCTCATTGCAGGGGGAAACCCTATAAAAAACATTGTTGAGGTAAAAGAACTGTTGGAGGCCATGACACAACCAGCAAAAATTGCAATTATAAAGTGCGCAGCACATACAGGCGAAACAGATCATGTGTCAGCCGGAAATGATTATGCAGATAAAGCTGCTAAACTAGCAGCAGAGGAGTTGGAGTACTGGCCTACAGCAGATCAACAGGTGCTTCTAAATGTAGAGGAAGTGGCATTGCAGGACCTAATAGAGGCACAAGAGGCTTCTACAGTGTCAGAAAAGGTGGAATGGGAAAATAGAGGATGTGGGTTAGATAAGTCTACAGGAATATGGCGGCAATTATGTACAGGGAAAGCAATCGCACCAAGCGCACTAAGAGGTCATTTGCAGAGCGGCCCATGGTGTTGGCCACTCTGCAAGGGGGGAGATGATGAGAGAAATACAGAAACATTAGTTTATCCCAAAACTAACAGAACATGTTACTAGTGTCGGGTAAGTGAGGATTAGGTAAAATGTGTATTTTCTAAATCCAGCGGTTCCAACAGTCAATGCCCTTGTTAAAACATTCGGCACTCTGAATACTGAACACAAGCGATATTGCGTGCTAGAACCCCTCACTTAACCTACATTCAAAATAAGTTTTACGTTATTTAATTTAATAATTATTCTAAAAAATGACAATCATCAATTAAATCGCCAAATTCTTTGATAGGTAAGTCAAACAGTAACCTGGTAGATCAAGCAACAAGCCAAAACAAAGTCTAAATCAGGTCTTGAGATTAAATAATTTTATTAAATGAAAAACAGTCAATTAGAATAATGACTTGAAATCATACATTCACAAAGGAATGCAGGCTGACTACTTATAATTTACAAAAGGGAAGACATACTGGATACTTTACTTATATCTAAATATTAGATATCCTCCACTAGCATGATATGAAGATGCAAAATTTGTCAGGGAGTAAACATAAAGAAAGGGATACTGACTACACCAGGCTCTATGCCACCCATTTGGTAATGGAATACGTAGATATGATCGATTGAGCAGAAGGCAAAAGATATTTTCTAGTAATCATTGATAGATTTTCAAGATGGGTAGAAGCATTCCCCACTGCGCATGCGGATTCTAAAACTGTAGCTAAAGCCTTCTTGGCAAGAGAAATTTTCCCCAGATTCGGGGTCTGTCAGACCCTGAGCAGCGACAATGGTTCACATTTTACGTCTGACATGATAGCAGACGCTTGTAAAATGACAAGTATAGAGCAGAACTTTTCATGTGTGTACCATCCCCAGGCAGCGGGTATAGTAGAGAGATGCAATGGAACAAAATATGTAGGCAAACAGGGATGAATTGGGTACAAGGTCTACCATTAGCACTCATGGCCATGAGGAACAGTTGGAATAGATTTACCCATTTGACACCCCATGAGATGGTAACAGGAAGAGTAATGCTAATCCCCACAACAAGACCACAAAGTAGGGAAATAGGCCTGGAAGCACTAGAAGAAGAACTCCATAAGTACCTGAAGAGACTAACCCAGGCTGTGAGGTCTGCCTATTCTCAGGCAAAAGAGGCCCAGGGGCCAGCAGTCGAAGACCCAGAGCTATTGGTGAATCCAGGGGAGTGGGTCTATATGAAGAAGTTTAAAAGAAAGTGGAAGCAACCCAGACAAACAGGACCCTATCAGGTAATATTGGCCACTCCAACAGCGGTAAAGCTTAAAGAAATAGGACCATGGGTGCACCTAAACCATTGCAGAAGAGCCCCGGAACCGGAGGCTAAAAAAGAGCCCAAGAAAAAAAGAGGAAAAGGAATAAAAACAGTTGAACGAGTATGCGGATTCTGCTTTGTCCGGATGATTTTTGTGTGGGTGATTACTGGGGTAGTGGGGCTAATCAGGACAGGAACTGTGAGGGAAAGACAAAATAAGACAACAATTGATGAAAAGATTACCATTATCAGACCAAGAGAGAGAAGAGCTACGGAGTGGAGAGCCTTCAATTTCAATGCAGATTCCCTAAACATCTCAGACGCAAGAAGGAACATGCGGTACCAGTAATTAACACACTCAGTCCGAATGGCAACTGGAAGTAAATGTCCCTGCATGGTTCGAGTGCCCGCACCAGGAACTTGGCCGGCGGTGGCGGAAGTTGATCCCCAGCCATTGGAACTAGGATGCATGGCGGACGCCATGTAACTGCTACACCATTATAAGAGGAAAGTCTATGGCTATGACTATGGCTACGTTGCCAGACTCCTGTCGTTAAAAAAATGTAGATTCTTACGGAAGCTGGCGTACGTACATCTCTCAACTAAGGCAGAAACAGTTGCAGAAGCCCCTAGTTCATTGGAAGTAAAGAACAGTAAAGCAGGAGAGTGTTTCTGCTCTAATAGTACTAGCAGCTATGTGTCCTTCTTTCTATGGATATCAGATTGTACGACCTACGTGATGAGTTTTGGAATAATAAAAGGAGGAAACAGGAATAAGAAATACACCCTAGCATTAAGAAATGGGCAAGACAAGACCATTGAAGTGAATGGAGTTAAAAACAGGACAACATACGCAAACATCACCTTAGGGACATTTAGAGACTATTGGTGGGTATGCGGGGATAGGGCTTACTCGTTTTAACCAATAGGATGGACAGGATGTTGTTACCTGGCCACTTTGAAGCTCCAATATGAAGTAATGTCCATAAAACAGAAAAAAGACAACCAACAGGACAGCAGCAACAGGAAAAGAAGAGAATTAGCAGAATTTCATGACTTAGAGTCATATCATTTCAGAGTTTCATTAGGGGAAAAATGGGGACTTAGGCTATTTCCCTGGTACGGAGTGGTCTTCCTAGCAGATGATATAGACACCATAACATATACCTTGCAGGGTTTCACCAATGAAACTATTAGGGGGTTCAGCATGTTGAGGGACACCGTAAGAAGCCACAGAATGACCCTACTTAAACACGAAATGGCCCTTGATTACATATTGGCACGACAAGAAGGATTGGGTACAACACTTAACCTGACAGGAGGCGCATGCTATACCTTGGTCCCTGACATTACGAATAATTTGACTAGCGTAATACACGCCTTAGGGAACATTAAAGAGGCATTCGGACCATCAGCAAGTGCTGGATTCTCCGCAATGGGATGGCTGGGGAGCTACATGGGACCTTGGTGGGCTGTGTTAGCACAGACTCTGATGCCCGTAGTCATAGTAGTTGGGATAGCCTTCTGTGGATGCAGAGTAATCTTGCCATGTATTAAAGCTATGATGTCTAATTGGCTGGGAGCAATGATGGGGGAAGCAGGAATGATGATCCAGAAGGAAGAAGTCGTGGAAATACCGGTGGGATATGAGATGGTTGAACCCATAAACTTAGCAGAAGGCGAGGAAAACAATCCATCAGGTGATCCCATTGAAAGCAAAGAAGTATTGATGAAACAGGCTAAGGCAGTCCACCAAATGTTCATAGGAATGCCTCGGAGACACGCCGTATGGGAACCATCCATACTCCAGGTATTCCAGATGAGAGATGGGTCTTACACGAACGAATGTGGGGAAAAATGCAACGAGAAAGGAGGGCCGCTGAACTGTCCATACAGAAATCCTTTATGTGAATGGGGAGTGAAGGCAGGAGCAGGATGGAAATGCGTGAGAATTAAATTTGGAGACGAATGGTGTAATCGGATAGATTGGGAGAAGTATTTCATGCCAGGACTGTTGGAGGAGTGAGAGGAGTATTTCCTGTACACATGATCACACATATCACATATACTGACTACAGTACATGAAGAAAAGAACAACTCATAGGGGACATAATAAAGCCCCAACTGACCCTTAGGATAGATAAACCAGACACATAAATAGATTAAGGAAAAGGGCGAAGAAGGTAGGTGCTAGTAACCTCTCCTCAGGCTCCTCAGGTCATGGGCTCCTAAGAAGAGGAAGAAGACATTACAAGTATAATCCAATTCTTTTTATATAATCTTTGCATAATTATAGCAAATCAAATTAGATAAACATTAAATACAGTAGCCTTTTGATTAACTTTTTGATATTTTGATAGATCCTCTGTTAATTAGAGGAAGTATTTAACGTATAAATTATGCATGCATGAAACTAATCCACCACAAATGTTTATTTTTATCATACAATTGAAATGTCATAACTCCACCAGGTGAAACATCAACAAGAGAGTGTGAGACTAAATGGTCTCAAAGGGGGGAATATGTAGAAGTAAGCTGTTTTGTGAAACTGTTCTGTAGGCCCAAGCCCCATATGCAAGCTTCTATATAAATAATTAAATAATACAGTCAAGATCTAGTGGAAAAGCACTGAGGATGGGGGGGTGGCGAGAGGATGCAGGAGAGTTCCCTATCAACAAGGACGAAAGCATCTAGCACACCAGTCAAAACAGGAATGTTTCCCTCCTGTTTTCCATAACCAAGCAGGAGTTGTACCTATAACAATAGATAAGATAGATCATGCTGACTGAACAGGCGGGAGAATAATAAAAAATAAGGGAAATTCACTCTATGGGCTTTGGCCCCCTAGTGGTGGGATGTATCCGTCCCAATTTTTTAATCTATTTCTTGGAAATTCTAAATTAAAACGTTAATAAAACACGGAACTTTCGAGGCAAAATTGTTAAAAACAGTCACAGCCTGCGAATACGTTAGTTTATATGCTTATCAGCTCTCAGGTTACACTGCAGGGCTATAAAGCAGCAGGGGGCTAATAGCCCAACCCACTGTTTACAGCCTTCAGGATTCAGGAGGACAGAGTTACATTTGTGTCGGAATAAATTAAGATATCGCCCATAATTAAAAAATATTATTTTGAAGCATTGGAATATTCTGCATTGTGATCCCCAACTCAGTTCATTAGTTTCCTCTTGCCCCAGATTTTGTTATTAGAGAAGTAAAAACCTTAGAGACTTAGACACTTGCTGACATCAATGTATAAATCCCGAAGCATGGGCTCTAATTGGCTGAGCAAAGAGGTACAAGGTAATTATCGGTGTGGGAGATGTACTCATTGTTCCAATACTGTTGACACTAAAAAATTTCATCATCCACGTAATGGTCAAGAATATACTATTGGGGGTTTTATTAACTGTAACTCTACACATTATTTATATGTTAAAATGCCCTTGTGGAATGATTTATATCGGACAGACTAAACGCAATCTGAAGCTTCGCATAGCCGAGCATAAAGCGGCTATACGAAACTGTAATTTGGATTATGTCATTGCCAGACATTACAAAGCCCAAAACTATGGATCCAAGTCTTGAATTTGTTTGCTTAGAAAAGGTTTTACCCTCACCAAGAGGAGGTAACATAATAAAACAGTTACTACAGACAGAATCATTTTGGATATTTACATTGGACTCAATGGAACCAAATGGATTGAATGAATCTCTAGATTTGAGTTATCTCTGAACTGAGTTTGTTCATTTTGGATAGGTTTTAACCTTATTCCATTTCGAGGCTGTGTATATGTTTAATGTTTTGGGTCTACCATTTATGGTGTAGACATTTTCATTTATATCCACATTAATATCACTTAAAGGCTGTGTATACATCTAATGTTTAGGTCTCATCTATCTTTGATGTAGGCAATTCTATTTATATCCAGGTTAAGATGAATATAAATTTTAGGGCTTTGTATATGTCCAAGGTTTGTGTCTGCAATTCATTGGTAAAGTAGGCTATTTTGGTACTGTTAGACTTATTGAATTAAAGGGATAGTTCGGAATTTCGGACATAATGTTTCAATTACGACTTACCCATGATGTAGTTGATTGATGGAAACCATTTTCAGATAATTCCATGCTGTCCCTTCTTTTGGACATACACACATTGCTAATGCTAGCGCAACTCTAAGGTAACTGCTAGCATCCACTACCAAACTGACTTAAACACTCGACAGTGCACCCAAAGCAAATAAAATACGACGACAGTCTATCGGGGTTATTTTCAGTGATTATACCATAATTTTTTAAAATCAAACTATCGTTGAATCCTTTACTTTGTGCTCACCTAAATTCTCAGTGGAAGTACGGCAGCGGAGCGATACTTTACAGTAACGTAAAGTATAGTTCTGCCGCCATATGTAGTGCCGGCCAACAACAATATCGCGTGTGTGAAAGAATCAGACTAGTAGTATTGTTAGCTAACGTTCAGGTAAGATGGTATTTCGGTGTGTATTTCAAGGTTGTTCAAATCATGCAAAAAAATGGGCATCACAAAGTCTTCACCAATTTCCAGTGGAAGATCAACAAAGAAAACAGCTGTGGCTTCTTGCTGCTCGCATGGATGTCACCAATTGAGACTCTAAAGAAGTTAAAAGTGTGTAGTGACCATTTCACGGAGGATGACTGAAAATCAAAAAAGGACGGTCGGGACACCCTCTACTGAAGGAGACTGCTGTGCCATCACCTGTTTTTCTTCAAGCATCGAAAACAACTGAAGCAGGTAACTAATAAATGATTGCATGTGTTATCTATCTATTCAATTTAGCTAGCTAGTTGCCACGATTGGGAAGTCATGGAAGTGGTCAAACTTTTCCTGCAAATTGGTAGCCAGTGTGCTTGCTTGTATATGCTGTATTATTCTGTAGCAAGTTTGTGTTTAGCTGACTTGTTGTCTACCAAATATGTAACTTTACGGCAAAACGGATTGTGTCGGCAACTGTGGAGTACAGCAGATACCCTGGCTAATCTACAGCTAGCTCCGCCGCCGTACTTCCACAGAGAATATAGGTCAGCACAAAGTAAAGGATTCAACGATAGTTTGACTTAAAAAATTATGGTATAATCACTGAAAATAACCCAGATAGACTTTATTTGCTTTGGATGCACTGTGGAGTGTTTAAGTGCGTTTGGTAGTGGATGCTAGCAGTTACCTTAGAGTTGCGCTAGCATTAGCAATATGTGTATGTCCAAAAGAAGGGACAGCATGGAATTATCTGAAAATGGTTTCCATTAATCAACTACACCATGGGTAAGTCGTAATTGAGACATTATGTCCAAAATTCCGAACTATCCCTTTAAGATGCGGTGGGTAATTGCACAAGCTGACCATGTATGGCATGTTCAAAGGTATCATTATTACCATTTTTCTTTATTATTTTCCTTTCTGTGTTGTGTTCTGGTTTATAAAAGTTGCGCTGTGTCCCCATATCCCTTTATGGATAGCTCGTATTTAGCTGGTCTGTTTCATGTGTCCATTTCATTTAAGATTAGGGGTCATTCTTTAATGATTGATAATCACAAGGTGTTACTTGTTGTAACCATTATTGTGAATGACTATAGCTTACTTGATATTAAGTGTCAATTGTGTCCTGTTGTAACCATTCCTGATTAGTGTTAATTGGTGTTAATTGTTGCCTGTTGTAACCATTATTGTGAATGACTATAACTTAATTGAAATTAAGTGTTAATTGTTTCTACAACCACCACCTTTTAACATAAGACCATGCCCATGTTCTTAAGTCCCTTTTCTAAAGTGTAGGTGCCCCCTCCAATGCTGTTCCTGGACACTTATGGACAAGTCTGCCTTATTCCTGTGATTATTTGGACTGGCAATCCCGTGGACGGTAAATCCTGTCCGTAAGGTTCCCCTGAATGGACTGACAGCGCTCATAACATGCAGTGCTATCAGTAATTGTACCTTATGTTGTTGTGAGTGATAAGGCCTAAGCCCTCAACTCCCACAGTCTTCTCCTGCCATTCCCTAAAGGACACCCACAGGCACAAGTGCAAACAAGTGCAACCGCTCCCACACCCTGCCGCGGGAAGCTAGCCTAAGCAACTGCCGTCAGCAGTCCACCCATCTGGACCCCGGCTAAAGGAGCCAAAATGGATTCCGACAGGGAAAGAGACGCTTCCCCGCCCGTCAGAAGAGAGGTCCTGACCGCACGTTGCCACCTGTGGATCGTCCAGCTTCCTGTCACAGGAGACAGAGCCCCCTGCACGCCGTGCAGAATTGGTAGAGACACTGTTGGGAGTCGGCTGCATTTCACTCACGCAATTGCAACATTAATGGGAAAAAGTACTGCATGATACCCAAAGTCCAGGGAACCTTTTGTCCCTTGCCAATCTAGATACCCGGACACTGGAGAAGGAAGAGACTGAACCAGGGTGTCGTCATAGCAGCGACACATAAGTGTGTCTAATGGAGATATGTCTCCGCACCACACCGGATCATCGTGTGACATATGTCAGTGTGTCCATATATCTGCTGGCCAGCAGATTACAATGGGACTATTAAACTGGGCATGGACTAAATGTTTTAAAGATGGTTGGTGAACCATTTGGACAGTTGTTTTTGTAACTGCATCTTCAATGTTCAAATGTGTAATGTGATTCCTATTTGGTGATGTAAGAATATGTTTTTAGCGGGTGCATGCACCTATTCTTACAAGAGAGGGAATGTAGGATTAGAAGAAGTTGTAGTCCAAGGCAGCTCTACAAAATTAAAAAGCCTTTATTGAATGGCTCACATTATTTAGAATATAAAAAGTCCAACATGTTTCGGCCTACATAGGGCCTTCATCAGGGTATAAAGAACAAAGACCAAACAGAGAATAATAAAGAAAAGAAAATAGAGAAAATAAAGAAAATATCAAGAAATGAGCAATGAACAATGAACAAAATAATAAAGTAACCTACTTAACCTATAGAAATGACACCATGTCTATGGAGCCATTTAGACCTGGGAGTGAGTACAAAAAAATACAAAACGTATTTAAAGATAAGATCATGTGGTGGGCCAGGTACATACAGTGCATCCGGAAAGTATTCACAGCGCTTCACTTTTTCCACATTTTGTTCTGTTACAGCCTTATTCCAAAATTGATTAAATTCATTTTTTCCCTCAAAATTCTACACACAACACCCCATAATGACAATGTGAAAAAAGTCTTTTTGAGATTTTTGCAAATTTATTAAAAATAAAAAACTAAACTTTCTCATTTACATAAGTATTCATACCCTTTGCTTTAACGTATTTTTAAAGTATCATATTTCATATTTGGTCGCATATCCTTTACATGCTGTTACTTCCTGAAGTCTGTGACCATCAACATCAAAAAACTGTCGATATCTTATTTTCAGGTACTGTTACAAGCGATACTATAACCTCTCTGCATTTGAATGGATCTCTATGGAAATTGGGGGGTGAGACTAGATTCAGCTGTAAATTACACCGGTACAGTATGGAACACATGGCTTGCTAAATGGCTGTAAGTTATCAAGGGTCTGAGCTATCAAACAAGCCCCAAACCATCACTCTGTTGCCAGATATGGAGTAGATGTGGATGGATCACTGCAAGGGTTATTTCTCCGGACTCATTTTCCTATAGAACTCTATGGGGGAAAAAGTCAGGAGAAACAACCCTTAAAGTGATCCATCCACATCTACTCCATATCTGGCAACAGAGTGATGGTTTGGGGCTTGTTTGATAGCTCAGACCCTTGATAACTTACAGCCATTTAGCCAGCCATGTGTTCCATACTGTACCAGTGTAATTTAGAGCTGAATCTAGTCTCACCCCCCAATTTCCATAGAGATCCATTCAAATGCAGAGAGGTTATAGTATCGCTTGTAACAGTACCTGAAAATAAGATATCGACAGTTTTTTGATGTTGATGGTCACAGACGTCAGGAAGTAACAGCATGTAAAGGATATGCGACCAAATATGAAATATGATACTTTAAAAATACGTTAAAGCAAAGGGTATGAATACTTATGTAAATGAGAAATTTTATTTTTTTATTTTTAATAAATTTGCAAAAATCTCAAAAAGACTTTTTTCACATTGTCATTATGGGGTGTTGTGTGTAGAATTTTGAGGGAAAAAATTAATTTAATCAATTTTGGAATAAGGCTATAACAGAACAAAATGTGGAAAAAGTGAAGCGCTGTGACTACTTTCCGGATGCACTGTAGATGACGTCATTATGTGGTGGAAAGGCACTATTGATGAATTGAAAGCATTTCATAGTTATTTGAACAATGCCAACTCTAATATAAAACTGTCTTTAGATTTTAGTCCTGATAAGATCCATTTTCTTGACTTAGAAATCACTAAAGATTCAAATGGTGACCTACATGCGTCGTATAGGAAGAAAACGCATAAAAATACTATACTACATGCAGCTTCCATCCCTCTACTCTGATCAACAATATTCCCTACGGTCAATTTAAAAGAGTACGTAGAATCTGTGACAGCGAATCTGACTTTAGAGAAAAGAGTGGAGAAATGTATGATCGCTTCAGAGAATGTGGCTATACACATAACACTCTCAAAACAGCTCTATCTAAAGCTGCTACTGTAGAACACGACTCTCTCTTAACAAGAAAGACGCAGAAAGAGAAAACCGATAGGGTGTTTTTCTCCACTACATACAGCACTAAGGCCCTTGCTGTCCGCAATATAATTAAAAAGAATTGGAGCCTGATCCAATGTGATGATGCCTTGTCCAACATATTCCCTGACCCCCCTCTCTGTACGTTTAGAAGAGCCCCAAATCTTGGAGATAAATTAGTACGAAGCCATCTACCGGCTGATGTTAAATCTATATGGTTATCCAAGCCTCCTACAGGAACTTATAGATGCGGTCACTGTAAGCAATGTGATGTGGTGGAGAGATCTAAAGGGTTCACCCACCCAGTAACTAAACAGACATATACATCTAACAGCTTCATTAATTGTCAAACTACACATGTTATTTATATACTGTCCTGCTCTAAATGTGACTCTTTTTATGTTGGTCGTACAAAACGCCGCCTACTTGATCGACTGGCTGATCACAAATATGCAATAAAAACAAACAATATAGATTACGCGATGGCTAAACATCTTAAAAACGCTCACCAAAGCGCCTCTGTTTTATTTACAACTATGGGCATTGACAGTGTCCCTCTCACCTCTAGGGGAGGAGATAGACAGAATAAATTAAACCAAAAAGAGAGCCACTGGATCGATAGGCTACAGGCCACCTCACTCCCAGGTCTAAATGACTCCATAGACATGTTGTCATTTCTATAGGTTAAGTAGGTTACTTTATTATTTTGTTCATTGTTCATTGCTCATTTCTTGATATTTTCTCTATTTTATTTTCTTTATTATTCTCTGTTCAACATTAATTTAGTATGTTTGACTTATTTATTTGATCTGACTCGTTTTCTTATGTTGTTACAGTTTATTCTTTGTTTCAGTTTTTTGAGTTGTTTAATACATATACAGTCAAGCCGGAAAGTCTGCACACCCCTTTCACCTTCTCCACGTTTTATTACGTTACAGACATATTCTACAATAGATTGAGTTGATTTTTTGTCTCAAAATTCTACACAAAATAGCCCATAATGACAAAGTCAAAACAGGTTTTTAGACATTTGTGCTAATTTATTAAAAATCAAAATGTAAAATATCATATGTACACAAGTGTGCACACCCTTTGATATGACACCCAAAAGTGAGCTGAGGTGCATTTTATTTCCACTGATACTGCTTGAGATGTTTCTACAACTTAATTGGAGTCCACCTGTGATAAATTCAATTGATTGGACATGATTGGGGATTGCCAACACCTGCCTATATAAGGTCCCACAGTTGACAGTGCATGTCAGAGCAAACTCCAAGCCATGGGGTCAAAGGAATTATCTGCAGACCTCAGAAACAGGATTGTGTCAAGGCATAGATCTGGAGAAGGGTACGGAAAAATCTCTGCAGCTTTACAGGTCCCAAAGAGCACAGTGGCCACCATCATTCGTAAATGGAAGAAGTTTGGAACCACCAAGAATCTTCCTAGACCTGGCCGCCCGGCCAAACTGAGCAATCGGGGAAGACGGGCCTTGGCCAGGGAGGTGAGTAGGAACCCGAGGGTCACTCTGACAGAGCTCCAGCGTATCCTTGTGGAGATGGGAGAACCTTTCAGAAGATCAACCATCCAGGCAGCACTCCACCAATCAGGCCTTTATAGTAGAGTGGCCAGACGGAAGCCCCTCCTTAGTAAAAGGCACATCACAGCCCGCTTGGAGTTTGCCAAAAGGCACCTAGAGGACTCTCAAACCATGAGAATCTGGTCTGATGAAACCAAAATTGAACTTTTTGGCCTGAATACCAGTCACGTCTGGAGGAAACCAGGCACCGCTCATCACCTGGCTAATACCATCCCTACAGTGAAGCATGGCGGTGGCAGCATCATGATGTGGGGATGTTTTTCAGCAGCGGGAACGGGGCGACTAGTCCCGATAGAGAGAAAGATGAATGCAGCTAAGTACACTGAGATCCTTGAAGAAAACCTGCTCCAGAGCGCTCTGGACCTCAGACTGGGGCGAAGGTTTACCTTCCAACATGACAACGACCCGAAGCACACAGCCAAGAGAACAAAGGAGTGGCTTCGGAGAAAGTCTGTGCATGTCCTTGAGTGGCCCAGCCAGAGCCCAGACCTGAATCCAATTGAACATCTGTGGAAAGAGCTGAAAATGGCTGTGTACCGACGGTCCCCATCCAACCTGACGGAGCTTGCAAGGATATGCCAAGAGGAATGGGCAAAAATGTCCAGAAACAAGTGTGCCAAGCTCGTAGGTTCTTTCCCAAAATGCCTTGAAGCTGTAATCGCTGCCAAAGGTGCAGCAACCAAGTATTAGGCTAAGGGTGTGTACAGATATGTAACCCCTAAATAACCTATTTTTGTCAGTAAAATAAAATTGCATATTTTCTAAAAACCTGTTTTCACTTCGTCATTATTGGCTATTGTGTGTAGATGTTTGAGGCAAAAAATTAACTCAATCTATTGTAGTATAAGTCTGTAACGTAATAAAACGTGGAGAAGGTGAAAGGGGTGTGCAGACTTTCCGGCTTGACTGTATATACATTATGTATTAGTTTGATACATTATTTTGGAAGTAATATTGTTTATTCATTTGACATAATGATTTGTTTCTAGACAGCCTACTATTTTATAGATTGTATCTCTACTGACCCATTTTGGCTAAGTTATATATTGTTCCATTCTTTCAGCACCAGCTGTCACTCATTGCAAATAGACTCTCCCAGAGCTCTGGACTCTTCATATTAGTCAGTGTTTGGTCTTTGTTCTTTATACGAAGGCCCTATGTAGGCCGAAACATGTTGGACTTTTTATATTCTAAATAATGTGAGCCATTCAATAAAGGCTTTTTAATTTTGTAGAGCTGCCTTGGACTACAACTTCTTCTAATTATTACGGACCCTACCCCGGATTTAGTCCAAAGAGCACCTACAACATAACACAAAACCAAGAACGCCGTAGCCCTCTCCATATCCTCTTTTGATTTAGGGAATGTAGGATATCTAATATTTTTTTAATTTTATTTTATTTTATTTAACCTTTATTTAACCAGGATAGGTCCCATTGAGATTAAAAATCTCTTTTACAAGGGAGTCCTGGCCAAGACAGGCAGCAGCACAACATAAAACAAGTTATTGAAACAGACACAAAACAAAAAGACAATATTACAATATATAACATCCCAAAGAACAAAGTGCAGTACAAGCCATGTATCCAAGAAATATCAGTTTAAGCACCGACACCCCAACGATTCTGTCTCCAGGTCTTTCAAAATGGATTTAAAAGCATTCAAAGAAATCAAATCATGGAGTTTTAAAACAGTCTGCAATATATTCCAGTCTGAGGGTGCGGAATACCTAAAAGCCCTTTTCCCACTCTCTGTACGAACACTTGGTACAGACAACATATAAAAGTCCTGTGACCGCAAAGAGTACTGTCCACTCTTCTGTGAAATATAAATACATAGATAGGATGGGAGCAGCCCAAGAATTGCCTTGTATATGAAAGTATACCAGTGTGTACGCCTGCGGGTTGCCAGAGCAGGCCATCCTACCCGGGAGTAAAGCTCGCAGTGGTGAGTCAAGGCTTTACAATTTGTGATGAATCTAAGGGAAGCATGATAAGCTGTATCAATCATATGCAATGCCTGGGCAGGGGCATGCATATATAAAAGATCCCCATAGTCCAACACAGGTAAAAACGTGGCAGCAACAAGTCTCTTTTTTACATTAAAAGAAAAACACAACTTGTTTCTAAAATAGAAACTTAATTTAAGCCTCAGTTTTTTCACCAAGCACTGTACATGTGGCTTAAAAGTAAGGGAATCATCAACCAGAATGCCCAGGTATTTATAGGAGTTAACCTTCTCAATGACCTTTCCCTCAAGAGTGACCACTGAAGGAATATTCTGTGGCCTACTCTTGGCATTAGAAAATAACATAAGCTTGGTCTTATTAGCATTGAGAACAAGTTTCAATTGAGACAAGGTGTTCTGAACAACATTAAAAGCACTTTGCAAGTGGTCAGTGGCTTCAGCAAGGGTTGACGCACAGCAGTAAATAACCGTATCATCAGCATAAAAATGAAAATGAGCATCTGTCACATCTTGACCCAGATCATTTATGTAAATGGTGAATAGAAGTGGGCCAAGCACAGAGCCCTGTGGAACACCCTTGTGAACAGACAGAACATCAGAGCAATAACCATCATATTTAACGGACTGAGACCTATCAGTGAGGTAGTTGGAGAACCAACCAACTGCTTGCTCTGAAAGCCCTATGTTGAAGAGCCTCTGTTTAAGGATAGTATGGTCAACCATGTCAAAAGCCTTTGATAAATCAATAAAAAGAGATGCACAGTGTTGCTTTTTATCAAGTGCCGAGGAAATGTCATTTACCACCTTCAAGGCTGCCGTAATGGTGCTATGATTTTTCCTAAACCCTGATTGAAATGTGGATAAAATGTCATTTAAATATAAAAACTCCTTGAGCTGCTCACTAATCAAACCTTCAAGGATCTTGGATAGTATAGACAATTTTGAAATCGGCCTATAGCTATTTAAAATCGTTGGGTCTCCCCCTTTTAACAAAGGGAGAACAAAAGCAGATTTCCAAATCTTTGGGATTTCCTTATTTACCACTGTCAGGTTAAAAATATATGTAAGAGGCTCTGGAATAAAATCAGCTGCCAATTTTAAAAAATAGGGATCAATAAGATCCGGCCCATTTGCTTTTCCTGTGTCGAGAGCTTTCAGTGCTTTATGTACTTCCTGCACAGTAAACGGCAAAAAGCTAAATGGAAGACCACCATTTGAAAGAACATCAGGACAGGGTTTCACAGATGCAGAGCAGGATGAATCAACCAGAGAGCCGGAAGATATAAAATGCTCGTTAAAACAGTTCAACATCTCAAGTTTGTCATGAACAGCAACAGTGTCCTTCATAATACAGGTAGGTAAGGTTTGAGAGATATTACTCACAGAAAGGGATTTAATGGCTTTCCAAAACCTCTTAGGGTCATTTAAACTATCAGTGGTGACTGACAAATAAAACTCAGACTTTACTTTTTTGATTAGAGAAGAACATTTGTTTCTCAATTGTCTAAAAACGAGCCAGTCAGTACTAAAACCCGTCAACCTTGCCTTAGCCCAAGCTAGGTTGCGCTCACGGAGGAAAACCAAGGGTTATCCCTCCCTTTAACTCTATACTTCCTAAAAGGGGCATGTTTATTCACGATATGGGAAAACCCATCATAAAAAAATTACCAGGCTGTCTCAACATCAGGGATCAGCTCAATTCTGCTCCAATTAATATTAAACAAATCATGATATAGATTTAGATATAAGTAAAGTACCCGGCTCCTCCCTTCCCCCGCCTTCTCTCTATCTCTGTCGCTCTCCGTCTCTCTCTCACCCCAACAGATAAAGCCAGTCTTTGTCATAAATGACCCCCCCCCCCCCCCCCCCCCCCCCCCCCCTCCCCCACACCTTAACCCAATCAGGTATTTTATGAGTGTACTGAAGGAAAGAAGTTAGTCAGTTTTGGAGTTTGTTTGGAGAAGAAGTTCATCCTTTTTGGTTCCTTGTGTGTTTCCTTTCATTCCTGTTCCGCTGGAGGGTAAATAATATTGGCAATTTTTGGCTTATCTCTCTCTTTACTGGTATATTCAAATTTATGTCTAGTTTAATGTCTTCCCTTTTGTAAATTATAAGTAGTCAGCCTACATTCCTTAGTGAATGTATGATTTCAAGTCATTATTCTAATTGACTGTTTTCCTTTAATACATTTAATCTCAAGACCTGATTTAGACCTTGTTTTGGCTTGTTGGTTGATCCACCAGGTTACTGTTCGACTTACCTATCAAAGAATTTGGCGATTTAATTGATGATTGTCATTTTTAAGCGGTGCAGCCGCTTCTATACGTGACATGTGTGTCTGTCCGTCCGTCCGTCCGTCCGTCCGTTCGTAGCATGAGATTTAAACCAATCAGGAGTCGCCTAGGCGTCACATGCCCGGGAATACAATAGTAGCTTGAGAAAAGCATGCCCAGCTTCAGACAGCTCTATCTCAAAAAATATACATGTCACAGCTTAGATATTCACACCGTAGGAATCCTGGGAACCAGATGCACATCTGTATATAATATGTCTTGTGTAGCTTAAAAAACTGTAGTCGTGGTCACAAGTTAGAAAATGGGTTTGAAATTGAAATTACCAGCTGCCGCTAGAGTGGAGTTTTGAACATTCCACCTGTTAGCAAGGTGAGTCGCCGTAGCAACCCCCCGAAGCAAAATCAATACAAAATCTACCACCAGTGTTCTGCTGGACCCAGTCAGTTATGGAACGGCCCAACAATCCATGCACCCTCTTGTTGAGTTTGGAATTCCATTGTTATTGTTCAAGTAATAACTGTAATCTTTCCTGTTTGTTATCAGAGTACTAACGGTCATATTTCCTGTTTCTTCTGAAATACCAATTGCTGTCCTTTTATCTCTATCTCTCTTTTACATGTTTGTTAAATGCAATGTCTGTAAGTATACTAATTAATAAGAAGCATAATGTAAAAATATCACCAAACCAGAGGCCATTATTTTTGTACATGTAAACAACACACACATTTTCTATGGCATTTTTTAATATGATTGCTCAAAACCTGCACCGCTTACTTCACCACCTGGGTGTGATTTTTCATAATTATTATTAAATTAAATAACGTAAAACGTATTTTGAATGTAGGTTAAGTGAGGGGTTCTAGCACGCAATATCGCTTGTGTTCAGTATTCAGAGTGCCCAACGTTTTAACAAGAGAATTGACTGTTGGAACTGCTGGATTCAGAAAATACACATTTTACCTAATCCTCACTTACCCGATGAGCACTTGAAGGCTGTATTACATGCATGAGCCATAATGGAGTCTGTGCTTCAGTCTCCCTCTGACTCACTCCAAAAAATCTCTTCCACTACTTCTAAGAGGGATATATATTTCTTTGCCATCATATACTGCATATTAAATAAGTTGAAGAGCATGATTAAATAATGAAAAAAGACATCTGCATCTATATATAGCAACATGCCGTGCACAATTTCCGTAGGTAGAACCGGAAACAAAATGGCTTCTGGAAAGTTTTTGAGACGCATGTCTATAAAATGTAAGATCACACTTTTCATAGCTTGTTAGAAAGTTTAGGATATGCTTGAATGGACGATAGAAGTGTCAATTAAAGAGTAACTACACTCTAGACCACATTTTTTATTTTTTTAAATCTGTAAACGTGCTTGTATGCCTACCTTAAAATTAAACTTAATCATCCATTTCGTTATTTCAACAATTCTCAAATAATATCGTAGATCAGTAGAAACTGGTACAAAAGCGTCTTGGTGCTGCCCTCTATCAGTTGAAATTTTCTTTCTGCTCCCCACTATGCCCACGCCCTAATCATGATGTCAGGTTACCTCTTTGGAGTCATATGGATAATAGTTGCTGCCCACAACGGAAATAGCCAGCACCTGATTGGTTAGACGCACTACGGTCCTTTGGTTTCAGCTCCACGTTTTTAAACTGGAACAACGTGGCGGCCTGCTCATAAACTCTCTTATTCCACCTAAACAGTCCACTAAGATACTTTTATGAAAATATCTGTGGTGAGAAATGGGCCGTGCAGTTGCTGAATCTTGATTCATATTTGATTTGCAACGTCTAGTTTGACAGTTTGACACACCTCCACCGCCCTCACCCCTCTCCCGCACTCACCCCACAAAGTATTTTTCAAATTTGTATAGTAGGTGGAGACAGGCTGAGACAGTGGGTGCAGTTACTCATTAAGTACACAAGAATTGTGTCCTATTATCACATAGAACAGGATCTACACCAATATTGTAGCTGGAGCAAATTACAAATGAAAGTCAAGGTGATTACTTACATGAGTGCTTTCCTTTTGAACTTTTTCTTTTCTCTTCCCAATGATGTTTTTCAGCTTCAGGGAAAAGGGTAAAGGAATTAATGATTTAAACCATCCTTTATTTGATAAATTAAAAGAATTTGCATCAGAATAAGCACATGATCAATGCATTCATGAACGAATACCATACATACATACCTTTTATTCATCTGAATTATCCAATGAAAGGCCAGCAATAGCAAAAAAAATATATTTATAATTGATCAAAAGTATCATGGGAACCAAGTCATAATTTATGGTTAAACAATATTTTTACTTAACAATAAAATAACAATAAGTAAATATACTATTGTTTGTCCATTCACATTTTATCAATTGTAATAAATGTAGTATCACTCAGTACTTTGTGTACTAATACACAATAATAATAATTATAATTCCTTGCATTTAGCGCTTTTCTCACACTCAAAGCCAGGGATTAGAAACAGTTCAGTGAACAAAAAGGATAAGCGAAAACGAACAAAATTCTTCATGGAACAAAAACGCCAATGAAATCACTTTCAAGTGTTCCGGAGTGAAAATGCTATTTTGAGAGTACGTACACCATTTAATAACTTTATATTTCATTCCAGTTATTTGTTTTTCTCCAAGCAAACCCTAGGCTGTAGTCAAATCTGTTAAATGTCACACCCTCAGTCACTACAACTGGAAACTACTGTAAAACGTCCAATAATCACTGGGGCGTTTATTTGCTTCAATGACTAAATGCACCAGGCGCTTAATGGTGAACAGTGTTATTGGAGACGGGCATTTATTTAAAGCTGTATTATGCAAATTTTGAGAACCACCCCTGAATGTACATCCAGCAGCACCATGTTACAAACTTTAAATAAATTTGCTTAGTTTTCATATCATGTGGCGCATATACGTATAACACTTGGCTCCCCGAAGTTGCATAAAAAAATTGAGTAAAAACATACATGTATATATAGGCTACTAATGATACTGACAGTAAATGGATATTTTGTAACGTGTTTTTACGTATTCTGTCTAACGTTGTCTAACGCTCTGTCTAACGCTACGTATTACTGATTACTAAAATCGCCAGGAAAATGTGTTAATGTTAGTTTTTCTGTCTCACTAATTCCATAATTAACTAGATTCACAATTCCTAAAGAAATTGTAGGTGTGGTTGCTTCAAAGTGTTATCAATTGCTGGAAATGGCATAGAAAGATGGTAATATGGTATAGAAGTAATTCATTGTGGCGTTTTTTTCCCCGGAAGAATTTCACATGGGTTTTGAAGTTTACATTACTAAATCAGGTATAATTTTTTTTTTTTAAGATGAAAAGAAAGGCAATACCCCACATGCTGGCAACGGCCGTTATTGCAATCGATAATTATCGTTGCGATATATATCGCCCAGCCCTAGTATAGGCTACATCTTATTAGGCAGCTGGGGTAATGGCAGCAATTCCACTTCGTTGAGGGTGTACGTAACGTTAATTTAAATGGCAATCCTGGACCGGGGAGGTCCACGATCATTAGCATTAGCTAGAGAAGCTAAATTGCATTCACTTTCCCTCACTTGATAATTTGATGTTTAAAGGTCAATTCTTTGCACACTTGATTGTTTCAGATGAAAGCTTAGCTACATGTTTTTCAAGTTGTTAGCTTTGGTCTTGAAATGGTTGGCTAGCCAGTCAGCGAGCAAACTGCAAACCATTTCAATGGAAAACTATAAATATTTTCTGGTCAAATTTTCACTAATGAAAAATGGGTTATCACCAGAGGTGATACATAGTAAACAGATAAAGAATAACCAACATCTTCTTGAATTTGGACTCCCACATGCATAGAAAGTGAAACCACATAGAAAACCACATAGTGCATAGAAAATGCATACCTTCAAAAATTCCTTTCTCTCCACATGTTCATTGCCATCAACATCAAGCATTTTGAAAGCAATTTGAAATCCTGTGTGCGGTTCTGAAAAATATTAAACCATAAACAATCAGAAAAGGCAACTGCAGTGACTTCAAACAATATATATATATATATATATATATACACAGATCCTTTCCAAAAAATTAGAATATCATGGAAAAGTTGTTTTTTTTCCATAATTCCATTCAAAAAGTGAAACTTTCATAGATTATAGATTCATTACACACAAAGTGAACTATTTCTAGCCTTTATTTGTTTCATTTTTCATAATTTTGGCTTACAGCTCCAGAAAATCCCCAAAACAGTATTTCAAGAAATTAGAATAGTGTGTCGAAAATCAGCATTTACTTCAGTTATTTCAGAGAATGAATGTTTTAGACTGAGTGTCACACTATCATCTAATTTACTCAAAACACCTGCAAAGTTTATCTCAGTTTGGTTCAGTATGGGGAAGACTGCAGACTTGACAATTGGCCAGAAGACCATCATTGACACCCTCCAGAAGATGGGTAAGCCACAAAAGGTCATCGCTAAGGAGGCTGGCTGTTCACAGAGTGCAGTGTCCAAGCATATCAATAGAAAGTTTAGTGGAAGGGAAAAATGTGGCAGGAGAAGGTGCATAAGCAAAAAAGATGACCGTAGGCTTCTGCGGATTGTCAAGCAAAGACGATTCCAAAATTTGGCGGAGATGCAGAGGGAGTGGACTGAGGCTGGAGTCAGTGCTTCAAAAACCCACCACGTACAGACGTATCCGGGACATGGGCTACAACTGTCGGATTCCTCGAGTCAAGCCACTCCACTCATTCTCTGAAATAACTGAAGTAAATGCTGATTTTCGACACACTATTCTAATTTCTTGAAATACTGTTTTGGGGGTTTTCTGGAGCTGTAAGCCAAAATTATGAAAAATGAAACAAATAAAGGCTAGACATATTTCACTTTGTGTGTAATGAATCTATAATCTATGAAAGTTTCACTTTTTGAATGGAATTATGGAAAAAAAATAAACTTTTCCATGATATTCTAATTTTTTGGAAAGGATCTGTATACATTACATTACAGGCATTTTAGCAGACACTCTTCTCCAGAGCGACTTACACAACTTTTTTTTTTAATCATGTTTTACATATTATCCATTTATACAGCTGGATATATACTGAAGCAATTCAGGTTAAGTACCTTGCTCAAGGGTACAACGGCAGTGTCCTACTTGGGAATCGAACCTGCAACCTTTCGGTTACAAGGCCAGTTCCTTAACCATTATACTACACTATTATATATAATAGCTACATGTTATATATATATATATATATATATATATATAACATGTAGCTATTATATTAAAAATAAAATAGAGATGTGTTTCCAATTATAGAGAGGTCTCAAATGTTTTTGTATGGTGCTGCCATAGCCATTTTGGATGAATATTAAATCATGTTACCAACCAATAGTTATGAATTATGATATTCTGTTGCTTTAGATTTTCAAAAATGTTTTTCCTGGGCCCCATTCCGTGTACATGGATAACTCGGTTCGCTGGCTAACTGTGCTGAATAAAACCCGGAAACACCCCGCATATGGAACTTATGAACCAGCAAAAACACTGTTCCGGGTTTTAATCTGAGGAATGAGGAATAGGGCCCAGTTTTACCAAGTGTTTACCAAACATTTTTGTCAACTTTGAAAGTGAAATTTTATTCATATTGTCTTGTCTTTTTTGGAGATTAGTGATTATATTGGGGGATCCTTGATCATATCTTCAGTCAGAATAATTCAAAATCAAAAATTTGAGCTTTAAAATCAATAAAGATGTTTACATTTTTTTTAAATCAATGCCAATGTGTTATCTATTTTAGTAACTCAGTATTTTGAGTTGTTTTTGTAGATTTTGACTAGTTAGAGCAAGAATTTGTAAAATGTAGTCCAAAAGGAAAATCCGTAATATGCTTATAACCACATTATTTATGGCTATTAAGGTATGTATTGAGCACAAATAATGTGTGAGGAATAAATTCCATTGCAATCTTGTTAGATTTCAGTCTATCTATATCTCTTTATTCCTGTATGCTGAAAAAAGGGTGCAGCCGAAATGGGTCCGTGGTGACGTAGACGTGAAACCTCAATCAATACATATTTTGATCTCATTACATAACTCCTCCCATGGTTTGAGGCGAATAAAACCGTCCTGTCCCACTAAGAAATCCTGTCTGAAGTCTGAACCAAATTCTCGTTTTGTTTGCCCTTGAGAATAGCTGTCCGCATTATCAGCATTTGGATTTGGAATAGTTAGTTAGCTAAAGTGTTTATTTTTTTCCCGCTCTCCTTATCCCTATACCAATTTCTCTCCAAATCTTTCATCTTTTTATCCATCCCTCCGTGGTGCCAGCTCGTAACATTAGCTTGCTCCTTGCACAGCTCAACATGGAAACAAACTAATCACTCATGTGTCGTTTTTACCTGGTGCACTGCTCATTCATCAGATAATATATCGAAAATAATAGGTAGTTATGATTTTGCCAAATAAACCACACCTTGGAAATGGTTTTATCGTATTGTTCAGAGGCTGCTTACAGTAACAAAAATACGCCGAGAACCCATTATCCACCGAAGTACTTAGTTGCCATGCACGTCATTTTCGTTTTTAAAATAAATTATCTAATGATTTGTGTGGAACATGCATTTGGTGAAACGTCGCCTTGCAATTTAGCTTGCTATAGACTACGTTAGATCAAACGGCTGCAATAGCATCTTAGCGTTTAAAGGAGTAACAAATTTACTGTACTAAATCATAAAATGACCATGATATGTCATCAGAGATTAACGAAACATGCTAAGTCGAAATACTGGCTTCTCCACAACAATGCTACAGCCAGTATGTTCTCCTTTGAAATTTCCATTCCGGGTCGGAACGTCTGTTTTTGTCCTGTATGATTCACTATTCTCCGAGTTGACTCCGCCCACTGCCCGATCGTCTCAGAGTTGACTCCGCCCACTTCCCATTTCGACACCCCGGGTTGCCAGATATGAAACAAATTGGCACACAAACACTGTACTAGATTCTACCCAACCTAAAAAGCCTCGTCCCGAAAAAGCTCCAAGACCAGAGCCGTGCTAAAACACGGGTAAATCTTGGAGTTGCATTTGAAAGATGGAGACAGCTTAGAGCCCAGAAGGATTTCAAGACGGATCCCGAGTTGGCTAATTTTCTCCTGAACAGGTAAGCATTGAGCTTCAGCTAACGTTAGCTAACCTTAGCTAATTTATCACGGCTACTAGCTAGTTATCTATCTTATCTAATGCAAACCAGATACCCGTTTTAAAATAGTTTAATTTTGTGACTGAATCAATGAATGTGTTCAAATTTCGCTAGCGTTAAATTGCTAGGTAGATATTTTAGTGAAACGATGTGCGTCTAGGTAAGATATTCTTTGTTTCGAGGCTAACGTTAGCTAGCAAGCTAGCTAAGGTTACATCGTTCAAACAAAGGAATTTTGTTGTCTTACATTTCAGAATGTTAGCCAAACACTGAGATTTAGGGCACTGAGCTGGCTGAATTTCTCACTGTGTCACGGTGTTCAGGACAGGGACCCAATCGCAGACCAGGATGAGGCAAAAGAATGGTTTATTAAGTCCAAGGTCAGAAGCCAGGTAATCAGAAGTAGAGACAGTGCCAAATCAAAAAGCAGGAGAATAGTCGAACAGTCCAAAAGATCAAAACCAGGAAATTAGATAGGTAGAGGTACAAAAATCGGCAGGCAGAAGCTAAGTCACAAAACAATAAAAAGGTCAAAACCAGAAAAAACAACAAAGGCAGACAAACAGAATCGATGGGCAAAACTCGGAATCGGAAAATAGAAGGGGGTCTCAGGACTTACAAATAACACAGGCTAGGAAAAACCCACTGGCACAGGGGAAAAAAGTAAGACAGTCTGACAGAGAACGTGTGCAAACTAGAGACTAAAATACACTGGGGGAAGATTACACAAAAGGAATCAGGTGTGCAGAGAAGGGGAAATGGGAGAGTACACAGGTGAGAACAATGAGGGTTAACAAGGACCAATAATACAATAACAGGGGGAAATGTAAGACACGGACTGGAATGCACATAGACACAATGATAACAAACGGCCTGGGGTTAGCAGGTACACATGCACAGCTCGAAGGGGAGGAACGCGGAAGTGGACACACGTGCAGAGAATGCGAAATCACAGATAGATGCAGGGATAGGATAACAAGGAGGGAAATGACAGCTGCAGGTTGAAACTCAAGATGAATTAGTAATTAGTAATGGTAGTAGCGAACTCTAAAACCCTAAAGTTAGTAGGATAGCTGTTTAGTATTATGTACACATTAGTTTTTTAGCAGGTTAGCATTAAATCTAATCTAACAGTTAGTATGATTAGTACATTAGTATTATATACAAATCTTAAGAAAGCCAGAAGGAAGAAAACGAGATACGAATACAGAGGAAACCCGAATGTAATCAAAATCAAAATCACCTGAATAGTGCAATGACAAAGACAGGGAGTGGAATCTTGGAAAACATGGAACGTGCACTGACAAGGAAACTATAGTGATGGTAACACACTAAACACAATACACAAAATCAGGAAAATAATAACACTGAGAATAAACGGGAGAAAATAAACAGACAATCACGAGGGTAATGCAGGGAAATAATAAGCACAATAAAACAAAGATCAGGAAAATAAGCAAAAGAAATCAGGAAACATAAATACACAGAATAAACAGACAGAACAGGTACAGGATCCTGACACACTGCCACCGTTTAAAACAGGAAGCAGTCCTGAGATCACAATTAAGCTTGCAAATGGGTTTAATGCAGTTATAGGTCTATAATGAATTAAAATCAGTCTTTAAAACTTATGATTTTCTCAACCTAGTGTAATTTCTACCTGCATAAACGATTACAGCTCCAGATTGTTTTTAAATGATCAGGGAAGCTTGATGTTGTCACCTATGTCATCCACTCTCACACCAGGAAAACAGTAGGCTTCACGTTAAAATCCATGAAACCACTGGCAACATTTACGTTCCGAACATAGAATCACCAATTACAACTGCGTTCGTCGGACGGCAGTAACGATGAGCCAGATACATGCTTCCTAGCAGATGCTTTTAATCAAAGCGACGTACAGTATGCATACATTATGAAGGAGGGGTTGATGTTGGGGAGCTGAGGACTTGAAGACGATTTCAAAAGTGTTCATTTAATCGTTATAACACTACCCAATTACTGTTACCGTATAGAACAATGTTGCTGAAAACGTTATTTTCATTTTTATCTTTGCTTGCCTGTTCTATACAATCTCTGCCTCAACCGAGGGGAGTGGGTGGGGTTTAGAACGAGAAGAGGAGGAGACTTTTTTTATTGTAAACACAGGACTACAGCCAGGCTACAAATGCTGCATAGTGCACCTTTAAGTTAACTTAACTTTGATTGCGAGCTTGCATGTGATATTTATCTCTTGATAGCAGCCGCAATGTATTTTACTTTGAATTGATTGCATTAATTCCTCGCCGGGTTCAAACCTATGGTTCAATATATATTCTTATACAGTTCTGTGGTTCAAACATATAGGGCTGGATGACGTCGATGCCACTCGGGTTGAGGGCGTGGATTTATACCACACCCCTACAATCCTGAGTCTATTTCCATTGTTTATTAGCTGACTCTGAGATGTATATTAAAGGTATACTATGTAGTTTCATTGTAAACAACTCGTTCTTTGTTTACATTAAAATTTTCTCCCCAAAAACCATTGTATGTGTCTTTGTGGTCTAATAAACATGTTGAATGTATTTCCTACCTGAGAAGTCGTTTGCAAAGTGTTTTTTTGTTAATGTTTTGAATGCTACACTGTTGACATCCCGCCGCCATTTTTAAAGCTAGAAACAGCTAAAATTGTGTAAACGTCATGAATGGGCGGTTCCTGCTCATTTGATTGACATGGCCAGGCCATGTGGGCAGGCTTCCAGGTAAACTCTTATTTAGCTTAGGAACATACCTCACGCAAATACACGAACGTGGATGCTTCGAACTACGCGAACAGTTTTTCTTTTGACATGACATTTGTGAAAGACAAGCCAGAGCATTGCAGCAAGGGACGCTATAGCAGCAACAACAGTAAATAACTTTCTTGTTCGATCTGTGCTTTCCTTCGGTTTGCTTTTCACAAATGTCATGGCAAAAGAAAAACTGTTTGCCTAGCTTAAAGCGTCCACGTATGTTTCGGCCCTTACTCATTAGCAAGATGTTTTCAGCCGAGGAGGTAACAATAAAAATAGCGACCATATACCTAGCTAAGGCTATCTATTGTTGTGATGTTTGTTTATTGTTGACAATAGTCTATTTATCATGTTGTTTGACCAAACCTTGATCATGTAAATGGAGACTACGTTACATGCTCAAAGCATATACAGTTGAAGTCGGAAGTTTACATACACTTAGGTTGAAGTCATTAAAACTCATTTTTAATGTTAGCAAACTATAGTGTTGGCAAGTCAGTTAGGATCAAAACCAGGAAATCAAATAGGCAGAGGTACAAAAAAACTGTTAAAACTGTGAATAAATAGAAATTTTAATTATAGCGCCACCATGAGGCTGATTGAGGTGAGATTCTAAACACTCTTCCTACATGTATGATGAGTGTGCCAAGTTTGAAGTCTCTAAGATGTACCATCTCACAGGAAATTTTGCAAATACGCAGAGAAAAAAAAAGAAAATAATAATAAAACCAGTGGAAAACAATAGGGTTTTAGCCCTTGGGGCTCAAACCCTAATAATGCATTGCATTTATACTGTGTTGTGCAAGTTCACACTTCACAAGAGCTAGCTTCAAAGTTCAGTTCACACAGATTAAAATGAACTAGTTCACGTACATAGTTCACAATTTTGAATTAAGTTCACAGTCCCAAAAAATTAACTAGTTCACGTTAATTTCTTCCGTTTTTTTAAAATGAGCTGCTCCGATCTAACAATATTGCACACATCTTTGTGAATTAGATAATCGCCCCAGCTCATTCCAAAGTGATTATTACTACTACTGCTAACAGTTAAAAGATGTACCTACAGTCGCCTATTACCCAACTCTAATCAGCACGAAATAAACTCGACTCAGAGCCCTGATCGCAATATTCACAAACCAAAGTTCTTTCGAGTTTTAACAGAGAGCAAATGCTGTAGCCGACACCATTAATAATCGGATTTAGCTTTGCTACTCGGCGTGGATCAACCAGAAACCTTGACAAAGGTATTCTGTTATATCAAATGATATTCCGAGACGCCAACACTTTAATAGCCTACTTTTTATTACGAAATTATGACATGTGGCTGTTTGCAACCGAATTGCAGGAGAAAACATAATTAATATACGATTGTGTTCAGCTAATGACAGCAAATACTATTATTTAAAGTGGTGACATTTTTATTTTAGAACAACAGTGAACAGATAAATACAATTTTGTATAATAGAAGAAATAAATAGCCGAATGGTTCAAATAAACATTTTATGGTGTCCAAATAAATCTTGTCCAAATAAATCTTTACCAAATACTATTTAAAACTAATAAACGAAACAGGCTCCTGTACACACACGCATCAAGATCTGGCTTGTTTGTCGGATTTGGCTACCTCTCCGATTATAACCATCCATCCACCACATTTTCAGTAGGCTACTGGATTCTAGGATCTGAGAAAAATAAGATTTATATTTGCTGTCGGGTAAGTGAGGATTAGGTAAAATGAGTATTTTCTGAATCCAGCGGTTCCAACAGACAATGCCCGTCTTAAAACGTTCGGCACTCTGAATACTGAACACAAGCGACATTGCGTGCTAGAACCCCTCACTTAACCTACATTCAAAATAAGTTTTATGTGATTTAATTTAATTATTATTATTAAAAATTACAATCATCAATTAAATCGCCAAATTCGTTAATAGGTAAGTCGAACAGTAACCTGGTGGATCAACCAACAAGCCAAAACAAAGTCTAAATCAGGTCTTGAGATTAAATAATTTTATTAAATGAAAAACAGTCAATTAGAATAATGACTGGAAACCATACATTCACTAAGGAATGTAGGCTGACTACTTATAATTTACAAAAGGGAAGACATTAAACCAGACATTAATTAGAAGATACCAGTAAAGAGAGAGATAAGCCAAACATTGCCAATATTATTTACCCTCCAGCTGAACAGGAACAAAAGGACACACACAAGGAACCAAAAAGGACTTCTCTAAACAAACTCCAAATCTGACGTTACAACCAATGACCGACAGAGTTATTTTAGGCTATAGGCCTAACGTTAAACTTCTGCTAGAATATCGGAGATGGGAAAGTCGTAAATAGCCTATATGTAAACTGGATGCGATTGCAAACTAGCTTGAAAAGTAAGGGAGAGTGAACAGAAAACATTGAGCATAGGCTATTAAAAATTAGCATCAATCAGGTGATTTGGGTCTGAATAAAATATCAAAGCTAGTTTACTAACTTGATTTGCTACCAGCTAGACTCGGCTTCAAATTCCAGCTCGCGCCACTGGGAGAAAGAGATGCGGCTCGGGTAGTTCGAAAGAATCAAACAAACGGGACTGTATTAACCGGAAGTACCAAAAACTCGCGACTCCGACTCTTCAAACCGAACGGTAGTGAAAGAGACGACTCAGAAAAAAGAGCCGAACTGGCAAACACTACGGTGCCGTAAAATAGAGTGTGAGGGCGTCGTTAACTCCAGCGAGAGAGCTCACGTTCACGTTCATTAGTTGCAAACGGATACGTTCAGTTCACCAAAAACATGAGCACGTTCAATGAAGGCGCTCTTTTAGCGCGTTCATGCACAACACTGCATTTATATCGTGCCTTTTTAACCGGTCGGCAACTCAAAGCGCTTTACAATGATGAGGGGGAAGCACACCTCTACCACCACCAATGATTTATCATTGGCTAGATTACATTGATAATAAATTGATTTAACATCAGCTACGTTGATTTCCATTGTTAATATAAACATTGTTTCAACGTTATTTCAATAAATTTGTTCAACGTAAACTCGATGAGCACCTGGAGGCAGAATCAACATCAGACATGAACATTGAATCAATGCTTCATCTGATGTTCATTCAAGGTTTCCTTGCAATCTGGGTTATTCAGTTAGCCAGATTAATACAGGACCGAGCTAACTGGACATGTAATGGCTTCCTTCTATGAATTAGTATGTTAAAAGATAATTGCAAGAAAAACAGTTAACAATGACGTTTTAGCCAACATTTTTTTAGCCAAGCTTTTTTTGAACCAAAATTTTATTACTTTCTCTTTGTTCTTAAGGGCGTAAGTGACATTCAGAAAATATGTGATCCTGTAACAGAGTAACAAGCCAAATGTTCTTAAATGTTTATTTTTGATTGTTATTAACAACATTGTATCTATGAACATTATATTCTATATGATGTATTTCATCATATCAATTCAGTTAACCTGTGCTTCAATGCCTACAGCAATGCTACAGACTAGGGTTGGACGATATGAACAACATCTTTATCACAATACTTTTTCAACTTTCGGTCTACACAAATCCTAAATAACAAGGCTCTGTGTTTGTCTGTATGTAATTAAACTGGAACAACTATATCATTTGTATTGAAATTTAATTTGGCATCATATCATTGGGATACATACTGATTTTATCAAGATATACTGTATACTGATATCGATATAGGTCTACAGGCCACAGCCACATCGCAGAGGCCTATGTGGAGTTCTACAGCTCATCTACAAACTCTAGTCTTTACTGAGTAAAACCCGGAACAGCTCTTTTTACTTAAGTCCATCTTCCAGAATTGGGAGGGTTCCAGGTTTTACTCTGTGCAGTTATCCAGCTATCCAACTCAGTAATCTTGCTTCGTAGTAGGCTATACATTGCAAATGTTTAATGTTACTAATTACCAGCTGCTAATTTACCTAAACTTATTAGCCAGCTACTAACCTGGATCATTAGTTCTGTCATTAAGCGATAATAAACTAACAACATCAGGACGCCGACTCACCATGTCTACGTTGTAGTATTCTCGCCAGAAAATGAAAACAAAGTGATTTGGGGCAACAACGTCCAGTATTGTTACCAATATTGTTTAGTGAACGCTAACATAATGCCATATCATTCACAGTGTCTCAGTTTCAGACAATACTGGTTGTTTCTCTTTTGAATCGGAGAGTGATGCTGACAGGAGAGAGGGGGTGCATCCCAATATTCTAAAAATGCATCCTCCTTTCCTCCACTACCACATCCTCTCCTCCGTGCCCTGGAAACAGATCATTCTGTCCTAATCTAATGTTGCTGATTTCATATAAATTACATATTAATTGTTACATAGGCTATTAAATTAATGTCTCGATGCAAACCGCAATGTCAGTTGCATTGTATACTGTATATGCAACTACGTGTACTGTAAATGTACAGACAAAGTACAAAGTAAAGGATTGAATGATAGTTTGACTTCAAAAATGATGGTATAAACACAAAATAACCCCATAGACTGTCGTCGTATTTTATTTGCTTTGGGTGCACTCTGGAGTGTTTAATTGCGTTTGGTAGTGGATGCTACCGGTTGCCATAGAGTTGCGCTAGCAACGTGTGTATGTCCTAAAGAAGGGACAGCATGGAATTAGCTGAAAATGGTTTCCATCAATCAACTACATCATGGGTAAGTCGTAATTGAGACATTATGTTTAAAATTACGAACTATCCCATTAATTCTGTGTTCTTTTCTGAGCCGTTTGTGTGCTAGTTATTACATTATAATATGGTGAAGAATAATGATGTAAAAACAATACATCAATTGTAAAATAACAACCATTATTTACAGAAATAATAATATTATAATAAACCTTCACCTGATTTATCAAGTCACTTACCTATGCTATATCTTGCCAACTAAATTAACCCTAACAATACTTACACCCAGTCTATCATTTAGCTTTCTGTAGGGAAGACCTGTTTTGCACCTTACCATATCATATCATACCTCAATGAACAATCTATCCATCTATCTATCTACCATGTGGTAAGGCTCTGTCTAGCCTACATTTTACAGCTATGTACCACAATGTGAACACATTGTGCCATAAAAGTAATGTAACCTTAGCTTCATCACTTCTCCACTCAGCTAGCACAATGCAAGACGGAGCTAACCACACAGGACAATATATAAATATACATATCACATTATACAGTGAAAAGTTCAATAACATGCAAACTCAGAATTTCTTCAGAAGCTCAATGCAATAGTCCAATGACATGTATGTTGGAACCCATGTATGAAAAGTATTTTTTTCATTTATTTTATTATTATTACTATTAAATTATAATATGGTGAAGAAGAATACTATCTATTGCATCACTAATGATGTAAGAACAATACATGATTTATACAATAACCACAACTACTTACAGCAATAGTAATAATCATAATAATAAAAATACAGAAGTAGTAATAGTGATAGTAATAACAGTACATCAATAATACAATAACTACTACTAATAACAACTACTGTAATAATAAAAAAAAATAATAATAATAATAATAAATACCTTACAATTACAATAAAGATTTAACCCTTACAATACTTACACCCAGGTCACCACAGTCAGTCTATCGTCTTTCTATCGGGCAGACCTGTCCTAAACCTTATCATGCAGAGCCGACAATGCATAAATATACATAACATTATAGTCAATTGTGCTATCTCATGCAAACTCAGAGTTTCTTCTGAAACTCTAAATCTAGTTAGTAATTGCACCTTTTCTACTTATTAGTTGGGCTAGCAGCCCAAGTATTGTTCTTACTCATACTTCATATAATTATGGGACCGAGCAGTGAAGCAGCAAACTTGGCAGGCTTGTTGGGATGGCCAAACTCTTGGATCCTCCAAATTATGACACAGATTGAACACCTGGTGGCGCTGTAGTGCACGTGAAAATTTTTTGACATTGACACGTCCACTGCCAATGCCCCGTTTAACCTAGACTCACAAAATTCGGTGTAAAGGTCCCTCTGCTCATGCCGAACAAATTCGTCTCAAGGACCCATAAAGTCAGCCATATTGGATTTTCCGCTAATAAGCCCTTTTCACATTTCCGGGTTGCCACTTCCACCGGTTTCAGTAACCAGGTCATTACATTTCTGGTGTCATCAAAACAAATGGTGCAGTCAGTCTACAATAAATGCTGTTGTGTCCCTCAGTGGCTAGCACATCAAATAACTAAAATGATTGGGTAATTGGTCAGATTTAGCGTTAGGTAAGTCGCTAGTTATACCTCTAGCTACTTGCCGAATGCTAAATCTGGCCAATTTCCCCGATAATTTCAGTGCTCATACCACTCAACAATAACGTGAATACATTTTCACTGGTGAATACGCTAGCTGATGGTTCGTGGGAACATTCTCCCTCACACTCCAAAAATGGCTTTCATAATCTGTAGCTATGTCTTAATGCCACTTTCGGAGTAAAAATATGTTAGTTTGAAGCTTTTAAAAGTAAGATGACAAGGTAGCACCGGAATTTCACATTGTTTGGAAGTTAGCCAGCTTGTCACAAACATCGGCTGCTTTCGCGGCTACAAGCTAACGCTATTCACCTGATTTTACTGGAAAAACGTCTTGGCTTTCATGATTTGTATGTCTTAAAGGGATAGTTCGGAATTTTGGACATAATGTCTCAATTACGACTTACCCATGATGTAGTTGATTGATGGAAACCATTTTCAGCTAATTCCATGCTGTCCCTTCTTTTGGACATACACACGTTGCTAATGCTAGCGCAACTCTAAGGTAACCGGTAGCAACCACTACCAAACGCACTTAAACACTCCACAGTGCACCCTGTGGAAGTACGGCGGCGGAGCGAACGTGGCCATTGCAATTTGTTGCTCTTTGTTGTTGTAGTCGACCAATGCCAGCACTACATTCGTAGGCAACGTAAAGTATCGCTCCACCGCCGTACTTCCACAGAGAATATAGGTCAGCACAAAGTAAAGGATTCAACGATAGTTTGACTTCAAAAATGATGGTATAAACACAAAATAACCCAGATAGACTGTCGCCGTATTTTATTTGCTTTGGGTGCACTGTGGAGTGTTTAAGAGCGTTTGGTAGTGGATGCTACCGGTTACCTTAGAGTTGCGCTAGCATTAGCAACATGTATATGTCCAAAAGAAGGGACAACATGGAATTAGCTGAAAATGGTTTCCATCAATCAACTACATCATGGGTAAGTCGCAATTGAGACATAATGTCCAAAATTCTGAACTATCCCTTTAATGCCAAACTGAGAGTACAAATACAGTTTTGAAGCATTTAAACAAGCTAGCACTGGAGTTTGGCATTGTTTGAAGCTAAGTTAGCCAGATTGTCACTACCAAACATCATCTTATTACGTGGCTACACGCAAGCTAATGTACTGGGTTTCGTGTGATTTTACTAGAAAAAAGGTTTTGGCTTTCATGATCTCTGTCTTAATGCCAAACTCAGCGTAAAAATATATAGTTTTGAACATTTTAAACATAAGATGACAAACTAGCACCGGAGTTCCGCATCATTTGGCTAACGTTTGCCAGCTTGTCACCAGTCGCACATCCGCTGCTTTCGCGGCTACAAGCTAATGTCCTGGGTTTCATCTGATTTTACTTGAAAATTTCTTTGCTTACACATGCTGGTGACATTACAAAGGCATAGCCCAATCAAACCACATGGTGGCGCATTTTTTTATGAGAGGACTGAGCAGCGAAGCTGCCGGTACCCTATTCTTTTTGTTCTGATTCTTTATTTATTTATTTATAAATTTGATGAAATGTTGAAGAAGCAGCGCCAAAATTCCCTTCCTGAAGAAGCAACTATAAGAATATGTCAGCAGGTTAGACAATTACACACATAATTATTTAAAACTTACTTGTGAGAATAGTCAGCAAAAACAGGTAGTCTGTATAGGAAATCAAACCTATAAAACAAAAGAAGGATTATTTAAGACATGATGTTTCAAATGCTTTCCAGAAAAGAAAATCATAACGAGTAGGTTGAACACAAAAATATAAACAAGGCCAATATAAAAATAAGACAAAGCAGGGTGTGAAGAATAACAGTCAAAGTCATAGAAAGAGACTAACAGTAACTAAATGGTAGGGACCAGCTTTCCTGATTAGGGCTGTGCCGGTAACAAAATTTGCATACTCGGTTAACTGCTCTGAAATGAACTGCGGTAGACTGGAAAGGGCAAAAAATAAATTAATTTAAAAACGAGAAAAGTCATGGAACTGCCAAAACTGCACACTGGCACACAGCAACATCTCCTCCCCCCCATGCACTCTCCAAGCACAACAGAAGAGCCTCATTTCTACTTGAGGAGAAGAATATCATCTAGCCTAGCCTAACTTCACAATAAGTGTGTTACTAATGTAGACTACCACCCAAATTGTAACGGTTCTTGTGTATTGCTTGGGAATAGTACCTATACTAGTGACTTGCTATGATATGCGCAAAATAAATAAATGGCGTTTTTTTTTTAACCAACGGTTAATTGATTTTTGCCGTCATTGGGGCATGTTACCTCAGTTACTCGGTTAACCGATCACGGGCACAGCCCTATTACTGATATACAGTTGTGTTAAAAGAAATAGCAGTACAACATCAGTAACCTGATGAACCACTGTTATTAGTAGTAGTGATATTTCTGCATGGCAAATAATTGAAAAAAAAAAAATTTGTAGATGTAGTAGTGTAATAGAAAAACAACAGGCCCAACTGTCATGACATGCACGCTGCTTGTTCTGAGTAATTGACTCATTCATTGAAAGGGGCGTGTTCAAAATAATAGCAGTGTGGAGTTTAATTAGAGAATTCATTCATTCTGTGAAAAAACAGGTGTCATTAACTGTCCTTTATGAAGGAAGAAGGGAAGCAAATGTTTCACACATTGTTATAAAATATATTTCCTTCTAAATTGCTAAGTAAAATGGGCCGTTCCAAACATTGTTCGGAGGAACAATGTAATTTGATTAAAAAGTTGATTGGAGAGGGAAAACGTATAAAGAAGTGCAGCAAATTATAGGATGCTCAGCTAAAATGATCTCAAATGCTTTAAAATGGCAACAAAAACCCGAAACACGCGGAAGAAAACGAGCAACTACTGTTAACACGGATCGAAGAATAGTCAGAATGGCAAAGATTCAGCCAATCATCACCTCCAGAAAGATCAAAGATGATCTAAAATTACCTGTAAGTGCTGTTACAGTCAGAAGACGTTTGATCGAAGCTAAGCTATCAACAAGAAGCCCCCGTAAAGCACCATTGTTGAAAAAACGGCATGTGCAGAATCGGTTAAAATTTGCCAAGGAACACATCGATTGGCCCAAAGAGAAATGGCGTAACATTCTGTGGACTGATGAGAGTAAAATTGTTCTTTTCGGGTCTAGTGGTCGTCGACAGTATGTCAGACGACCTCCGGGTACTGAATTCAAGCCACAGTACACTGTGAAGACAGTGAAGCATGGTGGCGCAAAAATCATGGTATGGGGATGTTTTTTCATACTACGGCCTATTTCTCGATATACCAGGGATCATGGATCAGTTTGAATACATCAAAATACTTGAAGAGATTATGTTGCCGTATGCCGAAGAGGAAATGCCCCTGAAATGGGTGTTTCAACAAGACAACGACCCCAAACACACAAGTAAGCGAGCAACATCTTGGTTCCAGACAAAAAGGATTGAGGTAATGGAATGGCCAGCTCAATCACCCGACCTCAACCCCATTGAAAACTTGTGGGGTGACATAAAAAATGCAGTTTCTGAAGCAAAACCCAAAAATTCACAGGAACTGTGGAATGTAGTTCGTTCATCCTGGGCTGAAATACCTGTTTCTAGGTGCCAGAAGTAGGTTGACTCGATGCAACGCAGATGCGCAGCAGTTATCAAAAACAATGGTTATGCAACTAAATATTAGTTCAGTAATTTAAAGTGAAGTTAAATCTTGAAAAATGTCTTCAGTTTATACAGTAAGTGTTTGAGTTTGAAGAGAAAAATGTCAACACTGCTATTTCTTTGAACAGATTAATATTTCTTTTCTTTGCTTCCTGTAAAAGAATAACGCAGACTTGATAAAATTCGTTAATGCTTTGATTTGGAATTGAATGTGTAATCTTTCCACTAAATTTGAAATATGGAATTAAAAGCTATTAAAAAATATTTGCACTTTATTCACTTTTTTAATGCACTGCTATTTATTTGAACACAACTGTAGATGTGTGAAAATGACTAAAACACTTAGGCTAATATATTCACTTTTGTAACACTACGAGGAATTGTAAAACAACCACACATTGCTTCTTTTACAAAGAGGAACCACCCACCACTTGTCTTGTGAGGCCAAACAATGGGTGTACCCTATGCATTTTTCAGGCTCTGTCATAATAATAGTAATACTAACACTAATACTAATACTACTAATTAAAGCTGCAAGCAGCCTCGATAGGTATTCACAGAACATGACCGCCAAATATAGCGACCGCCCTCATCTTCTCAAAATCACTAAGGACTCGTATGAGAAGTGTCCACAAGCAATTTGGCGTGGATCTGAGTCATGGTTGATGAGGCGTGTCATGCCTAATAGAAGGGATAGGCTACAGAAGATTTCCAGTACTGAAATCACAATCTTTGGCTGTTTGTTCAAATAAGTAATTTTTTTGTATACACAAGATGCAGCACCTGTTCAGATGGGTTAATTTAGATAATTAAACTTACTTACATCATTACACAATACGTAAACATAGAGGATAAAAAATAAAATAAAATCAATCCCATCGCGTAAATTGTACTATAAAAAAGTATGGGAGTCAATGACAGATTTTAAAATGAGGTATGGGGGGGGCAAATTGTGAGCAATTTGTATGGGAGTAAACTGAAAATGGGAGCTTTGAGGAGTTTTTTCAGGGGGAATTTAAAAAAAATCCACTGTTGGGGAAGTGAGGATTAAGTAAAAATGTGTATTTCCTGAATCCAGCAGTTGTAAAGGGTAACAACATTCTAGTTTAACTAGGCCCCACCCCCTTTTTAAATATGAAAAATGCCGAAATCTGGGCATGAAAAGGTAATAATATAGGGGCTGAGCTCCAGGTATCAAACCAAGGCCCAGCTATTTTTTTGCCAGGCGCCAGGCCGGCCTAGAACAGTGAAAGTATCTAACTCAGTGACTGACTCCCCCTTGTTGGAAGTCGCGAGAAGTGGCGTAAATACCTACGCAGTAAATAGTGGTAGTATACTGATCTCACGGTGTCTATGTGTAAGCACGGTTACCTAACAACCGACGCCACTCTTTTAATATCGCGCACAGCCGACCGTACAGCTGCAGCAAGCTAGCTCACAATGTAGAAATGGACGGTTACCATTTTAGCGAGCTGGCCATGAGATCTAAAAAGTAAAAGGTCTTGCTGCATGGTTACATTTTCATGTCATAAAGACACAGGTTGATATGGATCACTGAGCTGCTGTTACTGATACTGTTAGTTACCTGTAGATATGTCGGGTTTGGCCAGTACCAACAAGCACTGTGCATTCATAAGTTTAGCGTGCCAGCTAATTGTATTGAAGTGAGTCTAAGTCACTTTTTTGTTGGCATACCCTGTTTTTAAACCAGGGTTGTGGGCTGTCTGTGTAGCATTTGCCCACAAACGTTAACGAGCCACTGTAATGTTAATGTTACTATCTTGGTTGCATCTCACATGAACATTACACGAGTAGCCTAATCATCAATTTTGTACATCTAACCATCTTAGTTGGAAACTTAGTTTGCTAACCGATGGTACACGGGCAATGTTTTCAGGCAATATTGCCAGAAATATTGCCAGTGATGGGCAATGGGTATGAGCCACTATAGCAATAGGCAATGGGGCAATAAATGAGAACCTCCATTTTGACCCTTTACCGTTATCGCACCACTAAGGTATATACAGTCAAGCCGGAAAGTCTGCACACCCCTTTCACCTTCTCCGCATTTTATTACGTTACAGACTTATACTACAATAGATTGAGTTCATTTTTTGCCTCAAACATCTACACACAATAGCCAATAATGACGAAGTGAAAACAGGTTTTTAGAAAATATGCAATTTTATTTTACTGACAAAAATAGGTTATTTAGGGGTTACATATCTGTACACACCCTTAGCCTAAAACTTGGTTGCTGCACCTTTGGCAGCGATTACAGCTTCAAGGCGTCTTGGGAAAGAAGCTACGAGCTTGGCACACTTGTTTCTGGACATTTTTGCCCATTCCTCTTGGCATATCCTTGCAAGCTCCGTCAGGTTGGATGGGGAGCGTCGGTACACAGCCATTTTCAGCTCTTTCCACAGATGTTCAATTGGATTTATGTCTGGGCTCTGGCTGGGCCACTCAAGGACATGCACAGACTTTCTCTGAAGCCACTCCTTTGTTCTCTTGACTGTGTGCTTCGGGTCGTTGTTATGTTGGAAGGTAAACCTTCGCCCCAGTCTGAGATCCAGAGCGCTCTGGAGCAGGTTTTCTTCAAGGATCTCGGTGTACTTAGCTGCATTCATCTTTCCCTCTATCAGGACTAGTCGCCCCGTTCCCGCTGCTGAAAAACATCCCCACATCATGATGCTGCCACCGCCATGCTTCACTGTAGGGATGGTATTAGCCAGGTGATGAGCGGTGCCTGGTTTCCTCCAGACGTGACACTTGGTATTCAGGCCAAAAAGTTCAATTTTGGTTTCATCAGACCAGAGAATCTTGATTCTCATGGTTTGAGAGTCCTCTAGGTGCCTTTTGGCAAACTCCAAGCGGGCTGTGATGTGCCTTTTACTAAGGAGGGGCTTCCGTCTGGCCACTCTACCATAAAGGCCTGATTGGTGGAGTGCTGCCTGGATGGTTGATCTTCTGAAAGGTTCACCCATCTCCACAAGGATACGCTGGAGCTCTGTCAGAGTGACTCTCGGGTTCTGCTCACCTCCCTGGCCAAGGCCCGTCTTCCCCGATTGCTCAGTTTGGCCGGGCGGCCAGGTCTAGGAAGATTCAAACTTCTTCCATTTACGAATGATGGTGGCCACTGTGCTCTTTGGGACCTGTAAAGCTGCAGAGATTTTTCCGTACCCTTCTCCAGATCTATGCCTTGACACAATCCTGTTTCTGAGGTCTGCAGATAATTCCTTTGACCCCATGGCTTGGAGTTTGCTCTGACATGCACTGTCAACTGTGGGACCTTATATAGGCAGGTGTTGGCAATCCCCAATCATGTCCAATCAATTGAATTTATCACAGGTGGACTCCAATTAAGTTGTAGAAACATCTCAAGCAGTATCAGTGGAAACAAAATGCACCTCACCTCACTTTTGGGTGTCATATCAAAGGGTGTGCACACTTGTGTACATATGATATTTAACATTTAGATCTTTAATAAATTAGCACAAATGTCTAAAAACACTTTTCACTTTGTCATTATGGGCTATTTTGTGTAGAAATTTGAGACAAAGAATGAACTCAATCTATTGTAGAATATGTCTGTAACGTAATAAAATGTGGAGAAGGTGAAAGGGGTGTGCAGACTTTCCGGCTTGACTGTACAGTGAGCACCATAATTCATTGGACAGTGACACATTTTTTGTTATTTTGGTTCTATACTCTAGCACTTTGAGTTTGAAAGGATACGATAACAATGAGGTTGAAGTGCAGACTGTCAGCTTTAATTTGAGGGTATTTTTTATCCATATCGGATGAACCATTTAGAAATTATAGAACTTTTTGTACATAGTCCCCCCCCCCATTTCCGGGCATCAAAAACTATTGTGGAATAAAGTAATCATTTTTAATATTTGGTCGCATATCCTTTGCATGCCATGACTTCCTGGTGTGTGTGACCCAACAATATCAAAAGACTCTTGATATCTTATTTTCTGGTACTCTTACTCAGGTAAGTTATATTGATGTATTAGTCAAAAGTTATGTTATTCTTGAATAAAGTTAAGAGATCAGCATCCCTTCGATTTCCTTGCACCACTTGGCGGCCATTGTTGAACTTTATATTCGGAACTTTATATTTATGACTCGGGTGTCACGTGACCCAAATTCTCATCTGTGATTGGATGATTGCAAAATATTGCTGGCCTGGATCAAACCTGTTCAGATATTGATTTATCAATAGGAAAATTGCCAGCAATCATTGACTGTCAATAGGTATAGCCTGAAAATATTGCCCGTGTCCCATCAGTTTAAAGCCATCTGCATACTCCAAAAGCAGCCAAAGTTTTTTCGGTTGGGCAAAACTGAAGTCAAAAGCGAACTAAATACTTTTAGGGTGTTTCTCAATACCAAGTCGGCACAAGTACGGACTTGCCGACTTGTGACACACGTAGTGTCAAGTGTCCCGACAAAAGGGCACTTGCAGAAACGCGTTATTGTGAATAGGGTGACGTCATATAACTGGCCAAGTTCTGTTCCAAAGCCAAGAACGCAAAGAAGCGAGGACGCTCAAAGATCCCGGAAATGTACTTGATCCGCCCCAAATATCGAGGATGCATCGGATGCAAACCGATGCAAACTCGCCAAACGAGGAAATGGACTTGGATATCCCATCATTCATTGCGCGAACCGATGACGGGGGAAGCTTATACACTGGACTGTCCAAACGTCAGAAGCACGCATTGCATCTCAAACAGGCTACACAGAGCTCTGAAACAACGGTGCACAAACTGATATGCGACCCAAACTTGGCTCTCCGGTACACGAATGTGTAGGCTACATTCCATTGCAATCAGGCCTATATAAAGTGGTAGTCGCCAGTGTTAATGCTATACTGTATTCGTAAAAATAAATGCTTTATTATTTAACAAATTCTTTTACTGTTCACATGTGACTTTCATATGATCGCATATTTAATCTTGTTTTGGAGTGTCATTCCTACTGCACTCCAGGAGATGGCACCGATTCACCAAAAAGCTGATAACAGTGGCAGCCGTCTGTGTTACAAAGCTAGCTAGGTTATTACTTGTATATTGCTCTTACAACAACATAATATTAACGGCTTTAGCTAATCATCGCGATCCAGTCCTTTTGTGCTTTTGACATACAATCTATATTCAAATATTAACTACATGTGTTCTAAGTTTTCTACTGGGAAATGGATAAAGTAGGCTTCATCCCAAAAAAAGTAGGCAAAAAGAGATGCACTGACGATGACTGTATACATTAATTAAAAATGTTTGGTTTCATCCTACGGTTTTCTGTCTTGCAGCTTTGAGCACTTTCCCCCATTATGCTTCATTGATAAAGCCTTAAGTTCTGTTAATTTCACTAGGCTATATGCTTTTTGTGATGAATTGCCTGCTAATTTCAGCAACTTTTCCGCCTTCAATTAGCTTTTAGGTAGCCTATTAAAACATGGCTATTGTCAGCAGTTGAACAATGAGTTGTGAATTCATTTGGTTGTGAAAAGTATGGATCGATATCCCTGACCCATTGCTAAAAAACTTGTGCACCCCTGCTCCGAAGGACAGAACGGTGCTTCATTATAGAAACATTTAAAATTAGGTAAAAATCCAGCTATTGTAAGACATATTTCTCGCCTCATTTTCATTCGTAGAAAAATTATTGATTAAATGAGATAACTAAAAATGTAGCCTAGCCTAGTTGTAAGCTATGTCCCTATGGTGCCGTCTCATCTGCCATCACGAAATGGGATATCCAAGTCCGTTCTCGTCAATGTTGCCAGAAGCCTGAATTTATTCCCCTCTCCAAAAGAATTCTGAAAACCCCCCATCTTCAATTGACTCCCATACAATTTTCTCACAATTCATCCCCCATTCCTCCTTTTAAAATCCACTACTGACTCCTTTTAAATGACACCATTTTTCTTTAAATCCCCTACATTTAGGGGTTAATCCCCCAGTCTGGCAACTCTGTTTTGGGAGAGGGTGCATCCGATGCTCCCTCGCGTTCTTGGAACAGAACTTGGCTGTTAAATATTACGTCACACAAGTTCATAAGTCTGCAAGTACAGACACTGAGAAACACCCTTAGACTTCATGAAGACTTCGCTTGCTATAATGTCACACGTTAGCCAAGCTTTAGCGTTAGCCAAGTATAGCCTATATAACATAGGCTATTATTAGAAAAAAAAAAGTGTAACGTTCTGGATGCGATTTTCCAGGGGGGATGGCAGGGATTTGTCCGCCTCTGGTTTTCACGTCCCTACCGCTGGCTGTTCATTTTCATCCCCGGCGGGGATACGATTAATCCCTACTTCTGGTAACGTTAGTCTATTCTAGTATCTAATTAAATATGTGAATTTCCTAAAATTGCCACAAGATAGCGCAATTGAGTCAAGATAGGTAGGCCATTTTGAAAATGTGTTATGGATTTTCTCTCCCCGAGCTCTGTGACAGTGTTTTATTGCCTCTCCTGTGTAAGAGTAGATCGGTTCATAATAATTAATGGTTTGGTTGGTAAGTTTAGCCTACTAGTAGCTACCAGTTTAGTAGACACAGAGAGTTTAAGATAATGTTAAATTTTCTGGCTAAATAACGTTACATAAGAAGATAGTTTATGAAACAAATATCTGCCTTTCAGCTAACTAATCTAACGAAATGTTATAAACTTTGAGCATCTGCCTGATCTGTCCTTGTAACCTAACGTTAGCTAACTCCCGACACGCTAACGATGCCAACAACGGTCAGTGGCGTTTCCCATTATACATTAGCTAGCGAATGCTAACTCCCTATAAGTAGGCTACATCCAAAGTTGTAACCTTACGTTGCTTACAGATGTGGTAGTTAAGTACAGGAAAATATCTTACCTGGGGGGTATACTACGAAGCAGGATTACTTAGTTAGCTGGATAACTGCACCCGGAGTAAAACCCGGAACCATCCCAAATCTGGAACACGGACTGAAATAAAAAGAGCCGTTCCTGGTAGCCTAGCCTATTAGCCTACTCCGTGCAGTTATCCAGCTGCCGCTAACTAAGTAATCCCAAAGATTCTGCTTCGTAGTAGGCCTATACCCCCTGATATAAAATGGGAGGCTAGATAAAAATCGACGAGACGTAGGCTAGGCTAACCAATGAATGACTTCATCAGACCGATCGGTTCTTCATCATGCTTTGAGCCACAAAACCGATGTTTTTGTTTTTTCAAATGGTCCCTTTTTAGATGGTATTCTATAAACATTTAATTTAATTAGTAAAAAACTAAAATAAAAAGTAATCTTGCTTTAAAATTTGAAGAAATGCGTCATGTTTAAATGTGTAGCTACCATTTAGAGGTCAGGTTAACTTCTGTTCACTTATTAATATACTTATATATCAGATATTAATTGTAAAAGGCATTTTGAGCAGGGGTGCCCAGATTTTTACACCCCACTGTAGGTAGCCCTTTTCATTTAATTGCTGTGCAAGTGTGGTGCTTGTCCTTTCAAGTGTTCAAATCAAAAAATGTGAAACAAAAATGTGCTAGAAATAGAAAATACATTTATCTTGCATCTCTCTGTGCGTTTTATTCAAATATAACTTTATATACGATTTTTTAGATATTCAAAACAAAATCTGAAATGTCCCCCCCTCTGGTTTTTTCACAAATCGCACCCTGGTAACATCACATGCAAAATAATTAAAAAAGAAGAAAAACGAAGAGCGAGAGATAAAATACCATATATAGAAAAATTACTGGTTGATGCCAAAAAACGTTATATAGAAAAAAATAAGCATGTCAACAATGTTGATCCATATGAACTGCCGGTTAAGCACTGGACAAGGGATCTTGTTTATGGCCTGAGTGCCTACACTATGCAGGAGTTTAAGAACTATAAGTCCTTGGAAGTGCACGAACAGTTAACCAATGGCTTGGTCCAAGAGCTACTGATCTACAAGTCGGCCAACTGTGACAACACAGTCGTTTCATCGAAAGTAAGTTGCTTTTCTTTAATTTGCTAGCTGTCGTTAACGTTAATCAACTGTGGACGCATGCCAACAAGTTGTTTCCATGACGCCTCCGGTGTCTGTGTAGCCTACTTAATGTAGCCAATTACTGCGGTAGATGAGTAGCTGTTGGATCCAGCCATTTGTGAACTGTTCGTGCGCTTCCAAGGTACCGGCTGCCAAAGGCATTCTCTGCCCGCCTCCCGTCGGGGGCTGAGATGCGAGTCTCCGACCTGTCCCTATCACTGACTGCCCACCGCATCCAAGCATGTTTTACACACAATCTGGCTGATTTACCTGAAAATGTTGTAGCGATCAGTCATTAATCCACACACAGTTAACGTTACAGATTTGCAAATGAACGGTTTATTTCATGCGTTTGTTTACTAAAGAAACCCACCCTTTTCAGGGAAACGAGTAGGCTAGGCCTAGAAGATTAGAGAATTACTTGACTCAGACACCGGTCCAGAGGCAGAGTATACTCCCAAAATGGCGGCTGGTCTAGAATGCAACGCTTGTGACGTCAGCTTTCCGAGCTCTATGGCTCTGCCCTAGAAGACCCACCACTACATTTGACCAATCACCGATGGCAGCGCATTGAGTTCTCTCTGACTGACAACAAATCTAGTCGCCTAGTCAACAAATGCCTGCCTGTGCACAAGTAGGCGAAATAACACCAAGAGAACCTGCTCGGCGAACAAAAGTCATTTTTGCTAAATGAACTAAAGCGAATTTCATTTTGCTCAAACCATAAATTAAGCTTTAGGCTACAGTAGAAAAGGCTGGTGGTGTTGGAGCCTTTTCTGTTCTAAAAAGTAGGCTCCAAATTGACAGAATCCTCTTCGTTCCGCTATTGACAGAATCAGCTTCGTTCTAGGTTGTATACGTGCTAGAAGTGCCATTTTTAGACCGTTTTAGCTACCCTATTGAAGTGAATGGAAAGCGACAAATAGCCTATTCTGGATTATCCCCCCAGGGGAGCACAGAGCAACTAACAAACATATTTTGCAACCATTTGGACTCATATCATGGCCAGGTAACTACACAACCCAAAGTTCTACCAAAGTTCAGTTGTGCTTTAAGTTACAACAATTATTCAACGCCTTAACAAAAGACGAAGGTTCAACTACCTTTTTTTTTTTTTTAATTTGTTTCAGATTTTTCCCCATTTTTCTCCCAATTTAGTAGCCAATTGAACCCCTATTCTAATTCAATTTCCCCCCGTGTAGCAACTGCTAGAGAACCACCGCTACACAACCCTGTCAGCCGGTAGTAGGAAGGAGGTCGCCACGTCCTCTACAGGGCGCGACTCCTCGAGCTCCTGACCGTGAATCCAGCTCGCCCAGGGCCGCTATGCGTGCAGCGATTCTCTCCGAGCCCCTCCCCCCACCCGGAAGCAGCCGCCAATTGCTGCTCCCACAGGGCGCCGGCCATGCTCGGATCTGGCAGGAACGGGGCGCGAACCCCGATCCTCGGAGCACAACTGCACCGACTGAAAGCCGGCGCTCTTACCGTTGTACCACGCGACGGCAGGTTCAACTACCTTAACAATCAATGAACGCTACACACATATACAAGTTACAGTCACAAAAGAAATGAATGAAAGATGACACCAGGCCACAGCTTCTCTCTCCCAAGGTAACCCCCAGAATGTGCCAACACCAAACAGACAGAAAAATATTCAAAAAGTCCAGGGATGAAATGTAAAATTCCAGACACCACAAATCCCTCACCAAATACAAGACTCTGATGCCAACTGAAAAGTAAAGCAGGCCCACAATTTAAGTGGTTGAAACAGGGGGAGGGGATCCTCCCCGCCTTCTCCTGGCCCATGCATACATAATTAATTATCAGGAGAGGATCCGAAGAATACTGGTCTCTTTACTTTTATATATTATTAGTTCAGGTCAATCTACCATACAACCCATCTTTTAAAGGATTCACATGGTGGTTGAATGTGACACTTGCCAGTTGTCTTTAGGCAACAACAAAACAAATGTGTATACGTTTTTTATTATTCAGTCATTTAAATGTATTTTAAAACTTATTTTTCTAAGCCTAAATTTCCCACTATATACGTTTACCCAAACTGTCTGGGCGTGGTAATGAGAAATGTCAATTAGCTATGATTGAGAGACCTTGCCCCCACTTTCCACACGTTGTTTGTTAAATAGCTACCTCCATGATACGCACTCATCTTGGGAGACTGAATTTTCACAAGAGAGCTAGTTTAGTATATCAAGTATCAATAGCTAAGGTAAGGACGCTGACTTATCCAATAATAATTTTCCTAGCTAGCCAGCTAGCCAAGATAAAAGCACAACTATAACGTCCTTATGAAAGCGAACTAGCTAGGTAACGTTATATATTACGTCACCTTATGAAAGCAAACTAGCTAGCTAGCAAAATGAATATAACCAGAAAGTCTTATAGTCGTTAAAAGGCACTCTAATTTAAGTGAACCTAATGTCGTTAGTCAAATATTTGGATTGTCTTGCCTGCACGCCAGCGGCGCAAACTATGGGTCACGAGTTATGCATGGGTTCCCAGATATGATTTAGAATTAGCTATCACAGCAATTTGACTGACAGAATTAAAAACTCTTAATTTAAATTTTCGAACACGCCATTGTTTTCATAAGAGGGTCTTCAACGTGTAAATCGACAGTAAACACCATTAGATTAGCGTTGTTATTATTAGGCAATCAGGTATTAAATAATTACCACTTACTACTTTGAATGTATATGCTCCAATATGCTCACACAGGAAAAACAAACACAACAGGGTTGTATCAGCTACAAATAGCTTGTTGTTTTTAAAAGTTAATTAGATAGGGGAGTGGTTATCCTCATGTGACGCACTACAAGGAGAACATTCTCAACCGGTTGAAAATAGGACGATAAATTTAACACGCCTACTTCTCCAAAACTAAAGGACGGACATATTTAATACTTTCATCGCATTTCTTCAATACACGCTTGTGCATATAAAAAAAGCATATAAAAACCTAGAAAGTGTGACCAACCACCATGTTAATCCTTTAAGGTGATAAGGAATTTAAACCTATCCTGGTGAGCATTATGGAATTTGGGGTTCTTTTTGGGAGGGACAGCTTTGGCTCTTTTTGAAATGTTTGTGAGCTACTATGTGGAGAGACTAGATCAGGAAATAATTAAACCAAGTTACAAAACCAGTAGTAACACTCTGGCCTCCGCTTTATTCTGGTATGGCCTGGCCCAGAATCTCCAAGAAAGTGCCGGTAGGTGTATTAAGCATTTTTAATGTATGGTCAGGGTGAGGTTTCCCATGCCACCCCTGTTGACACACGCACACACACACACACACATATTTATGGAGACAAAAACATTTTTTTATACAATACATCCACAGAGCTTGATGAAAGATGCAGAATAAAATTATTGCTTTCCCCTAAAAATAAAAATATTATGAATTTATCATTATAAAGTTTTTTTACGGGCCTTAAAAGAGTGCAGTGTTTCTTTCTGTCTAAGAGTCAGAGTTTGGTTCCCAGCTCTAACAAACGCCTGAGTAGGGTTGTTCGATGTCAACAAATTTCACATCGTCACATCGGCCTAACAAACATCGCCGATGTCCGATGTCATCGGCTGCTTGCGAGGGGGTGCATTTTTTTTATTAGGCTATTGCAATATAATTTGTTCTGCAAAGCATTGCCATTTATTTGTAGCCTGTTTAATTTAGTAATTTGGCATTGGCTATTCAAATATTTTAATGAACTGCATAAATAAACTATCATGTCCTACTGAATTAAAACACAACTGTATTGTGATTTTACGATTTGAATGGTTGATTAAGCTACACCACCTATCTTTAATCAGTAAAAGAAAAATCTCTGCATCTCTCCACAATGCGATCGGACCGGTAAAGATGAGCAATAACATCAATGCTTCGTTTGATTACTGAGACAGGAAAATTACAGATTATAGGGCTACGTTTCTCACCTTATGTGACAGTGCGCCTATACATTGGTGGAGCGCATTCCCATACAGATGGCTCTTCGCTTGTTGAAGGAGACGGCACCTTGTTTCGCTTTCCCTCATATACACAGCGATGCAAACATTTTGAGAAGGCAATATGCAGCTCAGAGACCATTTGCCTACTTTTTAGGCATGAAATATGTACGGTAAACGATACAAAATAGCAATAGCTTAAATTACTTTGGTAAAAATAATATGCAAATGGACAAATAGATTGAAATTACGTAATTATTTCTCAGTAATAGCTTACGAGAATGAGGAAAAAAAGCTTTTGAATGCAAGGCAGCTTGCGTGTTAATGTTTGAGCTCATGCAGTTGAAAACATGTGCCGCGTTTGTAGTCAACTATATTTACTTATTTACTGGAAGCATTCAACTGTATGAATATAGGATAAAACGTGACGTATTGCATAGGCAACATACGGCGAAATTAAATATTGTTTTGAAAGGACCGGAGTTAACGTTAAGCATTTAAGTTTGTGTTTCCTATGCAATAACAAACAAACTGGATGATATGGGAAACAAAAACGTCAGAAATATTATACTTACACGCTTAACTATAATGCGTTTTGCTTGTGGCTGAATTCTTTTTGGGCATCCCCTGGTAAAAAGTAAACCAGGTGCCTATGCTAGACGTAGCCTAGAAACGGCATGATACTCATTTCACAAGACGGAAATCAACATCAACAACATGAACAACCCGCCACAGGCACCGCGCGCAACGTATTATTATGGTTCTATTTCCAAAGTAGTAGGCTAGACTACAGACAAACTGAACACAATTTAGCCCTATATTGTTAATGTTTGTGGTCATACATAAACTGAAAAATGTGGAAAGTTGTTTTAGGGAGTCTGCACATGCTGTGAAAAAAACTATAATTTTGGCGATGTAGGCCGAACGTAAAAGTCACATCGTCATTGGCACAGCACATCGTCGATGTCCGATGTCATCGGCAATCGGCACAACCCTACGCCTGAGCCAGTATTATTACAACGTTGGTACCACAGCCACCTCTGTATCAGGAGTTTCAATTGGTTGCCAGATTCAGCCAGTCCGACAGTGATGGTGGAATTTGATGCCATGCGAGCGGCGCACCTGGCTCCACCACTGGAGTCTTCATCCAGCAGTAACATTCGACCCAAGGTACCAGTCCTTAATGACAAGAACTGGAGCAAGACGAGGTTCAACCTTGGTTCAGAATTTGGTCGTTGGAGGGAGCTCAAAGAATCACAATGCTTGAGAAGCGACGCAGAGATAACCACTTTTCTACCCGACCGGTAAGCTAACGCATTAGCTAACAAGCAAACTATCAGATCGATCATGTTAGCTATTTTATTCCTTGTTAAGCTGGAGTTCAGACCGTAATTTATTAACGTTAAAAGTATGACCGAAAAGAGTATTTCTATGGCGTTTTACTTTTCTCTCATCATCTCACACTGAAACATTGGCGTTAGCTAGCTTGCTACCCAGACAGCGGGCTCCCGGTGTATGCTGTCGGGATGCTAGCTGTTTACACATTGGTTTACGAGAGGTCACCTCACGTTGGTCTGACAGGGACCCGTTAGCTGTTTTGTAGCTGTTTTGTAGCTCGGTTTACCAGCGGGGCAGTTCTGCAGGCATCAAAATGGCCGGATTGGAACACCTGCAAGACCCATTAGTGTGCTGGGTGCTAGCTTCACTCCACTCGCAGACCGCTGCCAACTCACCAGATGGAATCCTTCAGTTTATTTACTACTAACATTGCCCCGCTGACGATTCGCTGGATGAAAAACGACCAGCGTAGTCCGAATTTAACTCCTTTGCGCAGAAGGTCCCACCGGCGGGACCTTTTTGCTCAACTGAGACATTCATTGCTACTGCAGTCAATTCAAAATAAACTGTGAAATTCAAAATAAACTGTGAAAGTACTGTCTCATTCTACCATGTATTCTACTAGCAATATATGCTACTAAATATGAAATAAATATACAATCCTACCATCGGTTTTACACATCGAGATGTTCCTTTCAAAATTCAGTGGTCATTTATTGTCTGGTACAATCGGTTTGAGAAATATACAACACTTTATACCGCTATTACACTATCTGAAACGTTGACACGTAATACCCCCATGCCCTGTAAGCCCGTCTCATTCATTACAGTTCATTCTGGTTTAATTGTCTGCTTTTTTTATCCAATAGAGTACATTATAACCTTAGCAACGGTATATGCCATGCCTTTTTCGGTGCTTTGAGCAATTTACTACAGCCTAGCGTAACGGCAGTTTTCGTTTTAACGGTCTAGTATTACGCAAGCTCTATAGAATACGCTTTAGGTAGGGGAGTTTCCCTTTTCCGATATGTAAGTATTTTTGCGTCTAAAATACCGTTGGTCTCACTGGCTACAAATGTACGTTTCCACTCGAGCACTGTCTTTCCAATATGTTTGATAGCCCTATTGTTATTTTCGCATTTTGAGTGCATTTCACATACTGTAGTGCAATCGTTAAATGTATTTTTGATGTAGGCTACCGATGTTCATTGAAGATAGAACATTTGGCAGCATTTTGCAGATGGTGGAATACTATTTTATGTTCATGTTATCATACATAATATAGGCTATGGCGTATATACTCGTCTCTTAGGGCATGACAAATGCTCATTCCAATTTACTGTGCGCTGATGTGTGGTAGATTAAGGTAAGAATTTCCTTGGAGTCAAAATTTAAAAAAATTAAAAAATACAGAAAAATGCAATCCCAGGACAAAAGTATACATACTGTAGAGGACAGGGACAAGTGATGTTTTATTGAGGTACAAGAGTGAATGATTAGGCAACATATTTAGGTGTATGTAACACTGTGATATCAATGTTTTTTTTAATCTTAAGCCATCAGAAGGAGCAAATGTATATGCTTTGTAATGGACAAAACTAATTTATTCATTTTATGACGTTTCGCATAGGGGTTTTGGACCCATAGATATCTACCCCCCTATACTGATGAACATATAGTAATTCCCACTTGATAATTATGCAAAAGTGAGTTTTATGAGCCAAAACTGTTGATTTGTAGTTAAATATATCATAATTTTTTTGTATTTAGAGCAGTACACAATTTAATAATACATTGGACTTATATAGCGCTTTTCTGGGTACTCAAAGACGCTTAGGCTACATGATTCTTCAAACACCACCGCCTAGAGTAACCTAAACCTATGGAGATAATGCATTGCTACATATTGCAAAATGTGTTCATGAATTCATTACTTGTCCAACCCAACCACAAAAGATATGACATTCGACATGATAGAGCCTGATTCTTTCCACTCTTTACACTGAGATGAAGTAATGTTATGTACACAAAATGCAGATGAAACAATCTGGCAACCAGTTGAGGGTTGTGTGCTTCCACTTTAGGCTGTGTTGTTATGAGATGCAATCTCCATAAAAGACACTAGAGGCGGTGAAATTCTGTATCTATTGCTTTTAAGTTATGAGTTAAAGTGGCTAGCTAGCAAGGCGATACACTTACATGTAAAGCTAGCCTGTCAATTTAGTAAAACGTTCAGTTTTATAATATAATTGAAGAAAGAATAACGTGAATGTAACATGAGCCGACTTCAGATGTCTTATCGTTAGCTAACTGGCAAGCTATATGTTTTCATACTAACTGTCTGTACGGCTTAAATACTCATGCCACTACCAGCTGGGACTTGCACAAAAAGTTACGCGCTTTTACTTTCAATTACAGTGCCCTCCACTATTATTGGCACCCCCTGTAAAGATTAGTAAAAAGGGTTATAAAACATTCACCATTTGGTGAATAAGTTTAATCTCACACTGAGAAAATTAGAATAAATCCAACCTTCAATTGAAGTAAATTTATTATGATAAAAAAAAATCCCTCATCAAGAAATAATTATCTTTTAAAAATCCACGTGTGCCACAATTATTGGCACCCCGGAATTTATATATCGAATAAAGGAATCATTTTTAATATTTGGTTGCATATCCTTTTCATGCCATGACTTCCTGATGTCTGTGACCCAAGAACATCAAAAGACTCTTGATATCTTATTTTCTGGTACTCTTACAAGCGATACTATAATGTCTCTGCATTTGAATGGTTTTCTATGGGAATTGGGGGGTGGGACTAGATTTAGCTGTAAATTACATTGGAACAGTATGGAACACATGGTTGGCTAAAAGGCTCTTCAAGGGTCTGACGTATCAAACAAGCCTTAAACCATCACTCTGCTGCCAGAAATACAGTAGATATGGATGGATAACTTGAAGGGTTTCCTCTCCGGACTTATTTTTCCATAGAGTTGAATAGGAAAATTTGTCAGGAGAAAAACCCTTTTTTTCTTTTTTTTTTCTTCTTCAAATGATGAAAGTTAGTGTTTTAGAAGCCATATAATATACAACATATTTAAGATCTCTAAATATCTGTAATAAGTAACACAAATATGGTTGTTAAAATCATGTATGCTGGTGGGCGGGCTTCAGTTTGAGGAGGCAGAATAATCAGCTGTTCATTAGCACCTTCCTAGTTTCAATTGGCTCTCACTTTCGGTATGCCTCGCCCATAAAAAAAAACTCACAGCCTCTGTTTACTTACTCACTTTCAAATATGGAGGTCAACACTGAAAATGCTGCTACTGCTCTGAATAATTTAGCTGCCGGTAGAGGCATAGACAATAGAAAATTAATGGAATCCTTTATCCTACAATTCATGAACAATGGTAATAATTATGATTCTGAATCTGATGGGGAAGACAACGACTGGGAAAACGAGGCCAACATAGACGACAGTTTGTGTTCTGAGGAGGATGAAAATAACCGTGGCAATAACAAGTTTTTCAGATCAATTGATATGGTGACAGTGTACCACAATTTTGAAAAGGAAATGGACAAAATTCACAATTTTGACTGCATATACCAACAGAGGGGAAAGGAGAATTCACAGCACTTGGGACTCTTGTAGTCAAAAACTGTCTCCAGAAAACAGTCTCAAAAACGAGAATGAACATGGTGTCATTGACACCAGCAGCAGACAACAGAGACATGCTTATTTTAGGAACTGTATTGACTTGTATTAACGATTCAGAAATGACCAGAGGTGGACAAAGTACACAGACCCCTTAAGTAAAAGTGTAAATACCCACATAAAAGTTAGTGACACTTGGAAATTTATACTTAAGTCAAAGTATATAAGTACATGCTCTTAAATGTACTTAAGTATCAAAAGTAAAAGTAGTCATCCGAGGCGAGGTATTTGGGGATATAGGTAGTACAGGTAATACGTTATGATGTCATGAATAACATTTGAAAGTAGAATGTTATAGTTATCTACGCCAGTGGTTCTCAAATTCGGCGCTGGGGGACCACTGTGTGTGATGGTTTTCGTTCCAATCACAATTGCAATCCCAGAATTTTAACAAGCTGTTAATTATTCTTCATTAGGTGTTTGTCATATTTAGAGGGATTATTTACCCTCTTAAGCCACATTATGTTAGCAGTAGCTATCCATGTAATGAATAATATAAATCCAATATTCTCATTGTGCTATATTGCAAATAACTACAAAAAGAAAATTCTTTAATTGATCAAATTAAAAACTGAGGTGAATCAATAGGCTCCTAATTGGTGAAATTGTGGACACATGGCCACTAAAACTAACCATTTGATAAATAATGAAGAAAAGACAAAGCAAATGATAATGAGCCAAATCTGCACTGTGTTAATACATTTAAGGAAAAAATTGTGAGGGAACTTAAAAACACATGTACCTAATTAGGAGCCAACGGATTCACCCCAGTCTTTAATTTGATAAGTTTAAAAATTACCTATTTGCAATATAGCCCAACGAACACATTAGGAACATGGGAATTTTATTCTTTGCGGCATGCATAGCTATTTCTTACATGATGTGGCTTAAGAGGGTAAACAATCCCTCTTGAAACATGAAAAGCACCAAATTAAGAAAAATTAACAGCTTGTTAGAATTTTCGGATTGCAATTGTGGTTGGAATGAAAACCAGCCTACACAGTGGTCCCAGAGGACCGAGTTTGAAAACCAATGATCTATCGTTATCTAGAAAAAAAAAACACAGATAGTGTAGCTAGCTAGCTCATAACCTAATGTTAGTTGATAAATTCTCTACATGTTTTAAGACGACAAATTCTTGAACGATAGGATCTCGTGCTGTTTTGGCAGGCACATTAGACAGCGTAATCTGTAGGAATCGTTTTTTGTACAGTTCGCCTAAATAAGGCCATGGATGGTGAATGGCATTATACATATATGATTAAATATTTTGCTGCACTGCAACAAATGATGATCCCTTTCTGTACTCTTTTCAGCTACAAGAGATTCAGCAATGAACAGCCTATCAACGGTCGGAGAAAGAAGACGCGCATTGAAAAAACAAAACAAATTTTTTTGAAGGCGCGCATATTGGTCAACTTGGTTCCGCTTCCTTTGCATTTAAATAAATGAAAACAAATGGATGAAAATGTTTCTTTTCAAAAACACTGTAAGCAAAGTAAAGACACTGTTTTAGAAATGTAGTAAGTAGAAAGCACCGGTTTTTGATTTAAAATGTAGTGGGTAAAAGTGAAAAGTCCCGTATAAAATAATACAGTACAGATACGTGAAAAACATACTTAAAGGTTGTATCAGCGATTTTGGGTGGAAACATAAATGATCACATTCATCTGATTTTTCCTCACGATCCGCTAGCTGCCCGCCCCATAAGCAGGCCATCAAAAAACCGCGTCTCTGTAGGCAGCCTATGCTCCGAGATCGTACACAAAAACAAATGGTACTACCAACCACTCAAAACCAAAATAAACAGTATTCCAACCAATCACAATGATCTGCACAAACGCTAATACTCTTATCTCGCTGAAATCTTGACGGATTTACAAACGGTTTGGTTTCTTACAAACGTTATTAACGTGGTTATAATTCTGGATGTTTGAACACTATTTTTTAAAACATAACATAATTATTCATAAGTATGTTTGTTTGGGATTTCGCTTCAGAAGTGACGTCACCCAAAATCGCTGATACAACCTTTAAAGGGTAAGTTCGCTATTTGGACCTTGGACCCTATTTGCAGTCTGTCTTCCATGAACCTGACACATTGAGTCCATTTTTTCGCTGATCGGTCCAGTATTGAGTTCGCTACAGATTTCCTGTAGGCTCTCACTGGGCTACAATAGAAGTCAAGGGGGCAATTGTAAATGTTATGGAAAAACAACGATAAATGTGCTTTTATAGCTCAGTGTGTATTCTTACAGTCTCAGTATGCTCTCCTGTGAAATGTAGGCTATCGCAAACGCAAACCGAACGTTGAAACAACAGTTCCATTTGAAACAGAACTATTTCTCCGACCGCACTACCTTGCACTGACTTCGGATAACATTACCTGCCCAACTTCAGCCTCTCTCTCTTCTCTTGCTCTCTTATCATCCATCTCTTGTAGTTCCGTGTCCGTGTATTCTGGCTCAAATCTGTAGCCAGTAACGTCAGTCAAAATCGAATTCTTCATCTTCGTAATCATTATAGTAATCCATCATCCAAGTTTTTTTGTGCAAAGTGTAGCCTACGTTGCTGCAGGTAAACAAACGCAGACTGCTCACCTAGATAGTTTCGTAAACGGCCGGCACACCTTCCCGCTCCCCTACCCCCGACACATAGTACTCCGCGGGAGCAGCGAAAACAAGCAACAGAGAAATGCTTACTTCCAAGCCATGCCAAGCACGTAAAAATGTTCGGATTGAGATACATTTCACAGGAGAGCATACTGAGACCGGTAACAATACACCCTGAGCTTCCCGTCTCATTTATTGTACATGAAAGCACATTTATCGTTGTTTTTGCATAACATTTATAATTGCCCCGTTGACTTCTATTGTAGCCCAGTGAGAGCCTACAGGAAATCTGTAGCGAACTTAATACTGGACCGATCAGCGAAAAAATTGACTCAATGTGTCAGGTTCATGGAAGACAGACTGCAAATAGGGTCCAAGGTCCAAAATAGCGAACTTACCCTTTAAGTACAGTAACGGAGTATTTGTACTTCGTTACGTTCCACCTCTGGAAATGACTCAACCAACAAAGAAGATTCCAAGCAAGCAAAAGGAGCAGAGAACAACGTTCTCAACTGTTGTTTGCCGCAAAACGTTCTGTTTTGAACTCGGTTAAGTTTTGTGTTTTTGCTATCTATCTATCTTTCAGCTAGCCGATCTACAGTATCTATCTGTTTGTTAGTAGACGGCTGATTTCGAAACAAAGCCCAATCTACTGTGTCCTGTGTGTTAGCATGTGTACTGCTTACTGCATACTGTTTGTTACAGTATGCAAAAAATATCCTCAATACTATCTAAGTATATCATCCGGGGATTTAAAGTACATTACATTTACAGAACGTTTTGCCTCCTTAACTTTCTCATCCAGTGTAGCTTCTCATACTCAATAGTATCGAGGGACGTTGATTCGGACACAGCCTTTGTTTAACACAAACCAAGCCTTTGCTGGCTAAGCTAACTGGTTAGCTATCTAGCTAGCCACGTGTCCAAACAATATCATTTTTGTTCGCCGTGATATTCTTATCTATCTATCTACCAGTCTTTTAATACAAACCAAGCCTTTGCTAACTAAGTTGACAGTTAGCTATCTAGCGCATACCAAACAATTATCTTTCCATAAAGTTCAATAGGAAAATGAGTCAGGAGAAACAACCCTTAAAGTTATCCATCCATATCTACTGCATATCTGGCAGCAGAGTGATGGTTTGAGGCTTGTTTGATAGCTCAGACCCTTGATGACTTACAACCATTTAGCCAACCATGTGACCCATACTGTTCCAACATAATTTAGACCACTCTAGACCACCCCCCCCAATTCCCATAGAGATGCATTCAAATGCAGAAAGGTTATAGTATCACTTGCAAGAGTGAACCATAAAATAAGATATCTTTTAAAGAGTCTTTTAAAGTTGTTGGGTCACAGACATCAGAAAGTCATGGCATGCAAATGATATGCAACCAAATATTAAATATGATGACTTTATTTAAGTTTGTTAATTTGTAAATTTTTGCCCTAAATTGGGGGGGCTGTGTTTAAAAAGGGCTACAATTGCTACACAGTTCACCTAATATGGATCTAAAAACCCTCAAATTAAAGCTGAAAGTTTGCACTTTAACCACATAGTCACTGTTCCATTTCAAATTCAATGTTCTGGAGTACAAAGCCTAAACAACAAAAATTGTGTCACTGCCCGAATACTTTCCATCCACACTGTATATAATGCTCTAGGACTATACTCTCAATTTGTGCTCCTTCAGAGACTTTGATGCAAGGACTATGTCTCTGCTTGATATTGTGTATGTCCGTCCAGCTGCCGTCACTGGTTCAACCACCACTAGCACATCTGGGTGGTCCATCACAAGTGTATCAGGACAGCAGGACGGTATGGGAACGTGTACGATGGAGATGGTCCATGGAGATGCAGAAAGCTCAATCTTATTTCTCCAGTGCTGGGTATGGTCTCTTCAGCACAGCCCAGCCACCAGCTATTATCATATGCAACCACAACGTAACCTTTGACGCTTGCCAAGTCGAGTGATTCCTGAAGTGAGCACACCCTTTCAATCCTGCTTTCGGAGTATGCTGAAAAGGGCCGGACATCCACTTTGTCAATTGAGAGTGGACGAAAGATGTGTAATTTCTGAGAACCAGGAATTGTTCTTGGTCTTCAGCTTCATGTTGATACATTTCTGTAGTGGCAAACAGAGTGGATGTTCTTGATATTGGACTGGGCAAATTCAAACTGCTGGCGTGCCCATCAATGGGTCGTTGCAGACTAGCCTGGGTAGCAAGGCGCTTGACTGTCCCTCCAACTCCATCAGATGGGCCTTTGCTGTGTGACGTTGCAAAGAAGTGCCATTCTGCAGATAAACCAAAATCCACCTCATGATGGCACAAATTGATGAAATTTTTCAGGTTTTTGTACTGACCTGCACAACCATATGAAAAGTAGATCTTCTTTGGACACCCAGTAGTCTTATCGAGGAACTCAAGAGCTCACCTTTAGCTTGTCTCTCTTTGTTTTGGTGTCTCATTCTATTTTCTGTGTTCTCCTCTTTATTGGAACTTCTTCTTTTGATTTAGTCTATCATTTGATTAATTCATGGGCAGCCATGGGGTGTGACTTGCACCCCTATATTCACCTGATACCCTTTTACGCCATTATATTTATTTCAGGGCGTATTTATTGCAAGACGTATTTATTTCATGGCGTATTTATTTCAAAACGACTCGGCCTGTCAGTCAACATGAAAGGGGCAGGGTCAGTTATGATCATTGGTTGCTCAGTCCATAGATATAAAACACTAGGGCTGCCTCCCAATATTCTTCACTCCCCCTCACTACCACTGCTCTCCAACCCGGAAGTATGCAAAACTGCCAGAACGTTTAGAGTAGTCTTGTGCCATCGTGTGCAAGGCAGCATCGTCCCATCGAGCCCTCTAGCCATCGCCGATGGTCGATTCTATCGAGGGGTGTGCGGGGGTGGGGGCGGGGCTATTGAACAGCTTACTTAGCTTGCTTACTTATTATGGCATACCATTGCAAATTGTATTCACTATTTTGTCCAAATATAATAAAGAATAATATACAACAGATTTCACGTCTATTCTAGATTAGCTAGTAGTGGCAATTTAACTCACCTGGCCACTGTCCAACGAGACAGTCAGCATCAAGGTCAGCGCTCAGGAGCTATAGTTTCCCTAAGCCTTTCTGCGCCCTCGTCTGTTTTATAGCAATTCGTTTCATTTTACTAATTTCATTTCATTTTGTGAAGAAGCTAGACGAGCAGTCATCACGTTCATTATCATTTTAGTCTTGTGAGCGATTCACAAGATCCCCTTTATGCCGCGTGCCATCCCGCACAGTCTATCTCCATCTGCACGTAACTTCTCTCACTTAGCACTATCGGGTTAGACCTTTTTAACTAACCTAATGTAATCAAAAATACATAATTTACCCTGAAACGAATTATTTTTATTGATAATCAGAAACTTTTTATAGCATAAACCTATAAAATAAAGAGACTATAGGCTTACGTTTGACTGAAGATTTTTTTTCGTTATAGGGGACTTTTTTCACTGATGAAATGGTTAAGCTAGGCTATATTACATTGTAAATTACATTATTTACTATTCTACATAAACCTGTTGAATCAATTTGAGATTATAGCAACTCCTAAATCGTTTCAATGTTTCGCTTGAGTGACGAAGACGTTCTGTGTCATCCAATCTAGTTTATTTCACCTTTTCATCCAATCTAGTTTATTTCTCTGATCACATCTTTCATTAGTCTACAGTCAGATTGTACAATATTAGGCTATATTTGTTTCCATGCCCCGAGTCCGACACCGGAAAGCTTGTTGTGCTGTTAGAATAAAAAGGCTGTTGAGGGATAGGCTATATGGCTACAGCTCACCACTCCGTAGCCTAAGCCTACACTCCGTTCTAGACTGAACAATAGTTTATCAATAGCACTATTGAATACGAAATATAATTTCTTTAATTAGACCTGAATGAAATTATATAGTTAGTTGCACTGTGGTCTAACAGAAGATAGGCTATCAGCGTGATTTTGCTCAATCCAGGTAAATTATGGCGCCGTTGCGCTGCATAGGCGATCACATTTCAAAGACGCAGACAACACGTTACATTGTAAATGCATGGTAGAGTAGAAAATTTATTAAAAACACAGAATGAGGGGCGAAATTTTTTATTTTATTTTAAGAATTAAAAAAAAAAAATTTGTACAGGCATCGACAAAGATAGATAGCCATCGCCGATGGGTTCAACCATTGTCAATAGTCGATTCCATCGACCCAAGCCTAGTTTAGAGTACAAGTAGTTGCATGTAAAGTACACAATGTACTTGACATTAAAACACCCAATTTGTAACTATTTGTAAGTAATGTGTAGCCAAATCACAACACAACACAACACAAATTAAAACACAAAGATCCGTTTCCGGGGCAAGGAAGAGAGGAGGTGGTCGTGAAAGGCTGCGTCCTAATATTCTTCACTCCCCACCTCCTTTCCTCCACTCCCCCACCACCACTCCTCTCCTACCTGGAAGTATGCAAAACTGCCTGAATGTTTCGAGTTCCAGCCTGGTCTCACTCCCAAGTCGTCACATAGCGACGCTTGGGCAGCTCCTACGGCGTCATCCTTTAGACGCAGAAGGAGGCCTTTTGCGTCATTATTTGACGCACTCGTCTCGAATTTACGAATCCTACTATGGCGAAGGCTTTGCTCATGATAACCGACTGCGAGCATGCCCGCTCAGTCTTCGCCGTGTGCGCGGAGATCTTTCTGAGTTCGTGATTCCCGTACCCCACCCCCAACCCCTAAACATAACCTCACAGGAGTTCATGTAACTCGGGCTCATGCCCGAACTGTTAAGATAGTGGGCGAGCCCGACCACAAGAGTTCACGTAACTCTCTACCAGATGAAGAAAAAATAAAAATAAAAAAGCATAATATTGAACTGCCACAACCAAAGACAAATTATGTGGCCACAACCGTCAATATACGACGCAAAAGGCTGCGTCAATATACGACGCAAAAGGCTACCTTTGGCGTCACATAGCGACGCTTGGGCAGAAGCGTCGCTATGTGACGAGTCCGCGTGAGACCACGTTGCGAGTTCAAGTATTTGCATGCACAGTATTGGGATGGCAGGTATGCCATCCGCCAAGTTATGGCTTGGTGGGGCATGCCCCATACCTATACAGCACCGAGAGTTTGGCACTTTTCAGGGTTTCCTACAGAAGTAACCACAATGACCATAGACTCTCAGCCCTTAAAAACATTAACTTCTGTATGTTCTGACCTCATGTAACCACACAGCATTCAGATACAACTTCACACATCCACACAATAAAGCCCCAAACTTGGGTTATTTTGCCGTTTTTCTCCTTCCTCTTCTTCTTCTTCTTCCTATTTTTCCTGCCAAACTGCCTGCCTCCGTCGCGATGTTATCCAATGGGGAGAATTATTCTTTGAGGGTATGGTCCGTATACCTGCTCATCAAGCTTATCGCCCAATAAAAACGCTTCATACTAATGTTTATTAATGTTAATATAGCTAATGGCTTCATGGTTTTCAAGAAGCTACTGTGGCCTAATGGTTAGAGTTGCTGTCTCTCACATAGAGGATTGTGGGTGCGAGCCCAGCAGGGCACATGCTTATTTTCCACAAAAACAATGTGCAACTGTTAAGTACTTTTTACTTAACAGTTCATTTATTAGACTGTTATTTTTTCACATTAACACATTAACGTATTTTTATTGCAAAGGCAAAAGAGGTTTCCAATATTAACTGTTCAATGTTTCACTTGTATTGTACTATATCACACCCTCCCCAAACCAGATGCTCGCTCTTGTCTGGTTTGGGGAGGGTGTTACGCTCTGCTCTTGCGGTCATGACTGACTGACTGTGGAAACCGAACCTCAACGTACCCTTGCCTCGGCCAACATTTCTTTGTTCATTAATTTCTTCACTTCAGCTCTGTTCACTTTATCCTTTTCACACAACACAATTTCACCATAAAATCAACGACTAGGAAAATTACAAATTTACGATAATAGCCTACATTAAGAATTGATGACAGTCTCCTTTAAGCTGCAATCCTTTGAGAGATCGGATTTATAAACCGCCAATTCCCCAAACATATCTGTTTCATGGTTAGTCACTTAAAAAAAAAACTTTAAAAAAACAATAGCCTCCAAACGTGGCTCTAGTCTACGCTACTCTGCAGATAATTTAGCTTACTGCAAACACTTTTACTTATAATAATAATAATAAGAAGGAGAATAATAATCTCTGTTATGTACTTTCTTAGTAGTATCTATTGTTTTCTTTCTGGCTAAGATTCCTGGGAAATATGCATTGTCCAATTAAGCTTGTTAGCCAACGTTACTGGTGCCAGAGAAACGTCAGTCTGCTTCTAGTCAGGAAGCAGATACAAGCTAGGCTACTATGAAGCGAATCAACATGCCTTATAGCCTACAGTCATTGCACTACAAAAAACTAAACTAAACCTAGCTGTCTGGTACCAAAACATTTAATGCAGGTAACGTTCTACACTACCGGAAAAAAAAACTGCCATCTGCTGTGCTTATGAACTCACTAGCTCGCTTGCTAGCTCGTAGCCCACACATGTAAGGTTGGAGTTACACATCCGGCAATCCAGTGTTGAATAGCCTAATGTTAAATGTATTTCATTTTCTATAGAATACTAATAGTCCTATTTTAAAACTGTATTTCCATATTTTACTGATGGAAACTATTTAGGCTGTACTAGCTATTTAGGCCGTATGTCTTTCAGCAATAATGTGTTTGCGTCTAGCATGTCTCCATATAGACTTGGTTCATTAATTTACATCAGGGGTGTCCAAACTTTTTTCACTGAGGGCCACATACAGAAAAATGGGCTGGGCCACTCACTAGAGGTGAGGTATATCGCCTCACCTCTAGTGTATTCAAGTTAGCAAAATCAATCAAATGTAGGTAAATTATGCTTGATAATTGAATATGCTTAAAGAAAAAAAAACAGCCTACATCACAGCTTTCCATTAATGGGCTTTCCATTTATTTTGTTACAAAAAGGGCTGGAAGCTCATTCTCAAAACAGCAGCCTCAGATTGCTTCTTAGTCAGGATGGTGATCCCCCTTCACAGCCCTGTATAAAGGGGGAAAATAAGGGGAAAAGGGGATGGGTATATTTCAAGCTTGTTATGAAAATAAGTTATTGGGCTTGTTAACACATCAACTAACATTTGTTAGAAAATGTTATCAACTTTAATTGACTGAATTTATTGAAAAATTGGGCTTATTAACACATGAATACTGTGTAATATATTTTTAACTCACCTATAATGGGAACAGCGTTGCACTCAGTGGGAGCAGTGATGCTGTGCTTTGGACTGAAGGATGGCTGGCAGGTCAGGAGTAAGTTTGGTGGTTGAGATGCGAAGGACATCACAGAGATGGCTGTCAGTCATTTTGGTTCTCAATCTGCTTTTGTTCAGAGTTAACAAAGAAAATGTTTGCTCACATATGTATGTTGAGCCGAACACTCATCATCCTTTTTGCATGGCGTCTCATCAGAGGAAACTTGGCGTTTTCCAAGCTCCGGTAGAAGTCGGGTAGGGAGAGAAGCTGATGTTGATTCTTCAGGGAATCATCACACTGCATTTCGATAAGTTCTAACTGCAGACTCTCTTCCACTTCTTCTGCATCCATCAGGAAAGGAGTAGAAAACAGCTTGATTTCTTTCTCAATGACAGAAAAATCTTGGAAGCGCTGACTGAATTCTGTCATGAGAGATGTGATCACAGACACATATTTCCCCTTTTTAGCAGAAACGTTGGCCTTTGGAAAAGCACATTTGATTTCGGACAGCGTGGGGAAGTGCGCAACATTGAAGTTGCGTAGTTGTGTCTCAAAGAGACGGAGCTTCACACAGAATGCTTTCATGTGCGCATAAAGTTGTGGTACAAGCTGGTCTTTGCCTTGTAGGCTCTTGTTCAGTGTGTTAAGATGATCAGTAAGATCAACTAAAAATGCCAGGTCTGCCAACCATAGAGGGTCACTCAGCTCATGAAGAGGTCGGTCCTTCTCTTTCAAAAACTGGTCGATTTCTGATCTCAGGGAATAGAACCGCTGCAGCACGGAGCCACGACTTAGCCAGCGCACATCAGAATGGTAGAGTAGGTCCCCGTATTCAGCATCAACATCAGATAGTAAAGCTTGAAATTCTCTGTGGTAGAGCCCTCGTGCTCGAATTACGTTGACAGTTTTCACAACAGTGTTCATCACATCGCCAAGCTGGATTGTCTTGGCACAGAGGGCTTCTTGGTGGATGATACAGTGCATTTTGTAAGCAATAATGACCGAGGAGCCGGGCATTACACAGTTTAAATGCCCGACGCGGAGGTAGTAAATTTCCCTCCGCGAAGGGCATTTAAACTGGGTAATGCCCGGCTCCGAGGTCATTATTGCGCTTATACCATGGTTACCAACAATTATTATATATAGTCACATTTATATTTATTGATTTTTATCGACTTCATCTCGTTGCTAATTCTATTTCTGGTTACTAGTTCTATTTTGTTCGTAGTTATGCAAAAACCTCTCGTTGGTAGTTCTGAAAACAATTGATTCTATAAGGAAGCAAATAGTTCCTTCTCAACTTTATACCATAAAATTGGCACCAATTTTGGTTATTTTTGTCATTAGTTACATTATTTAAGAAAATTGCATGAAACCGCAACTCAATTTACCTCCCTCTCTCCGTCTTGCTTTTTAAAAATGCTTTGGTCACGCAGCCTATTTTAAACAGCCCAGGCTAAGGAAATTGCATTTCATGATCTGCATCATGAGATGGGAACATCTGAAAAAAATAGCCTACTGTAGATAGAGTTTGTTACTGTTAGATGTAACTTGTCATATCTAAGACATTTCGCTGGATAAAATGTCAGCAAAAATAACCAAAATTGGTGCCAATTGTATGTTATAACCGAGAAGGAACTATTTTTTCCCCCGATAGAATCAATTATTTTCAGAACTAACGACGAGAGGGTTTGCATAGCAACGCACTTAAATAGAACTAGTAACGAGAAATAGAATTAGCAACGAGATGTTTTCTGTTCAATTAGAACTACCAACCAGCTGTTTTGCATGACAACGCAAAAACAACAAGCCCAAAGAGCTGCGGAAGTATATTTAAATTTCAGCTGATTAAATCGATAAAAATCTATAAATATGAAAGTAACTATATAATCATTGTTGGTAACCATGGTATAAGCGCAATAATCAACTCCGAGGTGTGCGTTACACGGTTTTAACCGCACTCCGCTGAGGCAACCACCCTCCGCTTCGCGTCGGGTGGTTCTTCGCCTCAACGTCGTGCGGTTAAAACCGTGTAACGCACACCTCGTCGTTGATTATTGCTTACTTCACCTCCGCTCTCTTGCACCTAGGCGCACACCATAGAGGCCATTCCTTTGCGCTCGCCTGTCATAGCTGGAGCCCCATCCGTTGTAATTCCACACAGCTTGTCCCATTTAAGTCCCATATTGTCAATTGCATCTGACACAGCTTCAAAAATGTCCTTACCCGTTGTTGTGCCCTTTAGACTCCTAAGATCAAGCAGCTCTTCCGTAATGTCAAATCCCCGCAAAAAAATTAACAACTGTGCGGTGTCTGTGGCATCTGTGCTCTCATCACATGCAATCGAGTAAAAATCAAAAGCACAAGCTTTATCTGACACTTAATGTTTTAAGTCAGCTGACAAGTCTTCTATTCGCCGCACAACTGTGTTTCTGGCCATTCTAACGTTGTTGAATTCATGCATTTTTTCCGGGCACATTATTCCTGCGACTTTAGTGAGGCACTGTTTTATGAAGTCACCATCTGAGAAAGGTTTCCCGTGTCGGGCAATGAGTTGAGCTACCTCTTAGCTGGATTTTGTGGAATTTTCTTGTCTTTTGCTAGCACGGAAAAAATACTGTTGTTGAGCGAGCAGGCTAGCTGCCATTTGCAACTTTCTGTTCTCGCTCGGCGCCAGTGTAGGATGTGTAGGTCTGATGTTTGGTTTCATAGTGTCGTCGTACATTATACTCTTTCATCACTGCAACAGTTTCTTTGCAAATCAAACAGACACACTTCCCCTTGACTACTATGAAGAAATATTCATTTTTTCAAAACAGTAGCTCCACCTAGTGTTAAAACTAAGAATTACAATACAGTCAAGCGCAAGTTTCATGTGTGGGACATATTCCATTATACTTTTAGAATTTGCTGCGGGCCAATTAAAAATGGCCCGCGGACCGTAGTTTGGACACCGCTGATTTACATGCTTCTTCATGATCTATAGCTCAGGTGGTGCTGTTCATTGTCTTTCATTACACATTAAATACTGCTCATCTACAAACTCTTTTAGTGTAATTGTGTGCTGTCTGTAATAGGATAACTGTTCTCCTTCTTGTCAATAGAGGGAGTTATGGTTACGCGAATGTCTGCATGCATTTCTTTGGAATGCATGTCTCTCTCCGTGTTTATCTTCATGCATTATTCATCATTAGTTAGCTACAAAAAATAAGTGATATCAGATCAAAAACGTCTACTACGTTAAAAAAAAGCCAAGTTACTCACATATAGCCTACATAGTGCTGTCTATAAGTTCTTAATTCCAACTTGCAAAAACTAGACCTGCCTTTAAAAGTATTGATATCAAAATGTGGCCAAGTTACAACTAACAATATTGCCTATCGTAGCTCACACTAAATAAACTAGCTCTATTCCAAAGCAATGCTATCCAAACTTTCCTAAATTATTTAATGCAACTTGGCCCTGTGTTTCTTCATCTTACCATCTCAAGAGAATGTGGTCAATGAAACTGTATGTGCCACATCAATCTGCAAAATGAAAATAATTTATAGTGGAAATACTCTGATTCAGATGTGTTGCACTTAGAAATTAAACAGAATAATTACTACACTATAGGGCATGTTTGAACAATTGTCTGCATCCACTGCTTTGGGTCTATGAAAAGCACAGAATGAATAAAATGTATTATTATTATAATTATTATTATTATTATGTATTTATTTATTTATTTATTTATTTGGATTTCTATCAAAACCTGTGCAGTCCTACAGAGCATAGATATCCTTGTGTTCACAAAATTCTGTTTGCAAATATCATAAATACTATTATGTTAAGAAAATTGGTACTATTACTTATTTGCCACCATCTGACCCACAAACATGTCTGGATACGTTTGTAAAAATGCTATATGTACGCTATTTTCTAGGTAAGAATATTACGCATTTTTATCTGCATTTATTTATTCAATACCCCTTTCTGTATTGTACATGATGTTTCTTGATATAAATGTCTGTTTGTGAATTGTAAAAGTTAACATTTTAAAACCTGTACATTTTCTAAAGTAAACTTGCCAACAAAGTACAACCATATCCTTTCTGGAGTGTAATTATTCATCAACTGTTAAAAACATTCATTGAAATCATATGTTGTTCCATGAGGCACAATCTCTTCACATGCAAAGATGAAGAAACACAGGGCCAAGTTGCATTAAATAATTTAGGAAAGTTTGGATAGCATTGCTTTGGAATAGAGCTAGTTTATTTAGTGTGAGCTACGATAGCCAATATTGTTAGTTGTAACTTGGCCACATTTTGATATCAATACTTTTAAAGGCAGGCCTAGTTTTTGCAAGTTGGAATTAAGAACTCATAGACAGCACTATGTAGGCTATGCGTGAGTAACTTGGCTTTTTTTTTTTTACATCGTAGACGTTTTTGATCTGATACAATGTACCTGACATTGCGGATTGCGTCAAGACATTAATTAATATGTAACCATTAATACGTAATTAAGATAATGAGCAACATTAGATTAAAAGACAAAGATCCGTTTCCGGGGCATGGAGGAGAGGAGGTGGTAGTGGAGGAAAGGAGGGTGAATTTTTCGAGTAGCCTATTGGGACACACCGAGGAAAGGAGGGTGCATTTTTAGAGTATAGGGACGCACCCAGTAGCTATACCGCTCAGATTTTTGCGCAGCTGCCGTATTAGGCGATCAAGATCAGCGTATTTTGGTTGTGTATTGACAGATGCAGACTTCTCCTGATAAAATATAGCCTACTATAACTCGCTTAATTCTCAACTAGGCTAATTTTAATGAAATTTGACTTGTTATAAACGTGAGAAATGTCTGCATAACACAGGTTATTTCCAAATTTTCCAGAACAGCTTGCCTATCTGTAAAACACCCTTTTAGTTATAGCCTAGCATAGACTACAGTTGTCTCAAAATGTTTTTTCAAAATGTTTTTTTTTTGTTGTTGTAAATTTCCAAATCCAAGCGGCGATAGTCCGATCATAGCCTAGCAACCGTTACTAGGCAGTGGACCTCCGTCAAGCTTTCCTAGTTGTATGTTAGCTTGTCATCATGGTCAAACGGTGAAATTGGGGAACCTGCAAAACTGACACTCCTTATCCAAAGTTTGGAGGAGGATGTCATTTTTCCCCGTTTCCAAAACCCAATGACGAAGCACATCTAACATTATGTTTGCTCCAAGGTAAAACGCTAACGTTAGTTAACATCAACGTTACCCTTATTTTGGTGTTAATAGCTTCCATAACTGAAAAAATAAACTAGCTACACAATGGTAGCCAATTGACTGAAAAAAAAAAGTTGGTCTAACAATGCAATGTTAATCACATCCTTAGCTTTGGCAATCCGTAACGGACGTCAGTTGTTATAGCTACTGTTTACGTTAGCTCTATCTAAAAAGGGACACAGTTAAACTTTACAAGAAGGAAAGAAAATCACGGTTCTCTAACAAACATGTTATTCCCGCAATTTGTTAGTGGGAAGCCAAGTCCCAAGTAACGTTAGTTACCCAAACACTTGCTGCTGTCTGTGCAACTACTGCTGCTGATAGTGAAACTGCAGTTACATGCCGACCACCTCCAATTAAAATGTTGGTAAGCTAAAAACATGAATAATGCAATAACGTAATGGCCACTAAATAGACAAAGTATTGGAGCATTTAATAGTTTGTGAAATAATATCAAACTCTAGTTTGAGCCATTTAATTTGAAACTAAATTTAATCTCACCTCAAATTTAAATTGACAGAATTTTTATTTAATACAAAAGAATGTCCACTTCCGTAGTGTGAAATCAATACTGTGCTGTTGTAACTAGGCATTTTAAAGCCAAAGCGAGCGCATCTAACATTAGCTGGCTAGTTACCACTTAGCTACTGTGCACGACGCTGAAGTTGGCTCCCGATTCGGAATTGCCGGTCCACCTTAAATCGGTTGCGAAAAGCGATTGTATGCTTTCACGGTCATCCTTCCGCTTTTTTCTCCGCTAAATCTAATTGGCTCAACATTCTGATAGCCTAGTTGTGTGTGTGTATACATACATATATTTATTTATTTATTTATTTTGGATACTGCACCGTTTTGAAATAATCGCACTCCAAACTTCCTATGTCCACCAATGTAAATTACTGAAAAAGGTGAAATTTTGAATAGGATTTTCTTGCCAATTTTAGAACGTCTCAAACTTTTGACACTTGGGTATGAGAGAAGAGGTTCTCCACTATTTCTGACCCGAGTTGGGTGAAATATTACTGTAGCATTTTTGAAATAATCCCACTTCAAACTTTCTATGTAATCCAATGTAAATCGACTGAAAAAGGTGAAATTTTGAATAGGATTTTCTTGCCAATTTTAGAACGTCTCAAACTTTTGACACTAGGGTATAAGAGAAGAGGTCCTCCACTATATCTGACCCGAGTTGGGTGAAATATTACTGTAGGATTTTGAAATAATCCCACTTCAAACTTTCTATGTAATCCAATGTCAATCTACAGAATAAAACTTTGAATTTTGAATCGGAATTTCTTGCCAATTTTAAAACGTCTCAAACTTCTGACACTTGGATATGAGAGAGGAAGAAGGTTCTATTTCATATTGTTCAATACGGCATGGTATGGGAGGAGACTGAATAGCAAATTAACCACCACTACGGGAGGAACCACGTCACGCCATAAATATGGCGCTTGTACGCCATCCGGCCTTTTTTTTGTCTCAGTTTGAGCTGAGACTGGTTTGTATGGTACCCTTTAGAATTTCTTGCCTCTCCCTATTGCCTGGAGCTACGTCCTGAACGGAGTATGCTTTCTGGGGCTTTCCCTCCCCAGCAACGCGGAATCACGGTTTGTTGCTGTTTGTTTGGCTACCATTACTCGGTAGGGTTGTTACCTTTTGTTAGGCAGTTCACTGCCGGTTTTCCTTGCAGAAGTAGATCGGGTTATGCCGATATCTTCTGATTGTATTTTGTCCTGTTGAGGCATTGAATTTTCTTTCTCCTTGTTGTTACTAAGAAAGGGAAAAGGGACAAGCCGGAAGTAGCCTCTGTGTCAGTGGACACACGCTACCTGAGGTTTTAGCGGTCTCTGGCGGCCCTTCAGTGCTACTGATTCGGGCCTACTGCTAGCCGCCTGCGCCAGCCTACTAGCACTCTGCTTGGTTGGCTTAGCTAGCCGACACTACGCTGTCTGTGGTGTGTTGGAGGGATTTCCCCAGGATATGTCCTCCGCTACCCCCCAGTAACCTTGCTATGGCGCCCACGTACCCGATGTCCTTCAGTGCTCAGCACCTTGGAGTCGGGGGTACAAGCTCCAGTTCACACGCGGCCGGAGAGGGCTCAACTGCTTCCTAAAGCGCCTGCCCTTGCACATGCTCTGCCATTCCAGTCTCCCCCTACTGGTGGGAGACAGCGATTGGTTCACATCTGCGTCCCTGCCGGATGTATACTTCCATATCCCCATACACCGGGATCACCGGAAGTACCTCCGCTTTTCCTTCCAAGGCAAAGGGTACGATCACTCGGTCCTCTCCTTCGGCCTAGCCCTGGCCCCACACACTTTTTATGAAGTGCAAGGAGACACGCTGATCCCACTCTGTCACTAAGGGATTCGCATTGCGAAATACCTGGACGACTGGCTAATCTGCAATCCTTCAGAGGATCAAGCCAGAAGGGATACAAGGTCAGTACTGGCCCACTTAGCTAGCTTGGGCCTGACCCTGAACAGGGGAAAAGAGCCACCTCAGCCCCTCCAGAGAGAGGGTTTTCCTGGGCCCGATTTTGGTCTCAATGTCCATGCAGGCCCCTCTGACCCAGAGAGGCAGCATGTTTTTGATGGACAGTCTGTCCCACTTTGCTGCAGCGCAGCAGGTGACAGTAAACATTAACCGGAGGTTGCTTGGCTTGATGGCTTCAGCGGGCCCAGGTGGTGCCACTTGGGCTGCTGCATACGTGTCCATTACAGCGTTGGGCGGCAGCACAGGGAGTAAGCCCGCACGAGGACAGGCGGCAACTCCTCCCTATTTACCCAGTGTGTTACCTAGGGTGACGACCACCATGGACGCCTCCAAGACTGGCTGGGAGCGGTCGGAGAGGGTCATTCCCTACAAGGGTTGTGAAGCTACTCATGGGTCGGGAAGCACATCAACCTGCCAGAAACGGAGGCAGTGCATCAGGCATTGACCCATTCCTCCCAGTGGTCCGACACAGACAGGTTCTTCTCCGGACAGACAATTCCACTGTGGTCTCCTACCTCAACCAACAGGGTGGGCTTTGGTCTCCAACTCGACATGCAAAGCATGTCAACTCCTGCTGTGGGCACAGGCCTAGGGTATGTCCCCGAAGGCAGTACATGTACTGGGCACAATCAATGTGGAAGCCGATAGGCTGTCCAGGGGTGGCCTGAGAGCGGGGAAATGGTGCCTGCACCCAGACAGTGCAGTTCATTTAGGGAGTTGCTAGTGGGCACCCCTTCGCGCCTCCCGACCAGAGCGGATTTGCTGCTGCAGGCCTGCTATGGCAACCAAATCCACAGTTGTATGACCTGCTTGGCCCCTAGATGGGAGTGGCCACAGGGCCTGGGGCCAGCAGTACTGGAAACATTTCAGGCATCAAAGCCCCATCTACTAGGGCGCTCTACGCTGGGAAGTGGGCAGATGTTAGCTGCTGGTTTACCCAATTATGACAGTTCAGTCGTTTTGGCATTCCTCCAGTCCCTCTTCAAAGAGGGGCTAGTGGAGTCCACGCTAAGGTGTTATCTGGCAGCCATATTTGACAGCCATGAGCGTATTGAGGGCCTGATGGTGGGGTCTCACCCTCTCGCCAGCCAGTTTCCCTGAGGAGCCAGGTGGCTTTGCCCACCCAGGTCTAACTTAGTCCCTTCGTGGGACTTACAACTGGCTTTGAATCCACTCACTGAGCCGCCTTTTGAGCTGGATGGACTCAGTCTAACCTTGAAGACTGCATTCCTGCTCGCTATCGCCTCCGCGAGGCGTGTGAGCGAGCTGCATGCACTGTCAGTAAAACCCTCCTGTATGCGGTTGGGTGACAGTAGCTCATCGGTCTTTCTGCTTCTTAACCTTGTGTTTCAGCCTAAGGCCCTCTCGCGGTCGTACATCTCTGTCTATGGTGTTGGAGCCGTTTCACCATCCTCCCCACGAGACCCCTGAAGAAGCCAGGCTGCACTCACTGTGCCCCGCCCGGGCTCTACGGTCTTTTATCTCCTGCACAAGTGCAGTGAGGAAGACCAAAAATCCTTTTATTGTTTTGGAGGGGCTATGAAGGGCTTTGCCCTATTGTACAGCACGCGGCCCTCTGGATCATAGAGACGGTTCCATGGCATACAGCAGTTCTGACACATCCCCTCCCACAGGCGTGGTAGCTCACTCCACTCGGGGCGTAGCTACCTCCTGGGCCTTACTACGTGGCGCCACAATTGCTGACATTTGCGCAGCAGCGGGCTGGGCCTCATCACTCACTTTCAACAGCAGCTCTTCCTTCAGCGAGGATGCCCCATAGTGTGGCGTGTTGACCGATATGAAATAGAACCTCGTTCGTCTGTTATATCCAAGTGTCAAAAGTTTGGCACCTTCTAAAATAGGAAAGAAATTCCTATCCAAAATTTCACCTTTTTCAGTAGATTTACAAAGTATTACATAGAAAGTTTGAAGAGGGATTATTTTAAAATGCTACAGTAATATTTCACCCAACTCGGGTCAGATATAGTGGAGGACCTCTTCTCTCATACCCAAGTGTCAAAAGTTTGAGACGTTCTAAAATCGGCAAGAAAACCCTATTCAAACTTTCACCTTTTTCAGTCGTTTTACATTGGATTACATAGAAAGTTTGAAGTGGGATTATTTCAAAATGCTACAGTAATATTTCACCCTACTCGGGTCAGATATAGAGGAGGACCTCTTCTCTCATACCCAATGTCAAAAGTTTGAGACGTTCTAAAATTGGCAAGAAAATCCTATTCAAAATGTCACCTTTTTCAGTCGATTTACATTGGATTACATAGAAAGTTTGAAGTGGGATTATTTCAAAATGCTACAGTAATATTTCACCCAACTCGGGTCAGATATAGTGGAGGACCTCTTCTCTCATACCCAAGTGTCAAAAGTTTGAGATGTTCTAAAATCGGCAAGAAAACCCTATTCAAACTTTCACCTTTTTCAGTCGTTTTACATTGGATTACATAGAAAGTTTGAAGTGGGATTATTTCAAAATGCTACAGTAATATTTCACCCTACTCGGGTCAGATATAGAGGAGGACCTCTTCTCTCATACCCAAGTGTCAAAAGTTTGAGACGTTCTAAAATTGGCAAGAAAATCCTATTCAAAATTTCACCTTTTTCAGTAATTTACATTGGTGGACATAAGAAGTTTGGAGTGCGATTATTTCAAAACGGTGCAGTATCCTAAATAAATAAATAAATAAATAAATAAATAAATAAATAAATGAATGAATGAATGAATGAATGAATGAATGAATGAATGAATGAATGTATGTATGTATGTTTACACACACACAACTAGGCTATCAGAATGTTGAGCCAATTAGAATTAGCGGAGAAAAAAAGCGGAAGGATGACCGTGAAAGCATACAATCGCTTTTCGCGACCGATTTAAGGTGGACCGGCAATTCCGAATCGGGATCTGCGAATCGGGAGCCAACTTCAGCGTCGTCTACTACGCTGAAACTGGACTTATTTGGACGTTTGGTTAGCTTACTATTATAAAAGGCCATATGTTAGTGTTTGCAGATCTATTTTTAAAACTTTAATGTTCGCTAACATCGAATAACATTAACGTTACCAGACTCCATCTCGCAAACAAACCGATAATGTCTTCATGAATGAGATATGCTTTGCTATTTGATGCCAAGCCAGCTAGTCCCTCTGCTGATGTCCGTTACGTTAGGTTTCCACTGTCAGTGTCACTGTGGTAGGTGTCTAGCAAATGAGAGACAGCACACTGTGAATGAAATAACGCTGCCGAGCAACATAGAATCGACATTGAATCATTATCATTATCATTATCAGCAAATATGAAATTGAAGATCTAGGTTTTTTGCTGCACTAACTGAGAATGTGAGTAGGCTACATTAGGCTATATAAATTAACTCAATATTATGGCATAAATAGCCTACAGTAGGCTATCTCCATCAAGACATGTCAGCAAATTTATTTCTAAATATAGGCTGTATGTAGGCTAGCCTATACCGCAGAGAAATTATGGACGTTTAGTCGTAGGCTACGAGTTGGGAAGAAAAACGAAGGTATCTAAATGTGTAAAAAGCCACGTGGAACACTTGCAACTTGCTCTAGGAATTCCAGCTCATTTTGTAATTATAGCTGGGCTATATTTCTGCAGAATGCGATGTCCTGGAATAAGAAAACTAGCTATGGGTTTGCGTTTATTATTACCCCTTATCTGTTATGCTTACCCTATCCACGGTGCCCCCCTAGTGGTAGGCTAGTCGTTGAATGACATCCCAATTATAGACTACTCATATTTCTCTGAAATTACTACTTCATTTACAAAAAAATCCAGGCATTTTGACAACTGTAGGTTGTAATTAAAAGGGCGTTTTACAGATAGGTTAGCTGTTCTGAAAAATTAAATAAAATAGCCTAACCTGTGTTATGCAGACATTTCCCACTTTTATAACAAGTCAAATTTTACGAAATTAACCTAGTTTCAGGGGAAGCCTGCATCTGTCAATACACTACAAAAATACGCTGATCCTGACCGTCTAATTTGGCGGCCGCACAAAAATCTGAGCACTATCTAGTCTTTTATATATGCACAACCATTGATCGTAGCTGACCCTGCCCCTTTCATGTTGCCTGACAGGCTGAGTTGTTTTGAAATAAATGCGCCGTGAAATAAATAAGGGACATAAAATAATAGATTAAATAGATCTATTTATTTATTTCATTGCATATTTCATTGCTTATTAATTAATTAATTTTATTTTGTCACATTTGGTCTGCCATAAAATACAGCTGTTGTAAGGAATTGGAACGTCATTGGTTTATTCAATTAATTTGGTTCATTAACAAGGACGCACAGCATCAGATGTAAAGCACCAATATAATTAAAGCATAAATAATGAAAAACCTGGCTTTGTAGGTGTACTCAAACATTTGACTCGCACTGTATGTACACAGATGGGTATAGAAGTTCATGAATCCAGTAAATTAATGTCAAGAATTGTCTGGCCTTTGTCTGTCTTTTGTATATGTACAGTACAAGTCAAATAAGCTAGTCAGATGCACTGAATTTTATTTAATCTAGTCCACCACAGACTGAATTGATTAACTGGGTTCGTAAGGGTGTGTTTATATATATGTTTGAATGTATGGGTAGTACTGCCTGGTCCTTAGTGTGCCAAATATTGTAGTTATGTGTTGTAGGCATCAAAAATAGCCTTTTCTCTCGTTGGAACAGTTTATGTTCATATTCTGTGCCACCCCAAAGTGACAACTGGTCCCATCCTGGCCACCCCATTGATAATTTCCTGGCTCCGCCATTGATTCCAACCTCAAACAGCTTTGTCCTTCATCCATAAAGATACAACTGTAAGGATACAACTGGTGTCTGAAATTATCTTGCTTATTTTTACTTCCTTAAATACATGCTAAAGTACACGATTAGACTAACTCTACTTTTTTTTTTAGCAAGGAGCTTTTACTTGAGTTTTTCTTTGACAACGTATTTCTGATTTTACTTTAGTAGACATTTTAAATACTATGAAATTAAATACTATTTCTACACTACTGAACTCAAAAAAGCAGTATGGACCAGGAAAGATGCACTGACTCACACCTGCCAATTAGGGGTTAGTTATGACCTGATTATGTAGTATTCATTTTATTATATAAACATACTAAAAACTGAAACACCTTAACATATAAACCATCTTGTGATAGCCCATTAATAATACATTTTTCTTGAAAACTGTACAAAAGAAAAAAATCTGGCCATGGTAAGGTTCTTCGAAAGTCAAGAAAAGGGAAAAATCTGTTTTCATGCAAACTTAAAAGTAAAAAGAATATTACAGCCCTTTCAGAAGTGTGAAAAATAATACATTACCATTATCTCCAAAGCTTCTGAAAAGGTTCTTGCCAGCCTCAGCATTCGAAGCAATGTCCAGCATTTCATTCACTTCCTAAGGAGATTGCAAAATGAACCATTAAACTCCATTAAACCATGAATGACATGTCATATATAAATATTAGCACGTATGCTGACAAGATTACAGATTCCAAAAGTGCAAATTTGACTGAGAATATACATTCTCATATCATTACAAATAAATAAATGAATAAAGACTTGTATTAGGATTGTGAGTTGCACTTTGAAAATGCCTCCTTATGACCAAACTACTGGGTAAAAATTAATAAATTGATGGTTCTGAGGATGAGTATAATAGACTTTATTAAGAGAAATACAAACTTTCTCAAATTTTTTCGGACACGTATTTTATTGGACTGTTTAGGTGGAATAAGAGAGTTTATGAGCAGGCTGCCACATTGTTTCAGTTTAAAAACGTGGAGCCGAAACCAAAGGACCGTAGTGCGTCTAACCAGATGCTGGCTATTTCTGTAGTGGGCGGCAATGGTTATCCATATGACGTAGAGGTACATCGAAAGAGGTACTCTGACATCATAATTGGGGCAGGGGCAGGGGCAGAGTGGGGAGCAGAAAGAAAATTTCAACCGTGAGCGGGCAGCACCAAGATGCTTTTCTCCCAGTTTCTTATAATATATTATGTCAGAATTGTTGAAATAACGGAATGAATGAATAACTTTCATTACAAGGTAGGCATACAAAGCTTAAAAAAACGTTATCTTTAATTCATTTTAACCCCTTCGCGCAAACAGCCTAGTGCCCATGGCGCCAGCGCCAAGATTTTGCTCAACTCAGATATTAATTTCAGAAAAACAAAAAGATATTGCATATGTAGTTTTTGTCCCTGGATGTAGCTGTGTGCTCCTAAATTTTCTAAATAAGGAGCTCCAGTGTTCCCTGGCAAAAAGCGTATTGTAGAACCCAGCTAAGCCTAATGTTATATGGATAATGTTACAATCAGTGAATATAATTATTGTTAAAACATTAATTGAATTTAGTGGTAGCAATGCAAGGCATATTGTTAAAATGTTACTGTAATCATTAGGTTTACCATGTTGATCTACAATGTTTCATGGGAGACTCATCTGAAAGAGCTACAAGCATCTAGCTTTGTCAGTATTCTGGTTGATGCCTCAACTGATGCAAGCACAAGGTACCAAGGTGTGATGGTAAGTTTTCTTAAGGATTGAGAGCCTAAGAACACATTTGTGGCCGTGGAGGAGCTGCAGCACAGTACTGCAGTTGGTCATTTGCAGGCAAGAAATTAAGATAAATTCATGATTATCAACGTAGTTGGTCATTAGATATTACAAATATAAATGGCCTGATACAATAAATTCCTAAATTGACAAGAAATTGGAAGAAAAAAAAAAAATAAGAGCAGAATAGTATTTCAGACAATATGTGTTGTTTGCCTCTTTTTACCCTCAGCTCTCCAAAAAGTTGGACTTCCAGATTGGAAAACGAAAACTGTGGGCTTTGGTACAGACAGTGCTGCAGTGATGGTAGGTTGACTGGGTGGGGTCACTACACTCCTGTGAAAGGAGATCCCTCACCTGGTAACATCCATTGCCATGGTTTAGAATTGGCTGCCACGGATGCTATGAGGGATCTTGATAACATCAAAAAAGTAGTGGCATTATAGTCTCCACTGGCTATTTTTGATCAGCCATCATCAAATAATCATTTAAGTGACTCTGGTCAAGTTTATCCTTCTTACAAGGTAATGGAAATGCTGAAACGTCCGTACAAACAGTACCACTTCTCCCCCCAAAGCCTAGAGAGAGGTTAAAGCCCTTTCTAAGGCAATTGAGACGAAAAGTTTGCAAGCCCAGAAACCTTGGGGGTCCCAGATGGCTTCCACACTTAGAACAAGCTCTGTGCATCCGAATGAAGGACTATGCTGTGGTTGTGGTTATACACAGATGAAACATTGAAACAAGGCAACGCTTTTGAGCTTGGTTAAATTTGAACTTTATTGCTCCATTAAAAAGCATAGGGCTCAATTTTGACAATCTTAGCGCATGGTCTAAAACACATGGCCCATTGCATTTAGGGCGTGTCCAACTCCACTTTTGCTAGTTAGACGGCGTATTATTTGAGCGCAAAGAAAGGCGCAAGACTGAAATGGGCTGAATATAGTCTCTTCATTAATTATAGGTGTGTCGTGGGTGTAACATACAATAAACCAATCAGAGTGTCACCTCCCATTCCCTTTAAAAGCCACCTGCGTTTGCACCTTGGTGGATTGCTAATATGATGGCGGATAGTAAGACTGAAGTCAGCGATTTACAGCTAGCGAAACAGACAAGCTCATGCAAAGTTAAAGCCCGCATGCAGAGAATATATAGCATTCATATTCTCAGAATTGTGTAATGTGCTGCAAATTTGTTTTAGTTTCTAATTGTTGAAAACTCGGTTCTCAATTAAATCGTTCTGTTCGGTTATAGAATAAGTGGTGAAATCAGCGGGGTTTTAATTGCTTAATGTATGGAAACCTGGTCACAGTAATTTAAAAAATTTATGAGGAAGAACAGGGTTAAAAATTCAGTTAAAATGGTGAAATTTTAATTAATCTCCGTTTTTTGAACCGTATCAAAAAAACCTTATGCACAGCGAATCCCTGGGACTGTAGCCTAGGCTATTTGAAAAGCAATAAATTCAATATTGACTGGACAAAGTCAATTGCAGTTTGTGTTTTCCATAGAATGACAATTCACACGAGGAGTGAATGATAATTTGCGCATAGGCATGATCTAGGTGTTATCCGCAAAGGATAGCCATTGTCCCCTAACAGAAGATTGTCGTCGTCATCCGTCCGTCCCTCCACCCCCCAGGATAATTTGCGAATACAGGTGTAACCTTACACGTAACATCATAAGTCGCCTGGATGTTGATGGAGTGGGCTTCCTTACATGTCACATATATAAGAGTGTTCTCTGCTGGGTTCTTTGCTGTAAACTCCCATTTTACCCAATAAGATATTACTACCTTAGTATTCCGCTGTTAAAATAACATTGAAACAACTGCGACATGACTTAGGACGAGGTTTGTTGTGGTTTTAGCGCCTTCTGATGCCTCAAAATAGCAATACGCCAAAAATTTGCCTGGCCACACCTCATCTTAAGACCAACACACCCAGTTCAGCGCAAGTTTACTTGCTATTTAAAATTTAAGCTGGATGGTAAAATGACAACAGCGTTGGTCTGAAACTAACAAAGACACTTGTGTTTGGGTTAGCGCCGAGTGTAAGATAGAGCCCATAGTCTTAATATTTGTGACAGGCACTAGTAAAATGCTCCACAAGTATTAGTATATAGTGTTTTTTATAGTTAAATAAAGTAAAAATCCTGAGCTTTCAAATGATGTCTCATGCACTGCAATATACAAATATTTGAAGAAGATATGCTTCTTTTGGTACACCTTAACACTTTCCTGAGACAGTTCTCAGCTCTCAAAGATTTGCAATGATTCACACCTCAGGCTGGAAAACTTAATGGGCGTGAACAGTAGATGACTAACCCCACCCCCAACCACTCCCCCCTAGAGTATCTGTCACTGGCTGTCAGCTAAGTAGCTAAGGTAGATGCAGCCTCCAACCATCAGAAATGGCTATGCATGCCACGAGTATCATGTTCACATTGTGCTATATTACAGACAATTACATAGAGGTAGCAAAAAATTTTGAACTTATCAAAATAAAGGCTGAGGTGAATCAATAGGCTCCGAATTGGTGAAAGTGTAGACACATGGCCACGAAAACTAATCATTTGGTAGATAATGAAGAATTCAAGGATAAAGCTAATGACAACATAAAAATAACAACAAATTCAAATAAACTAAATGGTTTATTTCAAGTCCAAAGTCAGGTGTGCAACAGTGCAATAGTGTGCAATAGCGCAGTGTTCAATGTTCAGCTCTACAATGTCCAATGCAGCTGCGGAGCTACAGTCGAAGTGAATCTACAAACGGAGAGTCTTGTTCTGAGCTGTTGTGGAGTTTGGTGAGGGGCATGTGATGTCTTGTGCCTCATCAGAGCAGAATTCTGTTGCTTCTGCATTACAATGCTCTCTGGCCATAAACACACCAGGTTTCAGAGATTCACAGCTGTAACAGAAAGAAGACAGGACATAAAACATTGCACAATGCATTAGGCAATCACTGACTACCATGTTCGTAAAACAGAATAGCTAATATGTGACTGGTGCTGGTAAAACGATCCACAAGTAGCACAGGTGTCAAATGACGTCTCATACACTGCAATATTCACATATTTGAAGATATGCTTCTTTGAATGTTGGTAAAACTATATAGGGCCATTCTATAGTATTCACTTCCTGTTTTCTGTTTAACTTGTGTTTTTGGTTATTCTATAGTTCAGAATGTATAGCTGACTGTGTACTTCTCATGTTTATTACTAGGGATAGCTCCTACGCTGTGAGAAAGCAGTGCTTTGTCGGATTTGCTTTGTAGTCGCGTCAATGACCTTCAATATGCACTTATTGTACGTCGCTTTGGATAAAAGCGTCTGCCAAATGATTGTAATGTAATGTAATGTAATGGTACACCTTAAAACACGTTCCTGAGAAAACAGCTCTCAAAGATTTTCAAAGTTTCACATCTCAGCCTGGCAAACGTAATGGGCGTGAAAAGTAGCTGGCTAACTTATTGTTCAACTTAGTGTTCAGTGTTGTTGTTTCATGACTATTTTTGGCTAGTCTACTGTTATTTCCTTTATACTGTACTCAGACTGCCGATATTATTCCGTTTTCCCTCTTGAATTTGCTTTGATACGTCTAACATTTCAATAGAAATACAATTGTTTCATATTTTCCTCTTTTATAAGCATGAAACCAAAAGCATTCAATTTGGGTTTAGCTAAGTTTTAGAACTCTTATGGTTTATTTAGAGCCATGTGGGTAGGCCTATATAGAAATGTCCATAAATTTTACGGTAAAAAAAATTCAAAGGTAAGAAATTCTAAACAGCTGAAATATAAATAATTGTATATTATTATTGCAAGCATCAATTGTTAATATTAATTTTACAAAGTAGCCTAAGCTATGGCAATCGAAGCTCAATCTTCAATAGAAATTAAATTAATCAAAGACCTCTCTGATATGGGTGAAACAAAAAGCAATCGATTATTACCATTTATAAAGGGCCATCGAAACTCTGAGAACCAAGGACAATAACAACAATCATAAGCAATCAATGCATATTTGTTGTTCAAACAGTGCCTTGGCAAAAACATAAAACGAGAACGTTCCTCAAAAATATGATACCAGAGTAGCGTCAGAACCATAGCGCAGAGAGGCTAATAATTAGTTGCAGAATCATTCGTTTTTTGTTTTTTTCCCCCAGAGCCTAAGGTGTCCTATTCACACGTTTAACTGCTCATTTGTGAAACAAAAGGAACCTGCGTGGTGTAGGGTGAATGGAGATCCCCAACTGAACTTTAGTTATGATATTTTCACTTGCTTTCTTGCACTTTATGGAGTAATAAAAACTTTTAAAAAATATTTGTTTCTGTGGGGTTTTTACATGAATGTTTACAGTATCTGTCTATTCGATTGTATTAGATAATTTAGGAACTATGCACTGACAGGAGATACAGGATTCACGGGCAATTTATCTTGAATAAAAGTTCAAAATTAAAAATTATTTTACCGTATACTTATTGCAGACATATATCCTTTAAATAAGTTAAATTAACATGGATGATATGATATACTTTGCTCAATTATTGTTAGAAAATAACAACTGTTGTTATTTTCTAAGTCAGACCACGAAGTTCTATAAACCGTTTATAAACGTAATTTTGACTCAAATACAAGCAAAAATGTTAGGGGTAAGAATAATATTAATAATTAATTAATAATTAATAATTAATATATAATAATAATAATAAAAAGTCCCTATTTACAACTGGTCAGTGTAATGTATTTTACTCCCATTTTCTCGTTGAAATTAGAGCAGCGGTCATTTGACCGCAAGCCGTCGTTCTAGGTAGTTTGCAAGTCCCATCTTCGAAGTGTTAACAGCAGTTTTGCGGCCGAACGGAATCAAGTTCCATAATCCATACGTTTAGTGAGCTATAGGCGATAATTTCTATACAAACTAGTGAAAAATGAACATGGACGCCACAAGACTTCTTCGCTCTGACAATGAAACATATGCGCTCAGCACTGATGCCGCTGGCCGGGGGTGTATTGAAGAAGTCACTAGTTATTATTGAAATTGTCAGTTATAGCTCGCTTAAAGTATGATTATAGGCGAACCATTCATAGCCTGCCCGAGCCGGCTGAGATTTGTGGAGAGGACAAGTGCCAAAATAGGTAAGAACTACAGAATTACTGAACTCGATTACGTTCGGCTGCAAAACGGTGTGGGCTACAATAGGCAATATTGTTAGTTGTAACTTGGCCACATTTTGATATCAAGACCTTTAAAGGCAGGCCTAGTTTTTGCAAGTTGGAATTAAGAACTTATAGACAGCGCTATGTAGGCTATGCGTGAGTAACTTGGCTTTTTTTACGTCGTCGACGTTTTTGATCTGATATCACTTATTTTGTATAGCTAACTAATGATGAATAATGCATGAAGATAAACACGGAGAGAGACATGCATTCCAAAGAAATGTATGCAGACATTCGCTTAACCATAACGCCCTCTATTGACAAGAATGAGAACAGTTATCCTATTACAGACAGCACACAATTACATTAAAAGAGTTTGTAGCTGAGCAGTATTTAATGTGTAATGAAATACAATGAACAGCACCACCTGAGCTATGGATCATGAAGAAGCATGTAAATTAATGAACCAAGTCTATATGGAGACATGCATGCACAATGTGCTAGACACAAACACATTCTAGCTGAAAGACATACAGCCTAAATAGCTAGTACAGCCTAAATAGTTTGCATCAGTAAAATGTGGAAATACAGTTTTAAAATAGGGCTATTAGTATTCTATGAAATACATTTAAGTTAGGCTATTCAACACTGGATTGCCGGATGCGTAACTCCAACCTTCCATGTGTGGGCTACGAGCTAGCGAGCGAGCTAGTGGGTTCATAAGCACAGCAGTTAGGCTATTCAACACTGGATTGCCGGATGCGCAACTCCAACCTTCCATGTGTGGGCTACGAGCTAGCGAGCGAGCTAGTGAGTTTCTGCACAGCAGTTTTTTTTTTCCGGTAGTGTAGAACGTTACCTGCGGGAAATGTTTTGGTACCGGACAGCTAGGTTTAGTTTAGTTTTCTGTAGTGCAATGAATGTAGGCTATAATGCATGTTGATTCACTTCGTAGTAGCCTAGCTTGTATCTGCTTCCTGACAAGAAGCAGGAAGTAACGTTGGCGAACAAGCTTAATTGGAGAACGCATATTTCCCAGGAATCTTAGCCAGAAAGAAAACAATAGATACTACTAAGAAAGTACATACCAGAGATTATTCTTATTATTATTATTATAATAATTAAAAGTGTTTGCAGTAAGCTACATTATCAGCAGAGTAGCGTAGACTAGAGCCACATTCGGAGGCTATTTTTTATTTTTATTTTTTTAAAGTGACTAACCATGAATCAGATATATTTGGGGAATTGGCGGTTTATAAATCCGATCTCTTAAAGGCTTGCAGCTTAAAAGAGGCTATCCTCAATTCTTAATGTAGGCTATTATCGTAAATTCTTAATTTTCGTAGTAGTTAATTTTATGGTGACCTTGTGTTATGTGTGAAAAGGATAAAGTGAACAGAGCTGAAGTGAAGAAATTAATGAATAAAGAATTGTTGGCCGAGGCAAGGGGTTTCCACAGTCAGTCAGTCAGTCAGTCATGACCGCAAGAGCAGAGTGTAACACCCTCCCCAAACCAGACAAGAGCGAGCGTCCGGTTTGGGGAGGGTGTGATATAGTACAAGTGAAATACAAATGAAACATTGAACAGTTAATATTGGAAACCTCTTTTGCCTTTGCAATAAAAATACGTTAATGTGTCAATGTGAAAATAATAACAGGCTAAGAAATTAAAAGTACTTAATAATTGCACATTGTTTTTGTGGAAAATACACGTGCCCTGCTGGGCTCGAACCCACAATCCACTGTGTGAGAGACTGCAGTTCTAACCACAAGGCCACAGTAGCTTCTTGGAAAGCATGAAGCCATTAGCTACATTAACATTAAAAAACATTAGTATGAAGCGTTTTTTATTGGACGATAAGCTTGATGAGCAGGTATACGGACCATACCCTCAAATAATAATTCTCCCCATTGGATAACATCGCGACGGAGGCAGGCAGTTTGGCAGGAAAATGGGAAGAAGAAGAAGAAGAAGCGGAAGAGGAAGGAGAAAAACGGCAAAATAACCCAAGTTTGGGGCGTTATTGTGTGGATGTGTGAAGTTATATCTGAATGCTGTGTGGTTACATGAGGTCAAAGCATACAGAAGTTAATGTTTTTAAGGGCTGAGAGTCTATGGTCATTGTGGTTACTTCTGTAGGAAACCCTGAAAAGTGCCAAACTCTCGGTGCAGTATAGGTATGGGGCATGCCCCGCCAAGCCGTAACTTGGCGGATGGCATACCTGCCATCCCAATTGAGCAACTTCTAAACACATTTTTTCGTTTTCCTCCCTATTTTGCGCTCTGCGGTGAATTGCAGAAGTGCGATTTGCGGACCGTTTTACCAGCACGCGTCACATAGAATGACAATTACCTGAACTGCTGGTAACTCTGAATCCGTGGGAGACTTTGTTAGTAGCTACTCAGATGTTGTTGCCACTTGTCCTTTTCAACAAGCACTGTGCCATCCTCCATCCACTGTGAGGAAATTATTGTTTACCCGTGGACCTTTACCCCTATTGCGTGGTACTGCACCATGCTCTTTGTAGATTTGGAGAAGGGCAGAGAGCTGATTTTTGCCGATCCTGAAAGAAAAAAATACATTGGTTTATATCACAACAAACATGCTTGCAAATTATACATTGTTTGGACATGCTGCTAGTTAAACAAAGACTGGTAGATAGCAATATCATGACAAAATGCTTAAATTTTGTTTGGACATGAGGCTAGCTAGATAGCTAACTGTTAGCTTAGCTAGAAAAGGCTTTGTTCGTGTTATCTAAACAAAGGCTGTGTCTGAATCAACGCCCTTCTATTCTATTGAGTATGCTAACATAGCTGAATAGCTACACTGGTTGAGAAAGTTGTTAAGTAGGCAAAACGTTCTGTAAATTCAATGTAGGCCTACTTTAAATCCCTGAATGATATACATATTTCCAGGTTTTCGCTGATAACAATATTGAGGATATTTGTTGCATACTGAATGTCACTAAATGGCCTATGCAGTAGACTAAGCAGCAAGATACACATGCTAGTAACATTACACAGGATGCAGTACCGCTATAGTTATGGCCGTAGACTAATATACATAGATAGAACGGCTAACAGAAAGATAGACAAAAACTCAAACTTACCCCAGTACAAAACAGAAGGCTTTGCCGCAAAATACAGTACTGTGAATCGTGTTGGCTTCGTAGTTCTCTGATGGTTTTGTTTACTTGGAATCTTCTTTGTCGGTTGAGTCATTTCGGAATCATTAATCCCAGCCAACATGTCCACGTGGGCCCCACATGGTTTTTATCTGTGTTATCTGGGTTTCATCTGGGCTATGGGCTCTCTCTGCGGGTTGTGATTGGGCCCCTGTTGGGCTACCCAAGAAAGAATATCTGGGCTGAAAATGTGGTAGTGGGGCCAGTATACCATTGTGGGTACTGATTGGGCCCCAGGTGGGTACCCAGGTCAGGGTATCTGGGCTGTAATTGGGCTAATTGGGCCAGTCTACTATATGGGATCCACACGGGTCCTATCTGAGTTATTCTAATAGCCACCTTTTTAAAGTCAAGGAAAGCGTGAATGTGTGAAAGCAAATGCAGTCACGTTCATGTATGGGATTTAAAAATTATTATTATTTTTATTTTTTTTAATTTTTTTTACAATAAATTATTTGTCTCAATGTAATCTGCTCCCTTATTGCTTACTGCATGGAACTTATACTGTTCGTCCACAAACTCTAATGGCCAGTGGAGATACAATGATCATATTCCATACATATAATTTGTAAACTTATTAACTTTTTATGAATTTCGCAAAAAGAAAATTGGATGGAAGGAAAGGAGTGTTGGTATATTGATGAAAACAACTAAGTTTATGTAGCCTACACGGTCCAACAATTAAAAAAGATTGATCATCCAACTATGGAAAAAAAATAGTTCTTCATTGCAAGAGCTCAGTTACAGTTGCACTCAAAATTATTCAACCCCCTTCACTTTTTGCACTTTATTGTGTTGTAGATTTAATTTTAAATGGATAAAATTTCCATTTTTGCCCATTAATCTACACTCAATAACCCATAATGACAAAGTGAAAACATGTTTTTAGAAAGTTTTTAGGCCTCAAGTGCCAGTTCGGTGTTAAAACCATGTGGGCCCCACATGGACATGTTGGCTTGGTAATAAGTGTCAATATAGTTCCCAAAATAAGCATGTCTCTTTTGTCTGCTGGTAATGACGCAGTGTTCGTTCTCGTTTTATAGATTCATTCTGGTGACAGTTTTTTACTACAAGAATCCCGGTGCTGTGAATTCTCCTTTCGTCTCAGTTGGCATTTGCAGTCAAAGTTGCAAATTTTGTCCAATTCCTTTTTGAAATTGCGGTCCACTGTCACTAGATCAGTTGATCTTAAAATCTTTTCAACATCCATTGCCCACAGTCATTCTCATTCTCATCAGAACAAACACTGTAGTCTATGTCCAGATCAGAAATGTTGTCCTCGTTTTTCCCTGCTGTCCTCGTCGTAATCCCCATTAGATTCAAAATCAGAATTATTACCATTGTTCATTGTAGGATAAAGGATTCCATTAATTCTCCGTTGTCTATGCTTCTCCCGGCAGCTAAATTATTCAGAACAGTAGCAACATTTTCAGCGGTGACTTCCATTTTGATAGTAAGTAAACAGGGCAGGTCATGTGCGTTTATTTATGGGCGAGGCACACCAAAACTCAGAGCCAATTGAAACTAGGAAGGTATTAATGGATAGCTGATAGTCTGCACCCTCAAACTGAAGCCTGCCCCCGGCAAACATGATTTTAACAAGCATATTTATGTTACTTATTACAGGTATTTAGATATCTTAAATATGTTATATATTATACTATTATATTTCCTTCGAAAACACTAACTTTCGTTATATGGTAAGAAACAAAAAACAAATATTATTGTTTTCACCCATATTTTGCGCCGTACTGTGAATTGCATAAGTGTGACTTGGACCATTCTACCAGCTCGCGTCACATTTTTAAGTGTTTAGGTCTGCGAGTGCTGACATGACAAGTCGGCAAAACACACTCACAAAGTCCTGACAGACTACAAGCAGCTGTTGTTTAACGTCCTTGTCCAGGATGTCCTACTCCATTTTGAGTGGGTTAATGTTTCAATGTCATATCACTATCCATGTTACAGTTCAGTTTACAGTGTTAGGAGAACTAATGGTTAAGGGAAGTTACACCAGAGGGCAAGTTCCAGACAGTTGCTGCGGAATGTTCTCCAGGAAAGCAGGGATGAGTATGGCAGGTGTGTGTGAGTGTGTGTGTGTATATATAGAGAGAGAGAAATTTAACGTAGTTAAAGGGAAGTGGTGTGTGTGTGTGTGTGTTTGCACACGCCTGTTTTTCCTGTTTCTAAATGTGAACTAAATGTGTCTTGACACAGGATGAAAGCTCAGAAACTGGACTCATTTTTCCATAGAGTTCAATAGAAAAATTAGTCAGGAGAACCCTTAAAGTGATCCATCCATATCTACTGCATATCTGGCAGCAGCGTGATGGTTTGAAGCTTGTTTGATACCTCAGACCCTTGATGACTTACAGCCATTTAGCCAACCATGTGTTCTGTACTATTCCCATGTAATTTACAGCTTAATCTAGCCCCACGCCCCAATTCCCATAGAGATCCATTCAAATGCAGAGAGGTTATAGTATCGTTTGTAAGGGTACTTGAAAATAAAACTTTGATGTTTTGATGTTGTTGGGTCACAGACATCGGGAACTAATGGCGTGCAAACGATATGCAACCAAATATTATATATGATGACTAAGTTTATGTTAATTTGTCCAATTACTTTTGGTGCCCTAAAATGGCACGTTTATGGATATGGATGTAAAAATCCTCAAATTAAAGCTGAAAGGCTGCACTTTAGTCACTGTTCCATTTCAAATCCAATTTGCTGGAGTACAGAGCAAAAACAAGAAAAAATGTGTCATTGTCCTAACACTTTTGGAGTGCACTGTATTTGTTGTCCAATATAAAGGATATACATTTGCCCCTTATGATGGTTTCAGATGAAAACCTTGACATCACACTGGTACACACACCAAATTATGTAGCCTAATCATTCACTCTTGTATCTCAATGAAACATCACTTTTTTCTGTACTCTACACTATGTAATCTCTTGCTGCATGCCCTGGCATGACATTTCGCTTGTTTTTTTTTCAAAAAATTTCCCCATTTATAATTAATCCAAGGAAAATTTTACAATTTTACATTTTACATCTAGCATATGTGACAAGTGCTGGTAAAATGGTCCACAAGAAGCACGGGTCATTTCTGTTTTTTTATAGTTTATGAAAGTATAGATCCTGAGCTTTCAAATGATGTCTCATACACTGCAATATGCACATATTTGAAGATCAGCATTGGAAATATGCAAAGGGCAAAAATGCCCCAATAAAAACAATTTTGCCCCTGAAAACACAATTGCAGAGGCAAAAATGCCCCCAACAAAATGAATTCACAGTCGCACATTTTACTCCTTTTATCCTGCATTCCACAATAGAAGAGAATGTTCCGCATTTAATATAAATAACATACCAGTCTAATTAGTAATCACCATCCATGCACTGATGCACTGCACGTAGCCTAGCCTACACAGTCGGCGTCTCCCCCTCTGCTCCGCCTGCTGCTGGTAGCCTACAGAGACGCATTAGCTGCTGTGGGTTGTGCTTCCGGCTGCTACGATAGTAGCTAATTGAATCCTATAGCATATGCTGTAGTCATAGGCTACTATATTTTTTACTATAGTTCATTTTCGTATGGTATGGGTCATGAGCTCCCCAGGTTTTAGCTATAGCTGGTTGTCAACTCCAGGTATTTTAGCCAGTTAGATCTTGCTGTGGTCCAGTGGAGTGTCCAGACCAATTTTAAAGGGGGGGGGGGGGGGCAAGCTTGGCACAGAATTACACAGGGGGGGCATCTATGAATGACTAAATTTGACTTTTGCGTGGCTATCACAACAAATGTCATTTCTTTCCAAGACTATCAAATGTTCATTTTTTTTAATTATCTGATATCAATACCTTGACTGTTAAAATTACATTGCAGAAAAAAACAATTACAATATGAATATCACACACTGATTGATGGATAGATTGGTAGAGAGACTACATACAGAGTGATAGGTGACATATATAGAGAAAGAGGAGAGAGAGTACATAGAGGACAGAGGTTAGAGAGAGGATAGAGGTATAATATAGGATTCAGAGGGAAAAGGAAGCAGAGATACAGAGGGAGAGGAAGGGATAAATACAGGGAGAGGGAGGAACAAATTGATAGAGGAGATGGAGGGAGAAATAGAGGGACGAGGGAGATAGAGGGAGGGAAAAATATAGACGGACAGACTGATCATATTGCAATCACACTAAATAAAATATGTATATTGCAGGACCCCCCCTCCACAATCTCAAATAATTGTCAAACTTCAGTTGCAGTCATTTAGCAGGTGACGTCATTTAGCAGAGCAATCAATACAGTCTAGTTACAGGAGGTGGGTTTCTTAGCTAGTAGGCATTGCACTGCTACAAAGGATCAATAATTTGTGTTGGGTTTGCTATATGCAAATGCAGGTTGGCCTCCTTGTTGCCTGCTTGTTTACCATTTAAATTACACAACTACTTGTACAGACATAATAATAATAAACTTTATTTGTATAGCACCTTTCATACATAAAATGCAGCCCAAAGTGCTTCACAACAATAAAAACAAAAGACAGAATAATAAAAATAGAAAAAGGAAATACAGATAGATAAGAACATTAGAACCTAAGAACCTAATTAAAAGCCATCTTAAAAAGATAGTTTCTTAAAAGTAGCACCTAAGCTCACCATTTTTAATAAAATAGAGAGAAAAAGAAAATACAGAAAAGAAATAAAATCAGCTTGCCTGCTATCTGCTGTGCACTGTACATACAATAAATGCCGCTCTTAAAACGGACTTTTCAAGTGCTCAACAGACAACAAGCAACAACTGAACATCAGATAAAAACAGTATAAAAGGACTAAAAAGAATAAAAATAGTGTTGCTAATTATAAACTAGACTAAAAAGAATAAAAATAGTGTTGCTAGATTAGAAAGGTATGTTTTCAGTTGCCGTTTAAAAATGTCCACTGAGCCGACCTCTCTAATACTTTTTGGTATCTAGACCATCTAGCATCCTCTTACATCACTGATTCCCTGTTGTTTTATGTCCCTTACTGAGCCCTTAGGTCCTCTATGGCAGGTCTTTTAAACATTCAAAAAGTCCCCCCAAATAAAATTGGGGAAGCTGTTTTTGTCCACTATGCACCTAAATTGTGGAACACCGTACCAAAAGTATTAGAGAGGTGGGCTCAGTGGACATTTTTAAACGGCATATGACTGTGGCAGTCCCTATGTTGGTTAACTAACCTTTTGAAACAATAACAGAAAATACCATGTAGCTCATTCAAGTATGACAAAATAGTCTTTATGGATTGTGTAAAACTAAGAATTTTGCCCATTTTCAGATGGTGATGGACACATCCTGTTTAAAAACATTTCTTCAAAAAGCAGGGAAGTTGAAGTCAGATTTTATAGAATATAACGTTGAGGGTATGAGTACTGAATATATTATAAAAGAGACACCCAAAATCAAACACAATAGATTACCTACAAAAGTCAACATCAATAATCACCAGTGACGTGAATGAAAAATTAATTACTCTCAATTTAATGAAACTTCAGCCTATGCTACATTTCGAAGAAATTTGAATCTGTAACATTCAGACTTAACGTTAAACTTAACGTTAAACTTAACGTTTAAATTTTAAAAAATGCGGCCAGATTAAACGTTGTCTTTACATATCGATTAGGTTAATGGTATAGTCATAATATAACGATTAGGTTCATGTAAAATTTACTTACATTTGATGATTGGTAAACCGTGGGTAAAGTAACGTTTGCTTGACTAGTTACCTTTTACCTCAGGATCAGGTAACCGAACGCAGATCACAGGTTTATTGAATTGACCAAAACATCCTTGACTGAAAACGTGACATATAGATAAACATTTTGGTGTAATCTGACCCATTGCACAAAATGCCACAAAATGCTGTTGGAAAGGCTTCCAAAATGCGTTTTCAACCCAATTTAGCCATCCATGGAGGACCGTTGTTCACTGGAGATTAAAAAAAAGTAAATGGAAAATTATAGAGGCCTATGTATATTTATTTATAAGAATCTGGTTCATATAGGTTAATACTTACTGAACAATAACGTTTGCGCCTTCTCACACAGAGTGAACGTCCGACAAAGAGAGGGACTGCAGTAGCAGTTTCAGTTGAGCTACAAAATATTCTTGCGATTGTAAGAACGACTCGTGAGACCCACATAATGGCACTGTTACTGTTCAGTGTTCAACAGCAGAGTGCAGACAGACTCTGGTGAGTGACTGGCTGTCGGTCTTTGTGATGTATGTGATGTGACTTGGGGTACAGGAAAAAATAAGTGGTTAGCTTTACGTTATTTACAGCCAGGCCTACGCTTTGAGGTAAATTAAGATTTAAATTGTTAATGTGTGGTTTTATCTAGTGATCTAGCAAAATGTCCATCCACTAAACCTATAAGTCAATGTTATCAAATAGTAGCATATTTTGTCATCTGTAACTAGTTTTCCATGGTGGCACCCATGGTGGTCAATCAAATGAAGTTTATCAATCAAGATGAGATATTGTTGCGTGGATATTTGCCTTAGGTTTGGGCCAGGGATAGCCCCGGGACGGCTAACCTAGAGGTGCACAAACCTTTTCAGCGATGACCCAAAGATATCAATCCATACTCTGCTGCCAGATATGCAGTAGATATGGATGGATCACTTAAAGGTTTGTTTCTCCTGACAGATTTTACTATTGAACTCAACGAAAAAAAAAGTCTTCAAGAAGAAACCCTTCAAGTTATCCATCCATATCTACTGCATATCTGGCAGCAGAATGATGGTTTAAGGCTTGTTTGATACGTCAGACCCTTGATGACATGGAGCCATTAAGCCAACCATGTGTTCCATACTGTTCCAGTGTAATCTACAGCTAAATCTAGTCCCACCCCCCAATTCCCATAGAGATCCATTCAAATGCAGAGAGGTTATAGTATCGCTTGTAAGAGCACCAGAAAATAAGATATCAAGTCTTTTGATATTGTTATGTCACAGACATCAGGAAGTCATGGCATGCAAAGGATATGCAACCAAATATTAATAATGTAAAATAACGTAGTCATTTTGTTAAACTGCCCAATATTTTTTGATGCCCAAAAATTGGGGGGACTATGTACTAAAGGTTCTATCATTTCTAAACAGTTCATCCGATATGGATGAAAATACCCTCAAATTAAAGTCTGCACTTCAACCTCATTGTCATTGTATCCTTTCAAACTCAAAGTGCTAGAGTACAGAACCAAAACAACAAAAAATGTGTCACTGTACAATGAATTATGGTGCTCACTGTATATGCCTTTTTGTGATAGGCCACGCCTACTGCCATGGGTTCTTGAGTCGTTTGTTGCTCGTGAGGAGACCTATGTACCAAATTTCAGGTCTCTAGCTCAAACGGCGTGAGTGTGGTGGCCTTTTTTGTGATGGGCCACACCCCCATTGGGTGGACACAGTGGTTGACAGGGTGTTCTACTAGATAGTTGCTAGGGTCTCAATAGGTGGTTGCTAGTGTGTAGTAGGTGGTTGCTTGGGTATTACAATATGGTTGCTATGGTTGCTTACTAGGTGGTTGCTTGGGCATAGACGGTGTTTGCCAGAGTGTTACATGGTGGTTGCTAGGGTGTACTCGTTCGTGTACTCGTGGGTGTAGTAGTTAGTTGTTAGGGTGTACTAGGTGGCTGCTTGGGTCTTACTATGTGGTTGCTAAGGTGTAGTATTTGGTTGTTAGGGCATTACTAGGTGGTTGCTAGGGTGTTACTAGGTGGTTGCTATGATCTTTATTAATCTTTATTTCCCATGTTACTCCTTATGAGGGCCCGTGGGGAAAATTTTTTTTTTTTTTTTTACCAGCATTTGTTTAATCCTCCTGGGAAGGATTATGGTGTTGAGTTTACTAATCCAATGTCTTTCTGTCCTATGTCTGTCCTCCTGTGTCCAGTTAAGGTTTGAATGGAGGCCCGATATTTATACTGCTTCAAGTCCATGGTGTAGGAAATGAGCCACTAGGTGTGTGTGTCCCTTTTTCTATGATTTTTTATGTTATATATGTGTTGTGCCAATCTGGTCTTAATTGTACTTCCTGTCTCTCCTACATATTTTATGTCACAGTGTTTGCACTTTATGACATATATGCAGTTATACGTGTTAACTGTTGTGTTTGTACTGTTGTTTTTCACTGTAGTGGCCTGTTTGTAAAATATCAGGCCTTGTGTGGGTAAAATGTTGATTTCCGGTAGTTTACTACTTACCAGATGATTTTTGTTTTTTTTGTAGGCCGAAATTATTTTGTATTCTTGGAGCAAGTCTGTGTTTTGCAGAATCCTGGTCAGGTTCTGTTTAATTTTTCCGTTCACTATTTGGTAGGTGGTGACAAGCGGAATTATTCTTCTAGTGTCCTGTTGTTTTGTAGCCAAGAAGGTTTTCCGAATCTGTCTGAGGAACAATCTGGAATACCCCCTTGGTTTTAATGCATTGAAGAGGGTTTTGGTAGCCTCCTCAAAGTCTGTAATCTGTGTGCATATTCTGTTGAACCTTAGCCATTGGGATTTAATCAGGCCTCTGAATGTATGTTTCGGGTGGAGACAAGAGTGCATGTGTGTCTGTCTTTAAAAAAAACTTTAGTGTCTAATGTGTGTGTTTGGGGAAATGAGGGCCCCTTGTATGTGGTAGTGTCCAAAAAATCAATATGTTCATAGTGTGTGGTGTGTTTAATTGTGATAGATGTATGGTGCATGTTGAGGATCTGTATGAAGTGTTTGAAATCTTCTGAGCAATGTGTCCATGTTCCCCAAATGTCTCCTTCCAATGCGCCATGTAAATGTTGGCATAAGCCGGTGCAAATCTTTTGCCCATATCTGTGCCGCTGGTCTGTAAGAAGAATTCTTTAGTGAATTCAAAGTAATTTTGGGTGAGGCTTATCTCCAGTGATTGCAGGAGGATCGTATCTGGTCAATTGTTGTCCGGGTACTTTTCCATCCATGTTTTTACCGCCATTAATCCTGCTGCTGTGTTTATGTTGGTGTATAGACTATCTATGTCTATGGTGAACAGGATGGCTTCTTCAGGTATTTTGGCGTTTTTAAATTTTGTTTATGAAATCATGTGTCTTTAACACCTTTGCGCAGAAGGTGGCGCCGGCATCACCTTTTTGCTCAACTGAGACATTTGTTGCTACTGCAGCCGAACTATGATTGAAAATCACAAACTCTGTGTTTTAAATTTATTGGTAGACGGTTCGTGACGATTTCTGCCGAATACGTAGTTTCTAAGTGCCACTATTTCCCTGTAGCAAGTCCATTTATCAAGCAACCCCCCACCTAGTCTATACCTACCTATGCGTGACATAGTGGACAATAGCGTCTATGTTTGAGTTCATAAATATATTTATTCATCATATAAAATTAGAATAACGTCATAGCAACGAGATAAACCCAACAATAGCCTGATCGTATGCCAGAAAAGCCGTGAAAAGCCCTGCTCACTCAAATGCAAAATAAACTGTGAAAGTACTATCTCATTCTACCATGTATTCTACTAGCAATATATGCTACTAAATATGAAATAAATATACAATCCTACCATTGGTTTTACACATTGAGATGTTCCTTTCAAAATTCAGTGGTCATTTATTGTCTGGTACAATCGGTTTGAGAAATATACAACACTTTATACCGCTATTACACTATCTGAAACGTCGCCGCATAATAGCCCCATGCCCTGTAAGCCTGTCTCATGCATTACAGTTCATTCTGGTTTAATTGTCGGCTTTTTTATCCAATAGAGTACATTATAACCTTCGCAATGCAAGCGCTATAGAATACGCATTATGCAGGGGAATTTCCCTTTTGGGATATGTAAGTATTTTTGTGTCTAAAATACCGTTGGTCTCGCTGGCTACATACGTACATTCGTGTTTCCACTCGAGCACTGTCTTTCCAATATGTTTGATAGCCCTATTGTTATTTTCGCATTTTGAGTGCATTTCACATACTGTAGTGCAATCGTTAAATGTATTTTTGAAGTAGGCTACCGATGTTCATTGAAGATAGAACATTTGGCAGCATTTTGCAGATGGTGGAAAACTATTTTATGTTCATGTTATCATACATAATATAGGCTATGGCGTCTCTTAGGGCATGACAAATGCTCATTCCAATTTACTGTGCGCTGATATGTGGTAGATTAAGGTAAAAATTTCCTTGGAGTCATTAAGGAAAATTTAAAAGATTAAAAGAATACAGAAAAATGCAATCCCAGGACAAAAGTATACATACTGTAGAGTACAGGGACAAGTGATGTTTTATTGAGGTACAAGAGTGAATGATTAGGCAACATATTTAGGTGTATGTACCACTGTGATATCAATGTTTTTCATCTTAAGCCATCAGAAGGAGCAAATGTATTTGTTTTGTAATGGACAAAACTAATTAATTAATTTTATGACATGTTTTGCATAGGGGTTTTGGACCCATAGATATCTACCCCCCCTATACTGATGAAAATATAGTAATTCCCACTTGAAAATGATGCAAAAGTGAGTTTTATGAGCCAAAACTGTTGATTTGTAGTTAAATATATCATCTTTTTTTTTTATTTAGAGCAGTGCACAATTTAGCCATTTGGATAGATTTGGAGACACTAATGGACAACAGGGTACACTGCTATATTTTGTATCATAGACTTTTAGTAGTTCTGCATATCATCCTCAGATTTTGCTAAACTTGTGGACATGGAGTTTATGATCCAGGAAATGTATATATATTACCGATTTCACAAACTATTTTTTAATTTTTTTTTCCAAAGTTTCTTTGCATTTGTGGCACTTTATTTTGAATTAAATTATGAAAATAAACAAATCTAAGTTTGTATTGTAAATGGTACACCTGTCTTCTTTCATTTAAGCCATTTACCAAGTTTATGTGATGCTCACACCTGGAGTTATAAAGCCTTAAACAGAGCACCCCCTAAATAGGTGAAATTTGCCATCTGCGCCAAGGGGTTAATGTAGCTTTTGTGTTTTGTGGACAGCTGATTGAGAAAAAACATCTAAGTATTCAGCTAACCTATAGGATTCGCTGTTGCTAGGGTGTTACTAGGTGGTAGCTAGGCTCTAGTAGGTGGTTGTTAGGGTTTATAGTTGGTGGTTGTTAGGGTGTTCCTATGTGGTTGCAAGGGTGTATACTGGTTGCTAGGGTGTTACAAGGTGGTTCCTATGGACTTACTAGGGACTTGCTAGGGTCTTGCTAGGGTGTTACTAAGTGGTTGCTAGGGTGCTACTAGTTGGTTGCCAAGGTCTTGCTAGTTGGTTGCTAGGGTTTTAGTAGGTGGTTGCTAAGGTGGAAAAGGTGGTTTCAGGTCTCAAGCTCAAATACACTGGGTCAGTCACAGCATTAGACAGACAACGGCTGTGATGGTTTTGGTGGTCATTAGAGTCAGTCGCAGAGTCAGGGCTGTCTACGCGTATCATTATTTTTATTATCGTTTTATTGTTTTATTTAGCACAATTTTATTATTTCACCACGATTTTATAATTTTATTGTTTTTATTTTCTTACTTTTTAAACCGACCATCCTGGTTTTATTCACTTTTATCTGGTTTTACTATTTTACTGCTTCTTGAACGCCAACCATCTGAAAACTGACCATCGCTTCAATTGACTTACCCGGGAGCAGAAATGCCGACCCTGAACTCCCTGCATTGCGAAAGCTGCAATGCATTAAAGGAAAGGATTTCAGTTCTGGAAGGAAGCATCTCGGTCCTACATTCAATTAAAGAAGACGAGATGCTACTTGACTCACTTATGGAGCCCCGTGGAGCTGATGCTGCTGTCTCGCTGCTTCGTCCCGAGGCCGAGCTCCCTGCGGCGGGGGTGGATGCCGCTGTCTCGCTGCTTCGCCCCTGAGGCCGAATTCCCTGTGGAGGGGCTGGTCTCGGAGGAATGGCCGAGGCTCGGGGCCAGACCGAAGACTTGCAGCACACCAGCTACTGCAGATGCTAATGCTCCCTGGATCAGAGCCCCGATTGGCAGCCGACGAGGAAGGTGCACGTCTTTACCCCCAGTCCCAAAAGAGCTTCGGCTGACAAACACTTTCCAAGTGTTGGACAGGCTCTCTCAGCCCTGGGAAGAACCCCAAGCACAGAATGGTCCAAGCGATTTTGGCTGTGTTCGGGCAGCTCACCAGTCCAATGTGGGAACAGACCGGCGGCCCTCGCGCCAGGCGGCGACCTCCGCTTCCCGGCGAAGGATCCTCGCGGAGGCCGTGATCAGTCGCTCTGGTGGTATTCCTTGTCCTGTGCCAGTAGGAAATCCGTCTCCCAGACCTAATGGCGCGGCCTTGCCACAACATTCGCCTGCCCGGACACACTATTTGAATTCCTCAGTTTCACCATCGCCTCGTCCCCTCTTCTCCCCGACTACATTAATAATGGGCGATTCCATAATTAGGAGTATTCGCTTCTTCAATGTAGCGACACGCTGTTTCCCTGGAGCCACGGTCCCGGTTATCATGAGTAAGCTACCGGGGCTACTTTCCTCACTCCCGACCTCTATAGTCCGGGTTATAGTAAATGTGGGGACAAATGATACGACCCATCGGGAGTCTGAGCGCACAAAAAAACGATTTTAACCTCCTTTTTAACGTTTTAAAAGACTGTGGAAAGTCTGTTTTTATTTCCGGGCCCATCCCCACTTTCGGTCGTGGAGCTGCCGTTTTAGCAGAATCCTCAGCCTTCACACTTGGCTTCATTCCGCCAGCAGGACTCACAACATGGGCTTCATTGACAATTTTAACTTGTTTTGGAACCGTTCTTCTCTTTTTAATAGAGACGGGATACATCCCAAGAAATGGGGTAGCCAAATGCTATCGGCGAACATGCATCATACGGTGCTATCCTTTCCATGCGATTGACTGTTTACATATTACACGCACAGGCCGGAACTTCCCTCTCCCTCTTCCTCTATGGTACAACTTCAGCCCACTGTCTCCCATGGGAGCTCCCCCTACTGTCCTACTGTTGATATTGCTGTTTTTCCTATCTCTGTTTGTGTGACCAATGGTTTGTCTGACCACCGCCGTCGTAGTGGTCGAGTTCGCCGTGGTATGCGAGTGCTCTGTTCGGTTGCACGTATTCAACTTTCATTCACTTCAGCTTCTAGTCCATCCGAGCCCTCTCAATTCTGTGATTTTAACCCAGACACGCTTAAATCCAGAAAAGGTCTAGGGTTAATTCACTGGAACATTAGAAGCCTTCTCAAACATCAGAAATTAGATCATGTGAATTTATTAATTTCCCATACCGATCCGGATGTTTTAGTTCTTTCAGAAACTTGGCTAAAATATAGCATTGACGACTCTGAAATTGCCATAGATAATTATAATATCTTTATAATTGATAAGGAGTGGTCATTTATGTTAAATCTTGTTTCTCTATTTCTGTCTTGTGTGCTGTCACTGAGCCAAAGTGCTTTGAATTTTTTGCCCTGAAACTAATCACTGGAACTCATAATTCCATTACTGTAGTCGGGGTTTATAGACCGCCTTGCTGAGCTACTTTCTCACTATAGTAATTCTGAAATCATCGCTCTGGGTGATTTTAATGTTAATTGGTTGAATGCTTCCTCAGAGTACTTAAAGGAGGTTTCTTCCAGTCTTAATTTTTCTCAATTAATTAATGATCCCACTAGACCGAATTTAAAAGAACCCTCAAAATCTACATTAATTGATTTAATTTTCTCTAATAGAAAGGATAAACTCACTGCAAGCGGTGTTTTTGATTTAGGAATCAGTGACCATTGTCCGATTGCTTGTATCAGAGATTCCCATGCAAAGAAAACCTCATCACGAATTATTGTTAAGAGAAATGTAAAGATTTTTAATGAACAAGCTTTTCTTAACGATCTCTTTAATAGTGACATTCATCTCACCTCTGGTATTCCTGACGTTGAATTATCTTTGGATTTTTTTACTAAGACATTTATCTCAGTTGTAGATAAACATGCTCCTTTTAGAAAGGTTAGGGTGAAAAAAAGATCTAGCCCTTGGTTTTCTTCAGAACTGTCTGCTTTATTTATAGAGCGTAACAAAGCCTGGTCTCTCGCTAGACGCAGTAACATGGCCTCAAACTGGAGTCTTTTTAGAACAGTCCGAAACAAATGCACTGCCCTTGTTAGGAAGGCTAAAACTGATCTTAATCTGGTCTCCAGTACATATTCAGACCCGAAAATTTTTTGGAAAGCTGTTAAACCCAACAATAATTCTGTTACCTTTTTACCTAGTCATGTCAAATTTGATGACTGCTTGTTACATGACCAAAGTGAGATTTGCATCTCTTTGATGACAAAGCTCCAGGCTCTTCTCCATTTAATGCTGACAAACCCCTTGCTAATTATGACGATAATGAAAATTGCAGTGATAATGTTGGCAATAATTGTAATAATAATAATAATTTATCTTCTCCGAAAGCTGCCACTCAATTTATTTTAAATCCTTTTCACCCGAGTGTAGTCATGAAGTCTCTTCAAGTAATCGATCCAAAGAAATCTACCGGTGAAGATACACTACTCACAAAAAGTTAGGGATATTCGGCTTTCGGGTGAAATTTCAGGATGAACCTAAAATGCACTATAACCTTTACAGGTGAAATTAATTTGACCTTCTCTAAACTTTTGAATGCACATGTCCAACTATTCAATGTTTCAGTACTTTTTGCACAACTTGCTGTTCTCTAACAAGGAGCTGAACGGCAAAATTCACAACAGGTGTTTGATCCATGAATCGACCAATAAATTTCCTGGTTCAATTAGAATTGGTATTTAAACAGTCCTCTTCATCATGCTGTTCACATTTTGACATCATGAGACCAAGACGACACCTAACAATTGATCAACAGTACCTCGCCATTGCGAGGCTTCAAACAGGATGTTCTCAGAGGGAAGTGGCCACTGAGCTTAGAGTGTCACAGAGTGTCATCAGCAGGTTGCAACAGAGATACAGAGAGACTGGAAGAGTCACAGAAAGGCATAGAAGTGGACGTCCTTTGGCCACATCCCACACTGATGACCGCTTCATTGTGAACAGTGCCCTGCGGAACCGGATGATGAATGCCACTCAACTCCAGGCACATTTAAGGGAGGTGAGAGGCACCCAAGTGTCACGTCAGACCATTCGAAACCGTTTACATCAGCGTGGTCTGCGTGCTAGACGACCTGCAAGGGTACCTGACCACACCACCAGGCACAGGCGTCATCGTCTTGCATGGGCCAGGGAGCATTTACGCTGGACGAGGGACCAGTGGGCCTCAGTGCTGTTCTCTGATGAAAGTCGATTCACGTTGAGCAGAAATGATGGCCGCCAACGATGTTGGAGACGTCAAGGAGAGCGCTATGCATCAGCCACTGTTGTCACCAGACGACCCTTTGGTGGTGGCGGTGTTACAGTGTGGGCAGGTGTGTCTAGTCAATACAGAACTGCCCTACACTTTGTGAATGGTACAGTGACAAGCCCATACTACCTGAATAACATCATTAATCCAGTCATTGTGCCCCTGCATGAACAACACAGGCTTAATTTCATCTTCATGGACGACAATGCTCCAGCTCATCGAGGTCGCATCATTAGGGAAAGGCTGCTGGAGACTGGGGTACCTCAAATGGAGTGGCCTGCACTTTCTCCAGACCTGAATCCCATAGAAAACCTATGGGATCAGCTGACTCACCGTGTAGAGGCTCGTAACTCTGTACCCCAGAACCTCAATGACCTGAGGGCCGCCCTTCAAGAAGAGTGGGATGCCATGCCTCAGCAGACAATAAGTCGACTTGTGAACAGCATGAGACGTCGTTGTCAAGCTGTAATTGATGCTCAAGGGCACATGACAAGTTATTGAGACATTGACATTTTTGTTGTGGTATACCCACCACTGTTGTTGGCTTTTGTTTCAATAAATTGTTTGAGATGAGGAAATCACCATTGCATGCTTCTACTTAAATGCCCTACTTTCATGATACGTATAATATCACTGTAGCGTGAACTTACATTTTCCATAAATTTCACCCGAAAGCCAAATATCCCTAACTTTTTGTGAGTAGTGTATGTTGGACCCTCTCTTTCTTCACATTTCTGCTCCTTTGATTGCTGAATACATAGCTCATATTTTTAATCTCTCCATTTCAACTGTTGATCATCCTTTGCTCTTGGATACTTATACTGAGCAGCAGATAAAATACAGATAAAATACTGAGCAGGATTGGTTTTAGTCCTGGTGCATATTCCTGGTTCCTAAATTATCTCTCTGATCGACAGCAGTCAGTGAACTTCGGATCTGCCCATTCTGAGTTTTTGTCGATTACAAAGGGGGTCCCGCAAGGTTCTATTTTGGGTTCAGTTCTTTTTATAATTTATATAAATAATATGCTCTCATCTCTAACTCAATGTTATGTCCACTTGTACGCAGATGATACAGTTCTGTTTTGTATTGCAGATTCTGCTGATCTCGCTGTAAAGAATTTGCAAACCTCCTTTGATATTCTCCAAACAGCACTAATTGACCTTAAACTTGTTTTAAATGCAAATAAAACCAAGGTTATGCTGTTTTCTAAACATAGAAATGCTAGTGACTTTGATTTTAAGATTTCTACTAAGCAGGGATCCTGTATCGAAAGAGTCACTGTCTATAAATACCTCGGTAGTTGGATTGACAATCAACTTACTTTTAGATTTCATATCGACAATCTTGTCAAAAAACTAAGACAAAAAATTGGTTTTCTTTATAGAAATAAATCAAATTTTCCAATATTTTGTAGAAAAAGGATTGTCGAGGCTGTTTTTCTTTCTGTATTGGATTACGGCGATGTAGTGTACAGGCATGCATCTGCCTCTATTCTCAAGCCTCTGGACGCCGTTTATCATTCTGCCCTTAGGTTTATTACTGGCGATGCCTATGGTACGCATCACTGTATATTATATGATAAAGTTGGGTGGTCTTCCCTCTCTCTCAGGCGTGACAAGCATTTTTATTTATTCATATATAAGGCCCTTATCAGCAAAGGCCCACCTTATTTAAACTCTATGCTTGTTTGCTCATCGGGATCATATTATACTCGGTCCTGTGACTGGATTACATTAAATATCCCGAAAGTCCGAACTGAGCTGGGAAGATCTGCCTTCTCATATTGTGCTCCTTCGACATGGAATTCCCTGCAGATCATTTTAAAACTAGACTCATTGGTACCTCTGGCCCATTTTAAACCACTGCTTTTTAGTCACTTAAATTCTGTCTGCACCTGTTTTAATTGATTTGTTTTATATTTGTATCTTGATTTTTATACGTCTTAATTTGAAATTGATTTGTCTTAATTGTTTTATACCTTGTATGTTTATCTTATTTTACCTCATCATTGTATACTCAACATCATTGTAAATGAGGGGTGGCCCTCAATGATCTTCGAGTTTAAATAAGAAATAAATAAAAATAAATAAAATGGCGTGAGCGGGCTGGCCTTTTTTGTGATCAGCCATGCCCACTACCACGCCATCACCATGCCCCCAATCGGTGTGAGACGTTAATCTCTTCCTTGGCCCATGACAAACCTTTCCTCAATGTTTTGTGGCATTACGTTAATCCGTTCGGAAGTTATGTGCCTTTTTGTGATAGGCCACACCTACTGCCACACACCATTTGGGCGGGGCCTATGGGTTCTTGAGGCAAAGTTTCAGCTGGTAAGGAGATGGACCTGTGTACCTCAATTTTCAAGCTCAAACGGGTGAGAGGGCAGAGAGTACATTGTGACTACACAAGGGTCAACATTCCACACATATTCCACCACTGTGACGTCACAAGGGTCAACATTCCACTATTCATTTGGATGGGACAAAAATGGACATTAAAGGGTAAGCACCAGATAATGGACAACATTTATATTTACAAACTAGACCGGTATTTAGACAACAATATCAAGTTCTTTTTTTATATAACTACATGGAAATTATATAAAATTAGCGAACTTTGAAAAAACCGTTGAAAAATCGGCTGACATTAGAATCATAGATGTATGACGTCATACGTGGAGGAAGTGCAAATATTTCCCTATTGTACATACAGTACTGTGTACAATATTGGTCTGTAAATGTAAATTGTAAATGTATATCATTTTAAATTTGCTATATTTGCAATGCCCATGAACCCTTTCTACTTTTATATGTGAAATTGAATGTAGGTGGTAGAGGTGTCCCAGTATGCACTTATGCAGAGCTTGGCTTGGACTGGGTGTCTAACTGGGGGGGGGGCTGGTTACAGCGCCTATCGGTATACAACAATGGCAGACACCCAGAAATCAGACAGTTCTGAGGAGGAAGAGGAATTTCAGTTTTTTGAGCAGGGACAAAAGTGCAAAGATGTGTTTATTGAGCCGTTTCGCTTTGGACCTGATGCCACACCACGCCTGGATGCAGAAAATCATCCTGCAGACAATGGACAATTGAATCGCGTTGGAAGATCAGACTGGTATAACGTTAGCTAGGTGTGTTAGCTAACTATTTCTGTGAGAAAAGTTGAAGACTGTCTCTGTGCATTGGTATGGTTAGACACTAAAAAATTTTCCCCACTGGCCACCTGATGGCCCACACACATATTACATAGCCTAGCGATAACGTTAGCTAACTAAGACTGAGATGCACAACGTTAGCAAGCTAACGTTAAGTTAATGCAGTAAGCTAAGCTAGCTACTGAGATCATGTATAAACGAAGTTAACGTTAGTTTATTTAATCGACAATTAACATTAAGGAAACCGAAACGTTTTTGTCACTCGAATAGCATGCAGTCTCCCGACTTTTTGTGGATATCAAGGAGCCGAGGTAGCGATCAGAAAGCTGGACGACTATAAGCGAGAAAGACAATTGGAATATTACACCGTGAAGATTCTGATCATCCGGTTTCGTTGTATGCGCCTGATTTGCTGGTTCATCCGGGCAAAGTTTTTATTGTAAAGTCATCAACCTGTTTCAGCAGTATGCCTTCATCAGAGGTGCAGTGTAGTTTTTTTTATATACGAAAATACTTAATATTTTAAATACGAAAAACGTTGGAGGCGGGGCGAAAGCGGTACTGGAAACACATTTTCAACACCGATATCCAACATTTATATAACATTAACAGTGTTTCCCCTACCATTATCTTGGCCGGGCGGCCCGGCTTGGACAAGAGGGAAAATAAAGAATTTTAATGAAAAAAAATTTTTTAAAATATTATTATTATTTTATTTTTTATATAATCTTTTTTTTAATTTTTATGTAGCTGCAATATTTCCCTTACCGCAGAATGCGGGAATGATCAAAATAGCATCTGGAAAAACCCTTGCCAAAACAGCTTCGGTTTCCCGTTAGGCCTAATTAAAATTTTCAATGGCAGCGCTGATATTATGAGGGTGTAATTATAGTTTCCGCCTCTACGCAAAATGGCGCACTTTCACCGCCCGGCCTGAAAAAAAATCTAGGGGAAACACTGATTAATATACTTTATGATTACGTAATCTTATACCAGAGTAATTTTTCTTTCACATTTTTTGAATTTTAAATTATCTGGAGCGTTTTAAAATATCCGGTGCTTACACTTTAAACTTAAATATCTCAAGAAATATAAAAGATATCAAAAAGCTGTATATAAGCACACTACTCTAAGCCAAGGTCAACATTTCAAGCTGGAATGGCATGTCTAACTTAAAAGCTGTAGGAGTAGTTCGGCAAAGGTGGAATAAGAATAAAAAGAAGAATAAAACTTAAAGGAGCTATATGTAACAAATGTACTGTACTTAATCATAAAATGACCATGATATGTCATCAGAGATTAAGGAAACATGCTAAGTTGAAATACTGGCTTCTCCGACAACAATGCTATAGCCAGTATGTTCTCCTTTGAAATTTCCATTCCGGGTCGGAACGTCTGTATTTGTTTTGGCCTGTGTGATTCACTATTCTCCGAGTTGACTCCGCCGACTGCCCATTACGAACAACCAGATGTACTCCGGCACTCCGACAGCCGATTTACAAATGCCTAATAAGCTAAGTTCAACATAATTTTCATTTAGCTAGCTAAAGATTTAAATATATATGTATATAGTTACTAGCTAAACATACCACTAACGTTAGCTTATATCTGTGTGACCGTAAACATAGCCAGGCATGCATCTAGCTAACATTGACACAGAGTTATAAAAAGTCCACATGAGCTGGTTTATAATTTGCAAACAATAAATAAATTGCAAACGTACACATTAGCTGATCAACTTACAGTGTAGGACTCGTTGTCGCTTGTCATTGTCAAAATAGAATAAGACTCAAAATATAATGTTGCGCTCGGCTCGTCTTGCGCTCGTGGTCATTCAGTGTCTTCAACCTGGCAACCTGCGTGAGTTTCGAGTCTGGGGAGGAGGGGGCGGGCGGAGACAACTTTCTCCAATATTGTGAATTTGGACTGCAGTACCCATTACAAACGCTCGGTGCCAATGCTACATATAGCTCCTTTAAGAATAACAGTACCGTGGTTGCTACTGCAACCACACTAATAATGTTGACTTACTGTTCATACAGATGAGTGAAACTATAAAATACAGAAAGCTCAGTATTTCGTGTAGCTACTCACATGTTTGTTCAAAACTTTCTGTTCCAGCTTGCCTATAAAACAGAAACAGACAAGTATGTTTAGTTAATAAAGACATATAAACTGTGCAGAGAGGAAACTTCTGAATCACCCTTGTTAGAACAATGGAAAGCACTGTAAATATCTGGTTAATAATATAAAAAGAACATCCAAAGTTCAACCTGATGACAAGAATGATTGTAAAATGTTTGTGGTTATTGCTCACCATAAATTTATAGTAAAATAATTTTTTTTCGCTATACACTACTCACAAAAAGTTAGGGATATTCGGCTTTCGGGTGAAATTTCAGGATGAACCTAAAATGCACTATAACCTTTACAGGTGAAATTAATTTGACCTTCTCTAAACTTTTGAATGCACATGTCCAACTATTCAATGTTTCAGTACTTTTTGCACAACTTGCTGTTCTCTAACAAGGAGCTGAACGGCAAAATTCACAACAAGTGTTTGATCCATGAATCGACCAATAAATTTCCTGGTTCAATTAGAATTGGTATTTAAACAGTCCTCTTCATCATGCTGTTCACATTTTGACATCATGAGACCAAGTCGACACCTAACAATTGATCAACAGTACCTCGCCATTGCGAGGCTTCAAACAGGATGTTCTCAGAGGGAAGTGGCCACTGAGCTTAGAGTGTCACAGAGTGTCATCAGCAGGTTGCAACAGAGATACAGAGAGACTGGAAGAGTCACAGAAAGGCATAGAAGTGGACGTCCTTTGGCCACATCCCACACTGATGACCGCTTCATTGTGAACAGTGCCCTGCGGAACCGGATGATGAATGCCACTCAACTCCAGGCACATTTAAGGGAGGTGAGAGGCACCCAAGTGTCACGTCAGACCATTCGAAACCGTTTACATCAGCGTGGTCTGCGTGCTAGACGACCTGCAAGGGTACCTGACCACACCACCAGGCACAGGCGTCATCGTCTTGCATGGGCCAGGGAGCATTTACGCTGGACGAGGGACCAGTGGGCCTCAGTGCTGTTCTCTGATGAAAGTCGATTCACGTTGAGCAGAAATGATGGCCGCCAACGATGTTGGAGACGTCAAGGAGAGCGCTATGCATCAGCCACTGTTGTCACCAGACGACCCTTTGGTGGTGGCGGTGTTACAGTGTGGGCAGGTGTGTCTAGTCAATACAGAACTGCCCTACACTTTGTGAATGGTACAGTGACAAGCCCATACTACCTGAATAACATCATTAATCCAGTCATTGTGCCCCTGCATGAACAACACAGGCCTAATTTCATCTTCATGGACGACAATGCTCCAGCTCATCGAGGTCGCATCATTAGGGAAAGGCTGCTGGAGACTGGGGTACCTCAAATGGAGTGGCCTGCACTTTCTCCAGACCTGAATCCCATAGAAAACCTATGGGATCAGCTGACTCACCGTGTAGAGGCTCGTAACTCTGTACCCCAGAACCTCAATGACCTGAGGGCCGCCCTTCAAGAAGAGTGGGATGCCATGCCTCAGCAGACAATAAGTCGACTTGTGAACAGCATGAGACGTCGTTGTCAAGCTGTAATTGATGCTCAAGGGCACATGACAAGTTATTGAGACATTGACATTTTTGTTGTGGTATACCCACCACTGTTGTTGGCTTTTGTTTCAATAAATTGTTTGAGATGAGGAAATCACCATTGCATGCTTCTACTTAAATGCCCTACTTTCATGATACGTATAATATCACTGTAGCGTGAACTTACATTTTCCATAAATTTCACCCGAAAGCCAAATATCCCTAACTTTTTGTGAGTAGTGTATATAGGGTACAGTGTTGGAGGGTTTAATTGTAATTTTGGAGGATTTAATTTGTAATTTTTGTCAAGTATTTACAGCCTTCCTAATATTATATCAATGCCTTGTCCATTGCATATAAAGTAGGGATAACATGTAGGACACATTCTGTCCAGTTGAAATCAATCAGATAAACGCTCACAATAAACACAAAAAAAAACTTGAGTAAGGAAATAGCTGTGTTATTACATTGACTGTTACGGGGCTGTAACATCTTTTACTCATCAATTTAATCATTCACAATGTTCAGACTATAATGATAAAAAGTACAAACACATCTTTGTTGACTGACCCAATTGGTTGTGTGTTACATCATCATGCACCATTCCATTTTTTAAGGTGATTATCCAGTACCACAACTTTCAAGATGTTCAACATGCTGTCATATGTTCCAACCAGCAAAATTGTACAAGATCCAATGCCACTTTAATAGTTGTGGATTTGGAATAGTTGTACATTCGAATAAATTATCAGACCAATAGCATTATATTGTTTTCTGCATCCTTGAATACGCAGTGATGCCATATTGGAATTTTTAAAAAGGTATTAAACTTGTATTGAAAAAGCCAACCTACTGTTCTCATTATTAGGGGAACTATTGTTTTTGTTCCATTTCTTTTTAGAGGTCCAAGCAGCAAAGCTGCTGGAAATGTATAGTTTTTGTTCAGTTTCTTATTTTTTTTATTTTTTTATTTTTTTAAATGATTCTTCCCTAAAGTGGAATGGGGAGCAAAAACTATAAGCCGTAGCTATGAAACTTGGCCAGATGGTGGCGTTGTAACATGACATTTTTTATATTACAGGTATTTAGCAGACGCTCTTATCCAGAGCGACTTACACAACATTTTTATTACATAGTGATGTAATTGTTTATTTTCATAATTTAAGTCAAAATAAAGTGCCACAAATGCAAAGAAACTTTAGAAAAAAAATGTTTTTCTTTAGTTTGCTGAGAGCTACATAAGTGAAATCGGTAATATATATACATTTCCTGGATCATAAACTCCATGTCCACAAGTTTTGCAAAATCTGAGGATGATATGCAGAACTACTAAAGGTATATGATGCAAAATATAGCAGTGTACCCTGTTGTGTCTCCAAATCTATCCAAATGGCTAAATTGTGCACTGCTGTAAATAATTTTAAAAAAATATTTATTTAACTACAAATCAACAGTTTTGGCTCATAAAACTCACTTTTGCATCATTTTCAAGTGGGAATTACATATTTTCATCAGTATAGGGGTGTATATATCTATGGGTCCAAAACCCCTATGCAAAACATGTCATAAAATTGTCCATTATAACACATATACATTTGCTCCTTCTGATGGCTTAAGATAAAAAAACATTGATATCACAGTGTTACATACACCTAAATATGTTGCCTAATCATTCACTCTTGTACCTCAATAAAACATCACTTGTCCCTGTACTCTACAGTATGTATACTTTTGTCCTGGGATTGCATTTTTCTGTAGTTTTTTTAAATTTTCCTATTCATAATGACTCCAAGGAAATTTTTACCTTAATCTCCCACATATCAGCGCACAGTAAATTGGAATGAGCATTTGTCATGCCCTAAGAGACAAGTATATACACCATAGCCTATATTACAGTATGTATGATAACATGAACATAAAATAGTATTCCACCACCTGCAAAATGCTGCCAAATGTTCTATCTTCAATGAACATCGTCAATGAATAACCTACATCAAAAATACATTTAACGATTGCACTACAGTATGTGAAATGCACTCAAAATGCGAAAATAACAATAGGGCTATCAAACATATTGGAAAGACAGTGCTTGAGTGGAAACACGAACGTACATATGTCGCCAGCGAGACCAACGGCATTTTAGACGGAAAAATACTCACATATCGGAAAAGGGAAACTCCCCTCCATAATGCGTATTCTATAGAGCTTGCATAATACTAGACAGTTAAAACGAAAACTGCCGTTACGCTGGGCTGTAGTAAATTGCTCAAAGCACCCAAAAAGACATGGCATATACTGTTGCTAAGGTTATAATGTACTCTATTGGATAAAAAAGCCGACAGTAAAACCAGAATGTACTGTAATAAATGAGACAGGCTTACAGGGCATGGGGGTATTACGCATTGACGTTTCAGATAGTGTAATAGCAGTATAAAGTGTTGTATATTTCTCAAACCGATTGTACCAGACAATAAATGACCACTGAATTTTGAAAGGAACATCTCGATGTGTAAAACCAATGGTAGGATTGTATATTTATTTCATATTTAGTAGCATATATTGCTAGTAGAATACATGGTAGAATGAGACAGTACTTTCAGTATATTTTGCATTTGAGTGAGTAGGGCTTTTCACGGCTTTTCTGGCATACGATCAGGCTATTGTTGGGTTTCTCTCGTTGCTATGACGTTATTCAAATTTTATATGATTAATAAATATATTTATGAACTCAAACATAGATGCTATTGTCCACTATGTCACGCAAGGGTAGGTATAGACTGGGTGGGGGGTTGCTTGTTAAATGGACTTGCTACGGGGAAATAGTGACACTTAGAAACTCCATATTAAGCTGAAATTGTCACGAACCGTCTACAAATAAATTTAAAACACAGAGTTTGTGATTTCCAATAATAGTTTGGCTGCAGTAGCAACAAATGTCTCAGTTGAGCAAAAAGGTTCCGCCGGCGTCACCTTCTACGCAAAGGGGTTAAATTGTATTATACAATGAATTTGAAACTACTTCCTGTTTCCAGCGGCGGCGTAGCCCTTCTGATGGTTTTACCCCTTTGCGAAGATGCCTGGTGATAATGCCGCCAGTGCCATCATTTTGCTGAACTGAGACATTCGTTGCTCCTGCAGCCAAACTATTAGTGAAAATCACAAACTCTGTGTTTTAACTTTATTGGTAGACGATTTGTGACAACTCAGTTTCTAAGTGTCACTATTTTCCCGTAGCAAGTCCATTTAACAAGCACCCCCCCCCCCCCCCCCCAGTCTATACCTACCCATGCGTGACATAGTGGACAATAGCGTCTATGTGTGAGTTCATGAATATATGTATTCATCATATAAAATTACAATTCCGTCATAGCAACAAGATAAACCCAACAATAGCCTGATCGTATGCCAAAAAAGCAGTGAAAAGCCCTGCTCACTCAAATGCTAAATAAACATGTGAAATTATTGTCTCATGTTACCATGTATTATACTAGCAATATCTGCTACTAAATATGAAATAAATATACAATTCTACCATTGGTTTTACACATAGAGATGTTCCTTTCAAAATTCAGTGGTCATGTATTGTCTGATACAATCCGTTTGTGAAATATAGCCTACAACACTTTATAACGCTATTACACTATCTGAAACGGTCTAGTATTACGCAAGCTGTAGAGAAAGCGCGTTCCAAAACTGGAGTTCTCCCTTCCCGATATGCAAGGAATTTTGCGTATAAAATGCGGTTGGTCTCGCTGGCTACATACGTACGTTTGTTTTTCCACTCGAGCACTGTCTTTCCAATATGATTGATAGGCCTATTGTTATTTTCGCATTTTGAGTGCATTTCACATACCGTATTTATTTTTGATGTAGGCTACCGATTATCATTGAAGATATAATATTTGGCAGCATTTTGCAGATGGTGGAATACTATTTCATTTTCATGTTATCGTACATAATATAGGCTATGGCGTACTTGTCACTTAGGGCATGGCAAATGCTCATCCCAATTTACTGTGTGCTGACGTGGTAGATTAATGTAAACATTTTCCTTGGAGTCATTAAAAAAAAAAAAAAAACTTGAGAAAAATGCAAGCCCGGTGCAAAAGTATACATACTGTAGAGTACATGTAAAAGTGATGTTTTATTGAGGTACAAGAGTGAACGATTAGGCTACATATTTAGGTGTATGTAACACTGTGATATCAATGTTTTTATCTTAAACCATCAGAAGGGGCAAATGTAGATGCTTTATAATGGACAAAACAAATTGAATTCATTTTATGACATGTTTTGGATAGGGGTTTTGGACCCATAGATATCTACTAGGGGTGTCACGATTCTCCAAATCCGTGATTCGATTTGACTTTCGATTTTAAGGTCACGATTCGATTCTCGATTTTTTTTTAGCACAATTTCTTTTCCAGCACTATAGTCTAACTAATGGCTATGCCATTGTTAGACTATCGAGTCTTGATTTGTAAAGAAAAATACTTGTTTCTCAATAAGTAACTTTTACTTGAATAATAACAATTATAAATAATAACAAAAATATGAGAATATTTAAACACACCTAAACAGTTAAGAGCTTTATCAAAACTAGACTCTAGAATAAACAGTTGAACATTTACCACGCTATTAACAATTTACACATTGGTTTTATGCCCTGACAACGGTCATTTACATTTTCAAATTCTTCTTTAAAAAGATGAGCGTGTTCACATTCTTTGAACAGTTGAGAGCTTTAACAAACTAATATCTGAAATAATAAACAGTTGAACATGTACCACGCTATTAACTATTTACACGTTTTTTTTCATGCCCTGACTGTCATTTGGGTTGTCATTTGAGTTGCCAGTGTCAATGTTTTTTTCCCAGTCAAATCTATTTCTTTGTGATGCCTGCGAATGTGTCCTGCCATATTTGACGTGTTGCCTGAGGTGGCGTATGGTACTCGCGTGTAGCATAGCCGACAAACTGTCGTTATTTTGTCACTGACGCGTTCGTTGTTTATATAACTCACGGGGAAGGCAAACTGTTGCCACACCGGTGACTTGAGGGAAGCAGGAGGATTTTCCAGTTCTGTTTCTCCATCTCCGACTCCGGCAGTGGCCATGGTGTGTCGAAAAGTAATGCAGGCTACCGGTAAGCTAACGTTAACTAGCAGCTGTGTCTTCTTTGAAATATCAGTGTTTCCCCTACCATTATCTTGGCCGGGCGCTCACCTGCCGCCTGGCTTGGACAAGAGGGAAAATAAATAATTTTAATGAAAAAAAAAAATAATTTATATTATTCTTTTTTTTTTTTTTATATAATCTTTTTTTTTTTGTAGCTGCAATATTTCCCTTACCGCAGAATGCGGGAATGATCAAAATAGCATCTGGAAAAACCCAAAACAGCTTCGGTTTCCCGTTAGGCCTAATTAAAATTTTCAATGGCAGTGCTGATATTATGAGGGTGTAATTATAGTTTCCGCCTCTACGCAAAATGGCGCACTTTCACCGCCCGGCCTGAAAAAAAACTAGGGGAAACACTGAATATCGTTGTTTTTTTTCTTCGGACGCACGCCTGCGTGGACGAACAAAATGCAGTGGAAGGCGTCAAGTTTCGTTTTGTCGGAAACGCTTACATTAGAGATGGCCAAGTAGGCAACTTTTTTTACATTTTACCCATCACATGAAAGGCTACGAAGAGCGCGCGGGGGGCGGGGTGGAGAGAAAAAAAAAACTTGGAGAATCGCGAATCAGCTTGTGATTTCGAAGTTCGAAATCGAACGCTCATTTCGATCGATTTTTGATTTCGAATCGGTATCGTGACACCCCTAATATCTACGCCCATATATTGATGCAATTATAGTCATTCCCACTTGAAAATGATGCAAAAGTGAGTTTTATGAGCCAAAACTGTTGATTTGTAGTTAAATATATCATCATTTTTTTTATTTAGAGCAGTGCACAATTTATCCATTTGGATAGATTTGGAGACACGAATGGACAACAGGGTACACTGCCTATATTTCGCATCATAGATATTTAGTAGTTCTGTATATCATCCTCAGATTTTGCACACTTGTGGACATGATTTTAGTTTATGATACAGGAAATTTATAGACTTACCTGTGTAGCTCTCAGTATTTTGTTGCAAACTAAAGAAAAAACTAATTGTTTTCTGCATTTTTTCAAAGTTTTTTTTGCATTTTGGCACTTTATTTTGACTTACATTATGAAAATAAACAAATCTAAGTTTGTATTGTAAATGGTACAACTGTCTTGTTTCATTTAAGCCATTTAACAAGTTTCTGTGATGCTCACACCTGGAGTTATAAAACCTTAAACAGAGCACCTCCTAAATAGGTGAGAATTGACCAAATTTTCCATCTGCGCAAAGGGGTTAAGATGAAAACATTGATATCACACTGGTACACACCCCTAAATATGTAGCCCGATCATTCACTCTTGTTAACTAAAACATCACCTTTTTCTGTACTCTACAGCAGTGGTTATCTAAGCGGGTTATTCATGCTCAGCACTGTTTATACATGTGGCCCCAAGACTGCACCGCAAGGCGTGCACACGCGTATGTGTAGGCTTACAGCTCTGTCAATCGGAGTTACTGCTGCTAGCTGCTGCTAGGTAGTTGTTAGCTAGCTGTTGACAATGGACAGATTTTTAAAACGACCCGCGGCCGCATCTAGTGAAGAAGAAAAACATGAAAGTCAGGAAATATAATGACAGCTACCTTCAATTTGGTGTCATCAAAAACATGGGAAACCGAAGTGCGTGATCTGCCTGCAGGTTCTTTCTAACGATGCTATGAAGCCCCAAGGGGCCAAGACTGCGCTTTCGTTTTGAAGCTCACTTCCTGGTTGGGCTGGGAGCGGCAATTGTGCCGTTGCTTACTAGTGCCACTGCGATTGGCTCCAGTAGAGGTCTTTCACCATGTAAGTCAATGGCAGCAATGTGATCAAAATACAAAATCACAAAAATACAATTTTGTGATTTTCCCACAAAAACATTTAATTGCAATAGGTGCCTTTCCTTCATCTAATGCCTCTGCATGTGCTGATTTTTTTAAATATTGTGTCATTTGGACAGGGTATTAACATTTGTTCAGGAACAATCAGAGGGACAGGTTGAGTCCTCTTCGGCTCCACGGAGCAGATGCAGTTTGTACAAACTGGCAGCGAAAAATGCAGCCGGAGACTCAATTCGGTTTTTACGAGGCCGTGGGAAGGCAATGGGTGACGTCACAGTGACTTTGTCCATATTTCTATACAGTCTATGTGAAGCCCGCTAAAATGAGGCACCACCTTGAAACTAAGCATCTGGATTGTGCTAGCAAATGCAGCAACTTTGTTGAGAGAAAGAGCGAACAGTACACCCGGCAAAAAGCGAAAATGACCAATCTACCCACCGTTTTGGAGAAAGCTCAGTGGGCCTCGTACTTGACAGCACAGGGGATAGCAAAAAGCAGAAAACCTATCCTGGAGATAAGCGATAAGATCAAGGCTTTGGTGGTAAAACCAAAAACTGGAGAATGCTGGTTCAGAACAGGGTTACTGACATGTTTGGCCACAAGCCAACTGTCAGTCGAATTACTGAGAAATCCGATCCGTTCTCATCTCGCCTCACTGAAGAACTATTTCAGTTCTTACTTCACTGACATCAACACCGATGGAAGGGACTGGTTCCGAGATCCATTTGTTGTATCTACATCAGCGCTTGGCCTCAGTGGAAAGGCAGAAGAGGAGCTGCTGGATTTATCCTGTGATGGGACTCAGAGAATCCGGTTCACCTGTGATGGGACTCAGAGAATCCGGTTCAGACAAAGTTCTTATGCATACTTTTGGGCTTAGTTCAAATATCCCGACCTCGGTGTAGGGACAACGGACTACATTTCCATTCATTCCACAGGAAAACCCAAAATACATTTAAAACACGGCCACAGCCAATCATGTCTCTTTTAACGCAACCTCCGATCGAGGTGCGTTCCAGCCACGGACGAAGACGCAGGCGATAACCAGACGACCAGCAGAACGCCCTACAGGATAAGAAAGGCCAAAGGAGACACCCTGGCCATCCACCTCACGGACAAGCCGGCTATAATCAACTCACCGCGGACTTCAGTAAGACTGATCAAACATCCCAGGTGATATCGGTGATTCGATTGTATCTCGACGTTGTGCGATAATAGCTATAAACTTGTTGCGCTGGTTAGCAAGCTAGGCGGCTGGCCTACTGTTTCATTGCTAATGTGGTAGTACTAACTAACCCGAACAGGCCTCACTGGTTTGCCCCTCTATCCTAACACTGACTAACATTTGTGTGATATGATCTAATTTTAGCTTACTGTAGATGGTTAACAGTATTTCCTGACCGAAGTGCGGGAACTTATTTATAGTAACGATTTGAGATCAATAACCACCATCGTGCTGCGACACAGTTCGCTTACTCCACGTGATTCCTTTGTTCCCTGAACACACACGTGGCATAGGCCTACACACCGACACACACACACACCCATATGTGCACACCACACACATAAATGCTACAATACGCACAGAACACAATATGTCTATTTAGTAGAATGTAATATTCATGTTTTTCCTTGTTTAATAAATCTATTTTTGTTAAAACCTGGTGTCTGTTTTGATGTCGTATGAACACGAGAGCTGAGTTAAACCTAATCATTAGATAGTTATTAGTGCTTTGATGGTAAATTGAAGTAGCAATAATTATAATCCATAATATATCAAATGCGACTGATTTCATTTTAACCTAACTTAAGAATAATAAGGGTAAACCTAGTTATTGCCTATATTTCTGGCATTCTGGAGTTTATATACACTACTCACAAAAAGTTAGGGATATTCGGCTTTCGGGTGAAATTTCAGGATGAACCTAAATGCACTATAACCTTTACAGGTGAAATTAATTTGACCTTCTCTAAACTTTTGAATGCACATGTCCAACTATTCAATGTTTCAGTAACTTTTTGCACAACTTGCTGTTCTCTAACAAGGAGCTGAACGGCAAAATTCACAACAGGTGTTTGATCCATGAATCGACCAATAAATTTCCTGGTTCAATTAGAATTGGTATTTAAAACAGTCCTCTTCATCATGCTGTTCACATTTTGACATCATGAGACCAAGACGACACCTAACAATTGATCAACAGTACCTCGCCATTGCGAGGCTTCAAACAGGATGTTCTCAGAGGGAAGTGGCCACTGAGCTTAGAGTGTCACAGAGTGTCATCAGCAGGTTGCAACAGAGATACAGAGAGACTGAAGAGTCACAGAAAGGCATAGAAGTGGACGTCCTTTGGCCACATCCCACACTGATGACCGCTTCATTGTGAACAGTGCCCTGCGGAACCGGATGATGAATGCCACTCAACTCCAGGCACATTTAAGGGAGGTGAGAGGCACCCAAGTGTCACGTCAGACCATTCGAAACCGTTTACATCAGTGTGGTCTGCGTGCTAGACGACCTGCAAGGGTACCTGACCACACCACCAGGCACAGGCGTCATCGTCTTGCATGGGCCAGGGAGCATTTACGCTGGACGAGGGACCAGTGGGCCTCAGTGCTGTTCTCTGATGAAAGTCGATTCACGTTGAGCAGAAAAGATGGCCGCCAACGATGTTGGAGACGTCAAGGAGAGCGCTATGCATCAGCCACTGTTGTCACCAGACGACCCTTTGGTGGTGGCGGTGTTACAGTGTGGGCAGGTGTGTCTAGTCAATACAGAACTGCCCTACACTTTGTGAATGGTACAGTGACAAGCCCATACTACCTGAATAACATACACTACTCACAAAAAGTTAGGGATATTTGGCTTTCGGGTGAAATTTATGGAAAATGTAAGTTCACGCTACAGTGATATTATACGTATCATGAAAGTAGGGCATTTAAGTAGAAGCATGCAATGGTGATTTCCTCATCTCAAACAATTTATTGAAACAAAAGCCAACAACAGTGGTGGGTATACCACAACAAAAATGTCAATGTCTCAATAACTTGTCATGTGCCCTTGAGCATCAATTACAGCTTGACAACGACGTCTCATGCTGGTTCACAAGTCGACTTATTGTCTGCTGAGGCATGGCATCCCACTCTTCTTGAAGGGCGGCCCTCAGGTCATTGAGGTTCTGGGGTACAGAGTTACGAGCCTCTACACGGTGAGTCAGCTGATCCCCATAGGTTTTCTATGGGGATTCGGGTCTGGAGAAAGTGCAGGCCACTCCCATTTGAGGTACCCCAGTCTCCAGCAGCCTTTCCCTAATGATGCGACCTCGATGAGCTGGAGCATTGTCGTCCATGAAGATGAAATTAGGCCTGTGTTGTTCATGCAGGGGCACAATGACTGGATTAATGATGTTATTCAGGTAGTATGGGCTTGTCACTGTACCATTCACAAAGTGTAGGGCAGTTCTGTATTGACTAGACACACCTGCCCACACTGTAACACCGCCACCACCAAAGGGTCGTCTGGTGACAACAGTGGCTGATGCATAGCGCTCTCCTTGACGTCTCCAACATCGTTGGCGGCCATCATTTCTGCTCAACGTGAATCGACTTTCATCAGAGAACAGCACTGAGGCCCACTGGTCCCTCGTCCAGCGTAAATGCTCCCTGGCCCATGCAAGACGATGACGCCTGTGCCTGGTGGTGTGGTCAGGTACCCTTGCAGGTCGGTCTAGCACGCAGACCACACTGATGTAAACGGTTTCGAATGGTCTGACGTGACACTTGGGTGCCTCTCACCCTCCCTTAAATGTGCCTGGAGTTGAGTGGCATTCATCATCCGGTTCCGCAGGGCACTGTTCACAATGAAGCGGTCATCAGTGTGGGATGTGGCCAAAGGACGTCCACTTCTATGCCTTTCTGTGACTCTTCCAGTCTCTCTGTAGCAACCTGCTGATGACACTCTGTGACACTCTAAGCTCAGTGGCCACTTCCCTCTGAGAACATCCTGTTTGAAGCCTCGCAATGGCGAGGTACTGTTGATCAATTGTTAGGTGTCGTCTTGGTCTCATGATGTCAAAATGTGAACAGCATGATGAAGAGGACTGTTTAAATACCAATTCTAATTGAACCAGGAAATTTATTGGTCGATTCATGGATCAAACACCTGTTGTGAATTTTGCCGTTCAGCTCCTTGTTAGAGAACAGCAAGTTGTGCAAAAAGTACTGAAACATTGAATAGTTGGACATGTGCATTCAAAAGTTTAGAGAAGGTCAAATTAATTTCACCTGTAAAGGTTATAGTGCATTTTAGGTTCATCCTGAAATTTCACCCGAAAGCCGAATATCCCTAACTTTTTGTGAGTAGTGTATATTCTCACTCTCACATACATATATTCTCTCACATACATATATTCTCACTTCACATACATATATTCTCTCTCACATACATATATTCTCACTCTCACACATATATTCTCACTCTCACATACATATATTTTCACTCTCACATACATATATTCTCACTCTCACATACATACGTATATACACAGTCAAGCCGGAAAGTCTGCACACTCCTTTCACCTTCTCCACGTTTTATTATGTTACAGACTTATACTACAATAGATTGAGTTCATTTTTTTGCCCTCAAACATCTACACACAATAGCCAATAATGACGAAGTGAAAACAGGTTTTAGAAAATATGCAATTTTATTTTACTGACAAAAATAGGTTATTTAGGGGTTACATATCTGTACACACCCTTAGGCCTAATACTTGGTTGCTGCACCTTTGGCAGCGATTACAGCTTCAAGGGAAAAGAAGCTACGAGCTTGGCACACTTGTTTCTGGACATTTTTGCCCATTCCTCTTGGCATATCCTTGTAAGCTCCGTCAGGCTGGATGGGGGAGCGTCGGTACACAGCCATTTTCAGCTCTTTCCACAGATGTTCAATTGGATTCAGGTCTGGGCTCTGGCTGGGCCACTCAAGGACATGCACAGACTTTCTCCGAAGCCACTCCTTTGTTCTCTTGGCTGTGTGCTTCGGGTCGTTGTCATGTTGGAAGGTAAACCTTCGCCCCAGTCTGAGGTCCAGAGCGCTCTAGAGCATGTTTTCTTCAAGGATCTCGGTGTACTTAGCTGCATTCATCTTTCCCTCTATCAGGACTAGTCGCCCCGTTCCCGCTGCTGAAAAACATCCCCACATCATGATGCTGCCACCCGCCATGCTTCACAGTAGGGATGGTATTAGCCAGGTGATGAGCGGTGCCTGTTTTCCTCCAGACGTGACGCTTGGTATTCAGGCCAAAAAGTTCAATTTTGGTTTCATCAGACCAGAGAATCTTGATTCTCATGGTTTGAGAGTCCTCTAGGTGCCTTTTGGCAAACTCCAAGCGGGCTGTGATGTGCCTTTTACTAAGGAGGGGCTTCCGTCTGGCCACTCTACCATAAAGGCCTGATTGGTGGAGTGCTGCCTGGATGGTTGATCTTCTGAAAGGTTCTCCCATCTCCACAAGGATACGCTGGAGCTCTGTCAGAGTGACCCTCGGGTTCCTGCTCACCTCCCTGGCCAAGGCCCGTCTTCCCCGATTGCTCAGTTTGGCCGGGCGGCCAGGTCTAGGAAGATTCTTGGTGGTTCCAAACTTCTTCCATTTACGAATGATGGTGGCCACTGTGCTCTTTGGGACCTGTAAAGCTGCAGAGATTTTTCCGTAGCCTTCTCCAGATCTATGCCTATGTCTGACATGCACTGTTAACTGTGGGACCTTATATAGGCAGGTGTTGGCAATCCCCAATCATGTCCAATCAATTTAATTTATCACAGTTTTAGAAACATATCAAGCAGTATCAGTGGAAACAAAATGCACCTCAGCTCACTTTTGGGTGTCATATCAAAGTGTGTGCACACTTGTGTACATATTATATTTTACATTTTGATTTTTAATAAATTAGCACAAATGTCTAAAAACCTGTTTTCACATTGTCATTATGGGATATTTTGTGTAGAATTCTGAGACAGAAAATGAACTCAATCTATTGTAGAATATGTCAGTAACGTATTAAAAGGTGGAGAAGGTGAAAGGAGTGTGCAGACTTTCCGGCTTGACTGTATATACACAGAGGCATACTCCTTACATTTATGGCGTCCCACGTGAGGACACTGATGATTCAGAAATCATATTACTAATCATCTTGCTCACTGCTATCAGATTTGTACGTGTTCCTTACATTTATTGGCGCCCCGTCGATGATATTCTCTACATATTCTCTACATTTATCGTCGTACCAGTCTTCTCGTACCAGTCTTCACCCTGAAGACTGGTACGACGAACATGTTTTAATTGTCGATCACCATTACTGCTAATTGTATATACGTATAAACACCTTGCATGAGTAATACTCCACATGTAGGAATATAGAGGCATGTTCCCTACATCGGCACCAAGGCCATGAAGACACTGCTCCCCTTTCCTACAACATACCTCTGCGAGGCATCTTTCTCATCTCTGACAGCCATGAAGACCAAGTACAGGGCTCGGATGCATGTGGAGAATGATCTGCGAGTATGCCTGTCATCCATAACTCAAAGAATAAAGTGCAGTGAAAGACAGGCACACCCCTCCCATTGATAATGGTAAGACATATTTGATATTGTGTGTGTGTGTGTGTGTGTGTGTGTGCATAGTGAAGTTCCCAACATGCCTGGGCTGTCATTGTGACAGAGAGGGGTGCTGGATCCTTTTTCTTCCTCCTGTTTTTTGATTGTACCATCTGGGGATGGAGTCTGTAACTATTGTTTTTCATTGTTAATTTTCTGTAGTTTTACTGATTGAATGATTGGCAGTGGGACTATGACTGCTTAAAGTAAGTTTTAAAGATGATCAACTGTTCTCAATTGCTATTGATGCAATATGTATCATTTGAATACATTGTTTCCACTAGGGATGCATGATATGGATTTTTTTCAGCCTATACCGATAACCGATAATTACCTGCTTCTCATGGCCGATACCGATAATTTCACATTTTTGTATTTTAAAAAGAAGTTCATAACCTGTAATTTATGCACACCTGAGGGTAAGAAAGGCTAAGATGTAGTGAGCAAAGATGGATGATTTAATATTCCATAGCTCTGACCTAACCAAATCTAACTGACATCACTATTGTTAACACAACAAAAACAAAGTACAGTTCTGACTCTTCAAATGTTCATTTATTTTTCTAGTAAAGTACATCAAAAAACTTCACAACATACTTTGGCTTTTATAGAGCATTTCGCCTAAGAATTCAAATTAAATGCCTTGACATAATCTGTCAAATTAGACATGTCAATGTATTAAATACAGGTTATTAGTAGTAAAGTGCATCACTCAATACAAAAGTGAAGGGCTGTCTCTAGTAAACTTCCTGCAGTTTTCGAATGCCTGTTGAATAGGCACTACCACACTCGCTTTTTTTGTGCCAACGCTGGCTGCTAGTGCTTCGTATTCATTCAATCCGTCTTCGTTGCGATGACCACCTTTCAGGTGACTTATATAATTTTATATTTGTTCTGTTAAAACTCGTACTTTTTTAGGGCTGCCCCCAACAAAAGATTTGCCTAGTCGACCTGTAGTCGTTAGTTAAAACCCATAGTCGACTAACCGTCGCACATTTATGATATTAATTTCATTATTTAAATATGTATTTTTGAGCATCAGAAAATGGGTTGACTTCCATCTGATCTATAGTAAGTTTACTATATTACAGAGAAACACAAAACCGTCATTATGAGCATTTAAAATATAAATTATAGCCACAAGCACTGGCTGCGATTTGCTGGCCTGCGCTGCCTATATTAACAGCATCGGTTTGCTTATGGCCAGCGCTGTATTAACGGCATTGACAAAGCGGTAAATGAATGTGTCGGTACAACAAGCAATACAACATTTAACGTTATTTTTATTTCCACTCTTTATAACAACACACAACTTAAAAATAGTGAATAACTAAATAAAAAAGCAGCCTTTTGTCTGGTGATACGAGAGAGCAAAAACAATGTAGGCTATAATTTAACAACTTCACGGTTATCAAAACTAGATGGAAAAAAATATATCTTTTCTTTTTAAAATGCAAATAGGGTAAATAGGCTATAAATTATATAAACAAACGAATAAATAAAAAACGCAGAAAACTGAAACACTTAAGAGAAATATCAACAACAGGCCAAACGAAAAATGAATTTGGCTATAATCTATATTAGCAACTAAAAGTGTATTTTAGCCTACTTGTGACCAGCGAACCTCACATTAGGGCCTCACTGCTGTTTTCCCGATTGCAGTCTTATATTATGCGTGAGGAACACGAGTTTGTTGACGTTGCTCGGAGGAAGAGAGCTCCGCGTTTTGCTGATAATGAAGCCGGCCTTTGAGAAGATGCGCCGAATGATAGCTATAGGCGAATTGTTGCTTGCACTTTACATTTAACTTTTTTGGGGTCATCATTTAGATGCTCAAATTGCTCGCATACTTTTGATTTTCTCTCAGACATTCTAGACAACTGATCTATTCCTTAATTAATAGACAATTAATAGTTCGTCACAAGGCACACGTCCGGAATGAATAGTTCCACTCGCATTTTTTTCACACTGCGACGTGATCAACTAATGGTTTAGTTGTTCTTTTGATCAACTAATGGTTTAGTCGACTATTTGGGGGCAGCCCTAGACCTTTTCCCTCCTCTCGGAACCCTTGCGGAACATGTATTGCTCATGATCTTCCTCTGAAACTGTGAAAAACGTCCACACCGGCGATGACATGTTTGGCTCTCTAGTCTACACTGCGTGTATACACCCAGGTGCAGCAGTTTGACGTCATGAGCGCGACAACAGCGTGCTGCGCTTTTTAAAGTGATACTGCAGTCAAAAACCGACTTTTCCCGTTGACAACCTATGTTTTGAGTTAGATTATGATCATACACAACTGTTTATGTCCGAAAATTTTATGTTTAGTAAAAATGGTTTTATCTGAGTTTTTGTGTAGACTTACCAATATGCTGGCTTCCGGGGATTCGTGACGTCACGAAAGCCTTAACATAAAAATGGGTGGACTTGAGGTGGTCCTAGGGGTGGGTCTTGGCTGGGCATGTGGTATAAAAGCAGAGAACGACGATTTTTTCTTTTCTTTCTGAGATTGAGACCCTTGTACTGCTAATTAGCTAGTTCAAGTTCAAATGCGAATTGCTTTGTATTATTGCTAACGTTAATATTACGACTTATATCGAGCTACAGTTATTCATATACGACGTCTTACTACTTGGTATCTTTAGCTAACTTGCCTGCATTATGCCAAGGAGTCAGATATGTATCGTTCCTCGGTGCAACGCCACTGGCTCTGCTAGCTTTCATAGTCTGCCCAGAGACCCAGCGCTACTTAGCCAGTGGCTTCAAGCTATCGGTGTAGAGCAAGCGGACTTGCCGAAGAAAGCCCTAGTGTGCAACGCGCACTTCACACCGGACTGCTACCACAATTTAACTGGCTTTGAGATGGGCTTCTATAAAACTCCGTCGCTGAAGCCAGGTGCCATCCCAACAGTGATGGATGTAATTTTGTAATCATTACATCAGCTAAGTAAAACAGCTAAGTACAATATACCTATTACATTGTATTTGTGACATTGTGTAATTGCACATGTATTGGCCACTATTATACAGTTGGGCCAAGCATGCCCGACTACGGCACAGCGGTATTAGACAAATCAAGAATAGATTCATAACTACGCTGACATAACGTTACCTCAGTAACCTCACGGCAACATAGGTTTTCTGGAGGGGACAGGTTAGAGCAGCAGTGGCCACAAGCACACCTGTTGGGACATTAGTTTGTTTCTGTTTACATGCAAGTTATCTGTACAAACTACAACAAAAATGCTTTTGCAAACGGTTGACATTACTGATAGGTAATAGCTAATGTGGGGTTGAAGGCAACCTATTGTGTGAGCTATCGTTTATGAATACGTAACGTTAGCTAATAAACGATAGCAATAATACATTTGATGTAGCCCTAGCAAAACCAGTAACCAGTTGGTCAGTAACTCGGACGGAATGTATCGATAAGTTAGGTAATGCAAGGCAGTCTATTGTGTGTGAGTTTAGCCCCGTTTGGTCCAGAGAGAACTGGTAACTTAGATAGCTAACGTTAGTTATATTAGCTATATCATTTATGAATAATGTTAGCTAATAAATGATAATTCTCTCCGGACCAAGTGAAGTTATGAGGGCGCTACAATCAGCCATGTTCAATATACTAACGTTACTGTGTGACTGGGTTTTGCTGTGTATTTGAATGTATTCAATAGTAACGTTACTTTAGGCAGACAAACAAGCTAACTTAGCTAGGTAACGTTAGCTTTACCATTCGGTTACATCCTGGGTCCTCTCGCGAAGACGTTGCTCAACTAATACAGCCATTTTATTTAGTTGTGAGGAGAGAGCTGGAAGGGGACTGAGTCAGTTCACCAAGACACACCCTTTCACTCCTTGACCGTATGAATATTCATAAAATGACTACGTGGCATCATCGTCATATGACCACGCCTACTCACGAGTTTCAGTTCAAATTGAAGCGGAAAAAAGGGCCTTAGAAAAGCCTCTGCAGTATCTCTTTAAGTCAATGAAAGCAATATTGGCTATATATTATTGGCTCTATTTATCGGCGATAATTTAATTATTGGAATAATACATAATATAAATTTCCCATTATCCGCCGATAATTTATCAGTCCGATATATATTGTGCATCCCTAGTTTCCACATGTTACAATTTAATTTGAAACATTGTTTTTTATATTCTGTACATACAATACAATGTTGGAATACAATTGTTTGAGTACGTTTCTCTTGATTTGTGTTTATTTTTGCACACAGTCTACATATGTGATGGGGGTTCTCAGAACATTCTCTCTCATATAAGGGGTCCTTGGTAGGGTTGTAACAATATCCAATAATATTGGATATGTCGATATTTGAAAATATCGCAGAGATGACTGTCGGTAGCCACGGTATTTAAAAAAAATTATTATTGCTATTCTAAGGACAAAATATGCATACATACTTTTAAACAATAATATTGGTCGAAAATAATACGTGAGTTTATATTTCAAAATTTGTATAGGACTAACTCAAAATATTTGCATTAGCTACTGCATGTGCCCCTGCCCCCGACAAATCTGAGTGTTGCGTCCGTTCCCGCTCCATTTTCTATTTTAGTTCTGATGCTTCGCCTACGAATTCTGTATGCTTTGTTTTTTTATTTTTTTTATTTGCTTGTTATTATTTGCTCTGTATTTATTATTTTGTTAACATTAGCCTATTCGTATACTGGTACTAATTAATTATCTGATGCGCAATGTTAACAGCAGAGTGAGGATGGTTATTACATCGATTTTCCAATTTCCAGTGGAAGGTTAGTGGAAGGTATGATGTAGGATCAAATTACAACAGCTGATCGCTTGCTTTCATCCTTGCAGAGGAGGCTAGTGCAATAGATGAAACAGCCACGGTGTCAATGTATTATCCTGTCTCGTGACTAATCGTCATCATTAGTTAAGAGAAAGCAGACTATAATGTTTAGGTAGCAAATAACATGGCTGAATGCTTCTGATGTAGCTAATTTACACAGGAACTCTATGCCCAGATAACATCGGCCCATCGACAGTGACCCAAAGGGAAGTTGATAACGATTCAGAAAATATATAACTTTTAAAGATTTAATTCCATCTTCTACTGGGGCTTTTGCCGTTTATTGAGGGTGGGACAGAAATATTCGGTGCGACTGACCACAATCGAACGGTTTCCCTTTAACCATTCGATTGAACAAGTAACGTTAGAAGTCCATTTTGTTATTTGTTAATGCTATTGGTTTCTGCTAGCTTCATCATTCTAGCCTCATACGGCGAACAATAAAGGCTAACAATACACTAGCACTTCTTGTAAGTTTTATCACCACAGCAGTGAGGTTAAAAAAAAGTCAATAAAACTACGTTTTACGTTGGTTTTCTCTCAGAAATGTATTGTCAAGCTCATGTGAATTCACTGCTGTCTACATTCTAAAGCTCCGGTTTGCCCTCCCTATAATGACTCATAGGCATAATGTTGTAATGCACTCATTGTTATTTGCTACATAAACGTAATAGTACGCTCGTCACCGTTAACTTGATTGGAGCCTGAAATGTCAATCTTCAGAATCCGTTTAAACCTTTCACCAATAAGCTGGGAGAGCCTACAGGAGATGGCAATAAATAATTTGTCATATGCAGACATAACAGCACACATTGCATCGCAACATTGTTTTGTGGACATCGTTTGAAATATAATAAATTGACGGCCGCTCGTCGTCATCATGTTTGTCATCACATTAATTTTGGAGCAATATATGAAGCGTCTAGCTACTAAGGTACGAGAAAAAAACTGTTTTGTGAGATGAGTGACAGTACAGGATGTTGTAGTTGGCATTCATTTATACATGGATACAAAACGAACAACCATTTGATTCTCGTTTTCTTCAATTTCTGTTTTTCAAATGAAGATATCATAACCATTTGTTTCTTGTTTTGAAACGGGAAACGATTGGCCAAAAAGTACACTGATCCAGAAGCAACGCTAAGGCTACTGCAATTAGAACTCAATGCTGCCACAGGTGGTAATTAGGCTACTTCTGTTCACGTTGTCATTAATCCACTATAATTATATACGAATGATATTGAATATCGCAATATTTCTTTAAAAAATGGGATATTGTGACAACCCTAGTCCTTAGTGAAAATAAGTTTGAGAACCCCTGCTTTACAGTATGTTATCGTTTGCCGCAAGCCCTGGGGTGACATTTCTCTGTAGTTTTATTTTTTTCCAACGTTGCCATTCATAATCATTCCAAGGAAAGTTTTACATTCATCTAGCACATATCAGCGCTAAGTAAATTGAAATCTGTATTTTTCCATGCCCTAAGAGACAAGTATTGCCCAGGGAGATATTAATATCCTAGTATATATTATGTACAAAAATAATATATTTATGAAATATTTAATAGTAAATATGAAATATGAAATATGAAAATAATATTCCACCATCAGAAAAATGCTGGAAAACGTTCTAGCTTCACGGAAAATCGGTGTGTGCAAAACATGACTCAGCCGCATAGAAACGCTTAAACTACAGTATGTGAAATGTACTCAAAAAGCGAAAATAACTATATCAAACATATGGCACAAGACAGTGGTGGAGTGGAAAAACTAACGTACATATTTTAAATATTACAATCAGTAATACTTGCATATTGAGGAGGAAAATCTCTGTCTTATTCGTAGGCATATTCTCAGATAGAATCAATACTATGGCATCTTCTTCTGACCCAAAATCCATGTAAGCAAGTCAAGGATTTTCGCTAGTCATGCTGACAAGTTGGCCAAATTAGAAAAATCTTTTGAAAATTGCAGGAAAACAACAATTACGCCTCAGCGAGCGAATCTTTTATTTTCTGTAGTTGTTTGCATAAACCTAAACTAATAAAACTAAAAATGCTGTTACGCCCAGATGTAATTTATTGTTCAAGGCATACAATAGAGTACGCAAGTGACTACGTTACACTGGTTTCGGAAGCGACTTTCCCATTCATTTAGACCATAGACATGAACTAAAACTTACTTTTAAACCATTTCTAGTAAAAAAAAATTTAAAAAAAGTCTTACCATCAATTTCCTGGATTGTTCAATATAACGCCCTTTCGCAAAATATGTTGTTTTTCTGGACCAGCTTTGAGTATATTTTATGTTTTACTATTTTTTTTGTGAATATACCAGCACTGGCACTGTTTAACCCCTTGATGCAGATGGAAAATTTGGTCAATTCTCGCCTATTTAGCGGGTGCTCTGTTTAAGGCTTTATAACTCCAGGTGGTGAGCATCACATAATCTTGGTAAATGGCATATTTGAAAAAAGAACTGCGCTAAAACCACCACAAACCTTGTCTAAAGTCATGTCGCAGCTGTTTACATGTTATTTTAAGGGCGCATATAAGTGCGCCTACATAGGCGTGTTCACAATGCGCGTACATCCTCCTTTCTGTGACACAGAGGGGCGCGCACAAGCGTGACTAAAAATATCAAGATTACAATGTGAAATATTATTGTGTAGGCTATATGAAAAAATGCATGATAATAAAAGGGTCCATAGGTTAAATACCGCATACCTGTCCCTCAGCGAAAGGAAATGCTGCGTTAAATACGACGCTGAAGTTGGCTCCCGATTCGCAGCTCCCGATTCGGAATTGCCGGTCCACCTTAAATCGGTCGCGAAAAGCGATTGTATGCTTTCACGGTCATCCTTCCGCTTTTTTCTCTGCTAAATCTAATTGGCTCAACATTCTGACAGCATAGTTGTGTGTATATAATATACAGTGCATCCGGAAAGTATTCACAGCGCTTCACTTTTTCCACATTTTGTTCTGTTACAGCCTTATTCCAAAATTGATTAAATTAATTTTTTCCCTCAAAATTCTACACACAACACCCCATAATGACAATGTAAAAAAAGTTTTTTTGAGATTTTTGCAAATCTATTAAAAATAAAAAAAATAAAATTTCTCATTTACATAAGTATTCATACCCTTTGCTTTAACGTATTTTTAAAGTATCATATTTCATATTTGGTCGCATATCCTTTACATGCTGTTACTTCCTGAAGTCTGTGACCATCAACATCAAAAAACTGTCGATATCTTATTTTCAGGTACTGTTACAAGCGATACTATAACCTCTCTGCATTTGAATGGATCTCTATGGAAATTGGGGGGTGAGACTAGATTCAGCTGTAAATTACACTGGTACAGTATGGAACACATGGCTGGCTAAATGGCTCTAAGTTATCAAGGGTCTGAGCTATCAAACGAGCCCCAAACCATCACTCTGTTGCCAGATATGGAGTAGATGTGGATGGATCACTGCAAGGGTTATTTCTCCGGACTCATTTTCCTATAGAACTCTATGGGGAAAAAAGTCAGGAGAAACAACCCTTAAAGTGATCCATCCACATCTACTCCATATCTGGCAACAGAGTGATGGTTTGGGGCTCGTTTGATAGCTCAGACCCTTGATAACGTACAGCCATTTAGCCAGCCATGTGTTCCATACTGTACCAGTGTAATTTACAGCTGAATCTAGTCTCACCCCCCAATTTCCATAGAGATCCATTCAAATGCAGAGAGGTTATAGTATCGCTTGTAACAGTACCTGAAAATAAGATATCGACAGTTTTTTGATGTTGATGGTCACAGACTTCAGGAAGTAACAGCATGTAAAGGATATGCGACCAAATATGAAATATGATACTTTAAAAATACGTTAAAGCAAAGGGTATGAATACTTATGTAAATGAGAAATTTTAGTTTTTTATTTTTAATAAATTTGCAAAAATCTCAAAAAAACTTTTTTCACATTGTCATTATGGGGTGTTGTGTGTAGAATTTTGAGGGAAAAAATGAATTTAATCAATTTTGGAATAAGGCTGTAACAGAACAAAATGTGGAAAAAGTGAAGCGCTGTGAATACTTTCCGGATGCACTGTATATATATATATACATATATATATATATATATATATATATATATATATATATATATATATATATATATATATATATATATATATATATATATATATATATATATATATATATATATATATATATATATATATATATATATATATATATATATATATATATATATATATATATATATATATATATATATATATATATATATATATATATATATATATATATATACAGTCAAGCCGGAAAGTCTCCCCACCCCTTTCACCTTCTCCACGTTTTATTACGTTACAGCCTTATTCCAAAATTGATTAAATTCATTTTTTCCCTCAAAATTCTACACACAACACCCCATAATGACAATGTGAAAAAAGTTTTTTTGAGATTTTTGCAAATTTATTAAAAATAAAAAAATAACATTTCTAATTTACATAAGTATTCATACCCTTTGCTTTAACGTATTTTTAAAGTATCATATTTCATATTTGGTCGCATATCCTTTACATGCTGTTACTTCCTGAAGTCTGTGACCATCAACATCAAAAAACTGTCGATATCTTATTTTCAGGTACTGTTACAAGCGATACTATAACCTCTCTGAATTTGAATGGATCTCTATGGAAATTGGGGGGTGAGACTAGATTCAGCTGTAAATTTCACTGGTACAGTATGGAACACATGGCTGGCTAAATGGCTGTAAGTTATCAAGGGTCTGAGCTATCAAACGAGCCCCAAACCATCACTCTGTTGCCAGATATGGAGTAGATGTGGATGGATCACTGCAAGGGTTATTTCTCCGGACTCATTTTCCTATAGAACTCTATGGGGAAAAAAGTCAGGAGAAACAACCCTTAAAGTGATCCATCCACATCCACTCCATATCTGGCAACAGAGTGATGGTTTGGGGCTCGTTTGATAGCTCAGACCCTTGATAACTTACAGCCATTTAGCCAGCCATGTGTTCCATACTGTACCAGTGTAATTTACAGCTGAATCTAGTCTCACCCTCCAATTTCCATAGAGATCCATTCAAATGCAGAGAGGTTATAGTATCGCTTGTAACAGTACCTGAAAATAAGATATCGACAGTTTTTTGATGTTGATGGTCACAGACTTCAGGAAGTAACAGCATGTAACGGATATGCGACCAAATATGAAATATGATACTTTAAAAATACGTTAAAGCAAAGGGTATGAATACTTATGTAAATGAGAAATTTTATTTTTTTATTTTTAATAAATTTGCTAAAATCTCAAAAAAACTTTTTTCACATTGTCATTATGGGGTGTTGTGTGTAGATGTTTGAGGCAAAAAATGAACTCAATCTATTGTAGTATAAGTCTGTAACGTAATAAAACGTGGAGAAGGTGAAAGGGTGGGGAGACTTTCCGGCTTGACTGTATATATATATATTATTTTTTTTTTGGATACTGCTCCGTTTTGAAATAATCGCATTCCAAACTTCCTTGTCCACCAATGTAAATTACTGAAAAAGGTGAAATTTTGAATAGGATTTTCTTGCCAATTTTAGAACGTCTCAAACTTTTGACACTTGGGTATGAGAGAAGAGGTCCTCCACCACATCTGACTCGAGTTGGGTGAAATATTACTGTAGCATTTTCAAATAATCCCTCTTCAAACTTTCTATGTAATCCAATGTAAATCGACTGAAAAAGGTGACATTTTGAATAGGAAAAAAAAAATTTGTAATTTTGAATGGGAATTTCAAACTTTTGACACTTGGATATGAGAGAGGAAGAAGGTTCTATTTCATATTGTTCAATACGGCATGGTATGGGAGGAGACTGAATAGCAAATTAACCACCACTATGGGAGGAACCACGTCACGCCATAAATATGGCGCTTGTACGCCATCCGGCCTTTTTTTGTCTCAGTTTGAGCTGAGACTGTTTTGTATGGTGTAAGACGGGAATTGACACCCCAGAGCACCTAAGAACACAATACCGGGAAGCGACAATCTTTGTGATCTTTGAGAGCTGTAAAGTCACACTTCTGGTGCCAGGATGTTTGCTGAGACCATCTGGCCTAAGGTTTACGGTGTCCGAGAATGTCCTAGGATTTTATGATCCTGGGAGAGACTTTGATCTGTTTAAAACTCCCGCGCACGGACAATGCAAGACTGCCCCCGCCTGACGTCACTGAGCGGACCACATCCCTTTCATTCAAATCACAGCATGGTATAACAGTACAGACTGCGTTGGTCTTCCTAAAGCTTAAAAACCTTAAAATGTGATGAATATTTATGCTACATTGTACAGTATATACTGGAAATAGTCCTGACACTGGAACATACATTGTACACTCTTTTTCCAGAGGAACAAATATATATTGTTCAGTTTCTCAGTGTTGCATGAATAAATACACACAGTTAATGTACCTGACTAAACAGGGGAAACTAGGGTATAATGTAATGTTCTTCAACAGGAATCCTGGGACTGTTTGTGGCATTAATATTAATCACATTTGAAAACTATGCAGAGATGGGATTCTCATGACAACACGAACGTAGACCTATTCATGTTTGATATCGTTTTGATGGTCTTGGTGTGTGTGGTGCAAGGGCATATATTTCCTACATGGTCAACATGGAGGAAATATATATTTCATAACTCAGGAGTAAACTACCACTGTGGAATTATACCACAGGAAACTCTTTCTTCCAAACCCCCCTTGAAGGAGGGACGAAAGGTGCAATATTAGCCTTCTGGCCAGTTTATGGTTTTACGATCATCCACAGCCAGATCAAACACAGAATTTGGGCTTATAAGCATAGGAAACAAAGAACTCGGGGAAGCTGTAATCAGACTCTCCCGCACATCTCACTCTGTGTATTGTGTGTAGTGAATTGCCAGGTATGAATTAATATTTTTCTATACTCTATTTTTAATATGTTGTGTTGTAATTTGTAACTATGATTTGATTATTTTAAAGTAAAGAACCTACCTGGTAAACTGTTAAACTTGATTTGTGTGGTTTCTCTGAAAAAGACATTCTATCTCTGTTAACACGGTAATGAGTTGATTGATTTCCTCAGTCTGGATTTCCCCCTCTGCTGATCTAGGGAGATTGACTAGTTAAGCTTAATGTATCACGGAGTATTGCACCCGTAGAACTCTGTCTTAAGTTAGATCATCTCCGCATGCCTTTTATACATGTTGAGAACGGACGTTGCCAATATTATCTTCTCGGGTCCCTGAGCCTTTAAGATAGGCTATACCTTATGAAGTGGCCTCCTCCGCAACCTCTGAGATAAATGGAGACATCTAGTCAGCCGTGAGTGGTGTACATAAACGGCCATATGTAGCACTCGGTGGAACCGGCGCATCCAGTTCAGAGAACAGGCTCAAGAGTACGAGAGTACCTTAACAAATCAATTATAAATTCTACATCTTAAATTATATACTAATAATTAAATTGGAGTCAGATTTATACGAGTATGGAATCAGCGTTGGTGGCTGACCGTTAATATAATATACACAGGCTGCCTTTTTGGGTAAGCTGGAGTCAGCCTGCAAACCAGACTAGAGCGGGAGGCAAAGTGGTACTGTTGTCTCTGACACGTGGTCAATTACTAGCTGATCCCGCGAATTTAAAGAAGCAGTCTCATCCGGTTGTAATAACAGTAACATTTCAACACTTTTACCTTTTCCCACAGCAACAGCGGAACATATCACGCTTAAACCTTCGCTCCGGGCTATTCCCTCATTGGTCTAGCTGCGCGGGATTTACAATGGTACCTTTTATAATTTCTTGCCTCTCCCTATTGCCCGGAGCTACGCCCTGAACGGAGTATGCTTTCTGGGGCTTTCCCTCCCCAGCAACATGGAATCACGGTTTGTTGCTGTTTGTTTGGCTACCATTACTCGGTAGAGTTGTTACCTTTTGTTAGGCAGTTCACTGCCTTTTTTCCTTGCAGAAGTAGATCGGGTTATGCCGATATCTTCTGATTGTATTTTGTCCTGTTGAGGCATTGAATTTTCTTTCTCCTTGTTGTTACTAAGAAAGGGAAAAGGGACAAGCCGGAAGTAGACTCTGTGTCAGTGGACACACGCTACCTGAGGTTTTAGCGGTCTCTGGTGGCCCTTCAGTGCTACTGATTCTGGCCTACTGCTAGCCACCTGCGCCAGCCTACTAGGCCTCTGCTTGGTTGGCTTAGCTAGCCGACACTACGCTGCCTGTGGTGTGTTGGAGGGATTTCCGCAAGATATGTCCTCCGCTACCCCCAGTAACCTTGCTATGGTGCCTACGTACCTGATGTCCTTCAGTGCTCAGCACCTTGGAGTCGGGGTACAAGCTCCAGTTCACACCCCCCACACCCCCCCCCCGGGGTTATCCCAAATCAGGAGAAACTGTCTGCTGCGTGAACTCTCCTAGATGAGATTCTGGTGTTTCTGAAAAGGGAGCAATAACACCCCTGCCCTAGGTGGCAATGGGATTTATTTTACGTATTTCCCGGCACCTGAGATGGATGGGCTTCCGCCCCATCTTAGGCCGGAGAGGGCTCAACTGCTTCCTAAAGCGCCTGCCCTTCCACATGCTCCGCCGTTCCAGTCTCCCCCTACTGGTGGGAGACAGCGATTGGTTCACTTCTGTGGCCCTGCTGGATGTATACTTCCATATCCCCATACACCGAGATCACCGGAAGTACCTCCGCTTTTCCTTCCAAGGCAAAGGGTACGATCACTCGGTCCTCTCCTTTGGCCTAGCCCTGGCCCCACACACTTTTTATGAAGTGCAGGGAGGCCACGCTGATCCCACTCTGTCACTAAGGGATTCGCATTGCGAACTACCTGGACGACTGGCTAATCTGCGATCCTTCAGAGGAGCAAGCCAGCAGGGATACAAGGTCAGTACTGGCCCACTTAGCTAGCTTGGGCCTGACCCTGAACAGGGGAAAAGCTCACCCCCTCCAGAGAGAGGGTTTTCCTGGGCCCGGTTTCGGTCTCAATGTCCATGCAGGCACCTCTGACCCAGAGAGGCAGTATGTTTTTGATGGACAGTCTGGAGGTTGCTTGGCCTGATGGCTTCAGCGGCCCAGGTGGTGCCACTTGGGCTGCTGCATGTGTCCATTACAGCGTTGGACGGCAGCACAGGGAGTAAGCCCGCACGAGGACAGGCGGCGACTCCTCCCTATTTACCCAGTGTGTTACCTAGGGTGATGACCACCACGGACGCCTCCAAGACTGGCTGGGAGCGGTCGGAGAGGGTCATTCCCTACAAGGGTTGTGGAGCCACTCATGGGTCGGGAAGCACATCAACCTACCATAAACGGAGGCAGTGCATCAGGCATTGACCCATTCCTCCCAGTGAGCTACTACCGTTTCCCACTTGAGCTTGCTCTTCTGGTAAGAACAGCAACCAATAGTGCATTTTGTTTTTTACAGGATTCGCAATAATGCAATGACCTGCGGTCCTGGTACCCCACTACATACCTCGCCCAATGTTATTTGGTATTCTGTGACCAATACCGGATGGCAAGTGCCCTCAAGTCGGCAAAAGAGGCCGGGCGGCGTACAAACGCCATATTTATGGCGTGACGTGGTTCCGCCCGTAGTGGTGGTTAATTTGCTATTCAGTTTCCCAGCAGCTCTTCCTCTCGGCGAGGATGCCCCATAGTGTGGCGTGTTGACCGATATGAAATAGAACCTCGTTCATCTGTCATATCCAAGTGTCAAAAGTTTGACACCTTCTAAAATAGGAAAGAAATTCCTATTCAGAATTTCACCTTTTTCAGTAGATTTACAAAGGATTACATAGAAAGTTTGAAGAGGGATTATTTTAAAATGCTACAGTAATATTTCACCCAACTCAGGGGAGATATAGTGGAGGACCTCTTCTCTCATACCCAAGTGTCAAAAGTTTGAGACGTTCTAAAATTGGCAAGAAAATCCTATTCAAAATATCATATTTTTCAGTCGATCTACATTGGATTACATAGAAAGTTTGAAGTGGGATTATTTCAAAATGTTACAGTAATATTTCACCCAATTCGGGTCAGATATAGGGGAGGACCTCTTCTCTCATACTCAAGTGTCAAAAGTTTGAGACGTTCTAGAATTGGCAAGAAAATCCTATTCAAAATATCACCTTTTTCAGTCGATTTACATTGGATTACATAGAAAGTCTGAAGTGGGATTATTTCAAAATGCTACAGTAATATTTCACCCAACTCGGGTCAGATATAGTGGAGGACCTCTTCTCTCATACTCAAGTGTCAAAAGTTTGAGACGTTCTAAAATTGGCAAGAAAATCCTATTCAAAATATCACCTTTTTCAGTCGATTTACATTGGATTACATAGAAAGTTTGAAGTGGGATTATTTCAAAATGCTACAGTAATATTTCACCCAACTCGGGTCAGATATAGTGGAGGACCTCTTCTCTCATACCCAAGTGTCAAAAGTTTGAGACGTTCTAAAATTGGCAAGAAAATCCTATTCAAAATGTCACCTTTTTCAGTCGATTTACATTGGATTACATAGAAAGTTTGAAGAGGGATTATTTGAAAATGCTACAGTAATATTTTACCCAACTCGAGTCAGATGTGGTGGAGGACCTCTTCTCTCATACCCAAGTGTCAAAAGTGATTTAAGGTGGACTGGCAATTCCGAATCGGGAGCTGCGAATCGGGAGCCAACTTCAGCGTCGTGCATTAAATAGCTTTCAGCCCACACCATCAACATCCAGGCGATGTACGTGCAAGCTAATCACATGGAGTAAGCGAACTGTGTCGCAGCACGATGGTGATTATTGATCTCAAATCTGACGCTACTATAAATAAGTTCACGCACGTCAGGAAATAACGTATTTTTACATTACATTACATTACAGGCATTTAGCAGACGCTCTTATCCAGAGCGACTTACAACTTCTTATTACATTTATCCATTCATACAGCTGGATATATACTGAAGCAAGTCAGGTTAAGTACCTTGCTCAAGGGTACAACGGCAGTGTCCTACCTAGGAATCGAACCTGCAACCTTTCAGTTACAAGTCCAGTTCCTTAACCATTATACTACACTGCCGCCCTATTTATCATCTACAGTAAGCTAAAATGAGATCATATTACACAAATGTTTGTGTTAGGATAGAGGGGCAAACCAGTGAGGCCTGCTCGGGTTAGATAACAGTACTACCACATTAGCAATGAAACAGTAGGCCAGCCGGCTAGCTTGCTAACCAGCGCAACAAGTTTATACAGCTGTTATCGCACAAAGGCGAGATACAATCAAATTACCGATAAACAATTCAGACTAAAATCCTAAACTATGCCTGGGATGTTTGATCAGCCTTACTGAAGTCCGCGGTGAATTGATTACAGCTGGCTTGTCCGTAAGGGATGGCCAGGGCGTCTCCTTAGTCTTTTTGGTCTGGTTTGCGTCTTTGTCCGATGTCGTCTGGTTATCGCCTGCGTCTTTGTCCGTGGCTGGAACACACCTCTGTCGGAGTTGCGTTAATTCAAATCTACGGTTAGATGCGGTAGGCAAGCTAACCTGTTGCTTCAGTCTCTTTCCGCGGCCCACCTTTGTAGCTGTGTAGCTAGCAAAAAGGGGGGGGAGACAAAAATGGAGTGCTGCCTCTTGTGCAGCACTATCGAGGAAGAGAAGTGGAAGAGTGAAGTGAATAGGGGCCACAGACTGGAATGCGTTCAGTCTTATCTGTTTTAGTTTTATGACCCTTAGTGTCTTGTATTTCCAAGAGACATGATTTGCTGTGGCGGTGTTTTAAATGCCTTTTGGGTTTCCTGTGGAGTGAATGGAAATGTAGTCCGTTGTCCCTACATGTCAATGATGGAAAACTCGCGCACTGCAATAGACGGAAATTTCTGTTCTGAAAATGCGCTTCAGATGTCATTACAAAACAGCTCTCTAGGCCTAAAGCCTGTAAGTAAATAGAATGGTTTTGACTGAAAAAAGTTCAAAACCTTATCCAGTGAATATTGCATTTATTGTTTTTCAAATAGCCTAGGCTACAGCAGATTCGCTGTGCATAAGGTTTTTTCAATAGCATACGGTTATAAATGTCACCATGTTAACTGAATTTGAACCCTATTCTTCGTCCTTCATATTTTTTAAATAACAGTGAAAAGGTTTCCATACTCTCAGCTTATTAAAACCCCGCTGATCTCACCTGTTATTCCATAATTGAACAAAACGATTTTAAAGATAACTAAGCTTCTACTTAGAAACGGAAAAAATTTGCAGCACCTTACACAATTAATTCACAATGAATTTTAATGCCATTCTCTGCATGTGCGCTTTAACTTCATGCATGAGCAGGTCTGTTTCCCCTGCTGTAAATCGCACTATTCACAGTCTTCCTAGGAAAGTGGATTGTTTAAGAGGATTAGCCTCCGCTACGAGTAAAACAGGTTGGTCACATTTCCATAAGCAGGACATTATAAAACAAGGGAAAATATGCGTGAACCTATGGGTTGCCAACCTGACAGCTTTATTGTATTTAGTGTCATCATTAAGACAAAATAACGTTATTTATGTTCTTAATCAAAATTAGAATGCAGGTAGCCTAAAGAACTTCGGATGAAGCTTGAACATGAGTTGATTGCTTCATTGCATAATGAAACGAAATTCGTTAAACAAGCAGGCTAATTTGGCATTTTCCAAGGTGAGACGGAAGCCATTGGTAGCTTATTCTCAGCCATTGCAGGTGCTTTTAACGAAATTTAATATATTTTGTAAACAGCACTGTCAGGAATTACCGGGAACTCATAATGGTTAGTCCGAATAATATTGTTCATAGGCTACTATTGATCCATATAGCCTATTCCTTGATCGCACTAAACACGCACGAGCATGTCTGTTTCGCCATCATATAAGCAATCCGCCAAGGTGAAAAAGCAGACTTTTAACCTCTTCCTACCGAGGGCAAAATAGGCCAAATTTTGCCTGTTTTCACTAGTGACAAACAAAGGTGGTTATCTCAAAAACTATAAATGGTACAAATATGGTTCATGGCTTTTATTAAAGCAGACACCTGCAGTATTACGACTAAGCAGTGAGAACTCATAGAAATCCAGTTTTTGATACTTAACTACAACAATTTATGTACAGAAAATATAAAAAAACTAAAAAACGGGTACCTACATTCAAGTTTAAGAATTTTTACCTGGGGAGCTACAAATGCAATCAAGGAAATGACTCCTCTATCTGATTCATCAATATGCTGCCTACCTCTGGTAACAATCTGGTGTCAATATCTCAAACCATTCAAATTTTACAGGGTTTTTTTCAGGTGAACCTTTTTCGTTATCCAAATGGTGCCAAATGGTGCCAAATGTGCCAAAAATGGCAATGTTCCAGAAAGGTCTCAATATCATTTATTTTTTAGGTTTTTACAATAAAATGAGATAATTTGTCAATATTGGCAATAAAAGTTCATTTTTAAACGTGTTCTTGGTGTTCTGCATATTACACAACTAACTAACCAAGGTTACAAAAAGCTGTCAAAACCCATGTAGCAGCACAGTGAATCTTGTGTATTTCACCAGAGCCCTATTAGCCAGAAATGAGTCCAGGAATGTGCAAACAGGTTTTCAAATGAATAATGGGAATAGTATGAAACTTCCCTACACATTAATGCTTGCCAGTCCTGTCCTTTATTCTGTTGGCACCTCCTATGACAGGGACGTTGGGGTTGGGTTTTAGGAGGCAAAACTTTATACATGACAAACATATATCAACTATATACAAGTGCACTAAGGTGTACTACTAAAAGTGCAGTGGATAAAAAATCAAAAGTCCACCAGTTTCCTAGATAAAAAATAAAAACACCCCTGCTGTAACAAATAAAAAGATCCTTGCCTCTAATTGCTGAAGTTACCGTATTTACACAAAGAAAGTACAAAATGGCAGGGTCCAAAAAGCTAAAAAAAATGAACTAAAAACAAAAAAAGGTAAAGGATCAAAACATGGGGGTGGAGGTTGAGGAGAGATTATTTAACCATTCATACAGAAGCCATTTAGACTACACATTCCCTCAGGAGAGCAATCTGCATCATTACAAATCCCACTAACCCTGTCCATGGAATTGTCCACCATGTTGATATACCCATTAGTCCCCCTTATACAACAACAATCAACAATAATAATAATCAACAAGTACTCCCTCATGTTATCATGTTCTCTCCCTCATACCATGCATAAATTACCATTTTGTTTACCTGCACAGCCTTCTGTACTGCATACAGAACAATTTACTCAGGTGGAACAATGACTTTACTAAACACTTCCAGAAGCCATTTCACACTCAAAAAAATCGTTTTAGTAGCTCATCTCAGACACAAATAGATAGCTAGCTGCTTGTTACCTGTAATTTTGCTTGCATTACATTACATTACATTTATTTAGCAGACGCTTTTATCCAAAGCGACGTACAGTAAGTGCGCACAGAGACATCAAGATCACTACAGAACAGACAAGGCAAAGCACATCCTTCGCATAATGTAGCAGCTATCCCTAGCAATGAACGTCGACTGTAGTTCACAGTAAGCTGTGGGCAAATCAGCAACACCACACTTCCATTCCTAATACTCGTATAAACTATAATAAACAGACAGGAAAACACAGGGATGCTTGCTAGCTTGCCACTGTAAAGGCAATACTATCTATATTAATTTAGCTGAGAGGGACCGATTTTATGCATAAGTATATAAGGTTAGTTAGCTTCACAGAAGAAACACAGGGATTCACGCATTGCAGCTAAATCTCCTTCGATGCTTACACCACACATCTGTGTTGTTGGCAACGCCACGTAACACGTGCGAGTTTGTCAACACAGACAATACACCCTAAGTTTACTTCATAAATTATTTATCATACCGTTGGAATGTGCAATTTGTAATATTAATTGTATGAAAAACAATAAAATACAGTTGACAATGTAATTACGAACCCGCATGGCATTGCGTGAATTCACACTGGTATATCGAAAAATCGGTAATACCACCAGCCCTAACGACGTTACCTGCCATGGCGAAATTCAATGCGTTTATAGCATAACACTGTTAGTATGATAAAACAACTTACATGTCAGCAACATCATCTCGGTCATCAGTGGATTCAGCGTCACTGAGACAGGATGAGTCTCCCTCGGCAAAAACATCTTCTGGCTTATCCAGTTCGTCTAGCACTTGGTGCACGGATAAACGCCTCAAAAATCTCAACATAACTACACAAAAACTGTATCAAAAATACTCTAAAGTAAAAAATGTAACTGCGGGCCTTACCTAATTAATTGTGCTTTGCTAAACGGAATGTAGCGAGCTACGCTACAAGGTAAAAATACTGCGCCATCTTGGCTCGATAATTACGCGTGAGTGCCACTTCCTCATACGCAGTGCTGTTATCGCCTTCATTTACGAAGGAAATGTGTTTAAGGAGGGCTCTTTTGAAAGATAAGAGTCTTGGCTATTGGCTGGAATATTTGACAGACAGTTTTAAAACCCAATGGAAAGCAAATAATACTCGGAGTGGAGGCAGGTCGAAGACAGTTTTTCCCACTTCAGATAGGCCTATTGTGCTATCAGTCAAAGAAATACACCCAATTGACGACGGTTTTGCATAATTCTCTGCAAGCATGTTCAAAACCACTCTGGCTAACATATACTAAGCCGTTGGATTGGTACTCCAGAAACTGGCTGAGTTTCACAACGCCAAAGTGAACACAGCCGAACGAGTCGTAATCAAGTGCAAAAAAGCACAAGTCATGAAAAAAATCATGTACAGCCTTATGAAAGTTTTAAAGTATTTTTTCTTGAAGCCTAAAGGTATAATGATTTTTTAAACCAAAGTTTTGTGAAATACAATTAAGCAGAACAGTTTACCAGCACATTGTTTATGGTGTGACATCAAGCTGCAATACATGTTTGAGAATTAGGTCAGAGTTTCCAACGTTATTTACAAAGTTTTATCTCGACGTTTTGGGCTTAAAAACCACTTTCCCAGAAGGAATGGATATATCATAAGGATATTTAATCAAAATATTGAGGTAAGCAGTTTATTATATATTATTAAATTAATGAAATGTATAATTTAATAATTTCCGTCACGCCCGCGTTACCGCTAGGGGGCGTTTGGCATTAAGAGGTTAAAGGGAATGGGATATGACATTTTGATTGGTTTATTGCATGTCACGCCCAAGACACACCTATAATTAATGAAGAGACTAGGTTCAGCCCATTTGCATGTTGCCCCGTGCTTAGCGCCCAAAAAACACGCCATTAAAATAGCAAAAGTGGACTTGGACACGCCCTAAATGCACTTAATGCCATGCGCTTAGACGAAGCGCTAAGATCGCCAAGATAGAGCCCCATGTCCACAAGTGTGCAAAATCTGAGGATGATATGCAGGACTACTAAAGGTCTATGATGCAAAATATAGGCAGTGTATACATTTGCTCCTTCTGATGGCTTAAGATGAAAACATTGATATCACAGTGTTACACACACCTAAATATGTTGCCTCATCATTCACTCTTTTACCTCAATAAAACATCACTTTTACCTGTAGTCTACAGTATGTATACTTTAACCCTGGGACTGCATTTTTCTGTAGTTTTTTTAAAAAAGTTTTATGTTCCTATTCATAATGACTCCAAGGAAAAAATTGGAATGATCATTTGCCATGCCCTAAGTGACAAGTATATATGACAGCCTATATTATGTACGATAACATGAAAATAAAATAGTATTCCACCATCTGCAAAATGCTGCCATCTTCAATGAACATCGGGAACCTACATAAACAATTAATTTAACGATTGCACTACAGTATGTGAAATGCACTCAAAATGCGAAAATAACAATAGGCCTATCAAACATATTGGAAAGCCAGTGCGAGTGGAAACACGAACGTACATATGTAGCCAGCGAGACAAACAGCATTTTAGACGCAAAAATACTTACATATCGGGAAAGTGAATACTCCCCTCCCTAATGCGTTTTCTATAGAGCTTGCGTAATACCATAAATACCAGAACCAATAACTGCTGTTACACTGGCCTGAAATACTTTTTCAAAGCACAAAATAAGACGTTGCATATACCGCTGCTAAGGTTATAATGTACTCTATTGGATAAAAGAGCCGACAATTAAACCAGAATAAACTGTAATGAATGAGACAGGCTTGCGGGGCATAGGGGGTATTACGAGTCCATGTTTCAGATTGTAATAGCGGTATAAAATGTTGTATATTTCTCTACGGATTGTACCAGACAATAAATGACCACTGAATCTTGAAAGGGACATGGCTATGTGTAAAAGCAATGGTAGGATAGTATATTTATTTCATATTTAGTAGCAGAAATTGAAAGTAGAATGACACATTGATGGTATAATTACACAATAATTTCACTTATTTTGCCATCGAGTGATGAGGGCTTTCACACCTGCATTGGTATACGTTTGGGCTATTGTTGCCTCTATCTTGTTGCTATGATGGAATACAAATTTTTGCTGGTGAAAAAATATTTTGAGAAACTCAGACGCTATTGTCCACTGTGTCACGCATGGGTCGGAATAGTTGCAGGTGAGACTAAGTGGTAGGTGGCTTGTTAAATGGATTAGCTGCACAACAATAATGGCACTTAGAAACTCCGTATAATAAAAACAGAACATGGAGTTTGTTGTTTCCACTCATAGTTCGGTTGCAAGAGCACTGAATATCTCAGTTGAGCAATCTCACGGCGCTGGCGGCATGGCCACTAGGGGGTCTGCACAAAGGGGTTAAGACAGTTATAAATTAGAGTCCAAATTAAAGTCACCCATGATTAATACTTCTGAACTGACAAATGGATAGAGTAACTGCCACCTTGTTTGAGGAATCAGCCAAACCTGAGGGAGGCCTACATATTCCCACCACTGTGAGTGCTTATGACCCAGAATCACATTCAATGCGATGAGTTCAAAATATTTTGGAACTGAGATAGACTTTAAGATGGAGACAGGAAATTGTGACTTAAAGCTGCAGTAAGCAAGATTATTTCACTATAATTTCTGTGAAATTAATTATTAAAGGAGCTATATGTAACAAATTTACTGTACTAAATCATAAAATGACCATGATATGTCATCAGAGATTAAGGAAACAAGTCGAAATACTGGCTTCTCCGACAACAATCCTACAGCCAGTATGTTCTCCTTTGAAATTTCCATTCCGGGTCGGAACGTCTGTATTTGTTTTGGCCTGTGTGATTCACTATTCTCCAAGTTGACTCCGCCCACTGTCCATTACGAACAACCAGATGTACTCCGGCACTCTGACAGCCGATTTACGAATGCCTAAGCTAAGTTCAACATCGTTTTCATTTAGCCAGCTAGCTAAAAATGTAAATATATATATATATATATATATATATATATATACGTATATAGTTACTAGCTAAACATACCACTAACGTTAGCATATATCTGTGTGACCGTAAACATAGCCAGCCATGCATCTAGTTAACATTGACAGAGTTATAAAAAATCCACATGAGCTGGTTTATAATTTGCAAACAATAAATAAATTGCAAACGTATAGATTAGCTGATCAACTTACAGGGTAAGACTCGTCGTCGCTTGTCATTGTCAAAATAGAATAAGCTTGTCTCAAAATATAATGTTGCGCTCAGGTCGTCTTGCGCTCGTGTTCGTTCAGTGTCCTCAACCTGGCAACCCGCGTGAGCTTCGAGTCTGGGGAGGAGGGGGCGGGCGGAGACAACTCTCCAATATTGTGAATTTGGACTGCAGTACCCATTTTAAACGCTCGGTGTCAATGTTACATATAGCTCCTTTAAATTTTAAATTTACTCATTACATTCCAGCGGCTACCAATAAATAAAGTGTTCTGTGAAACAGTTTCTGTGAGTGTCCTGGGCTCAGTATTAGACTGTCAAGAAATCTCACCCCGGTCTTACAAACACCAACCAATCAGGGCTAGCTATGTAGCTACCAATCTACAAACAAAAGATCCTCACCATAAAATGAGAACCCCTGTCTGTCTGTCTGTAAAACAGAATTTACAAATCACTGCTTTCTGCTTTTATGTGCATTTTACATACTGTCCCCAAGTTTTTTGGAACTGGGGTTTGTATATTGTTTCCCTGACCCTCCCCTAACCCCTAACCCCTAACCCCTTCCCCATGACCCTTCAGCCCCTTTATCCCAGACCTCCCCATTGCCCCTACCCCCAGCCTTCCCTGATGCTCCTTCCTCCCCTTGACCCTCCTGTCCAAATTGCTGGACTCTACATAAACCATCTTATTCAAACATGGCCGAACAACTATCTGACTTTTCAGCTGAGCGCCGTAAGGAGAGTCTCCAGGGAATGAGGCTGAATATATTGAAGAAAGAGAAATAAATTAATATATTGAATTTCTTAAGAAACAATGCTATCTTCAGCCAGTAGAAAGCGCACTAAAACACCACAAACCTGGTCTAATTACATGTTATTTTAAAGGTGCATATAAGAGCGTCTACATAGGCATGTGCACAACACGCGTACACCTTCCTGTCTGTTGCACACATTGGCTAGCACAAGCATGACTAAAAATATCAAGATTACAATGTGAAATATTATTGTGTAGGCTGTAATAATAAAAGGGTCCATAGGTCAAAGACCCCATACCTTTCCCTCAGTGAAGGGGAATGGCACATTAAATTGCTTTCAGCCCACTCCATCAACATCCAGGCGATGTGCGATGGTCCGTGTAATGTTACATGTATAGACTATTTGCAATTGTCCTGGATCAAGAGATGACTTAGCCTATATTTGCCAGTAGTTCCTGTAATCTTCTGGGGGGACAATCTTCTGTTACAGGACAATGGTGATCCATTAAAAACTTTGCTGATAACACCTATATCAAGCCTAATGCGCTAATTGTCATTTACACCTAAAGCGTGAATTGTCATTCAATGGAAAACTCGCGCGCTGAAATAGATGGACATTTGAGTTCTGAAAATGCGCTTCAGATGTCATTACAATACTGCTCTCTAGGCCTACAGCCTGTAAGTAAATAGAATGGTTTTGACTGAAAAAAGTTCAAAACCTTGTCCAGGGAATATTGCATTTATTGTTTTTCAAATAGCCTAGGCTACAGCGGATTCACTGTGCATAAGGTTTTTTCGATAGCCTACGGTTAAAAAACGGAGATAAATGTCATGTTAACTGAATTTGAACCTTCTTCTTCGTCCTTCATATTTTTTTAATTACATTGACGAGGTTTCCATACTCTCAGCTTATTAAAACCCAGCTGATTTCACCTGTTATTCCATAACTGAACAAAACGCTTTTAAAGAGAACTAAGCGTCTAATTAGAAGCAAAAACAAATTTGCAGCAAGTTACACAATTAATTCACAATTAATTTTAATGCCATTCTCTGCATGTGCGCTTTAACTTCATGCAGGAGCAGGTCTGTTTCCCCTGGTGTAAATCACACTTGTCACAGTCTTCCTGGGAAAGTCAATTGTTTTAAAGCATTATGCTACAAGTAAAACAGGTTGGTCACATTTCCATAAGCCATTATGACATAATGTGTCATAAGCTGGTTTATTCTCAACAGCTGTTTTGAGGACACGTTTCTTCAAACTGTTCCTCTACTGTCTCCCTTGCGGCCGGACCCAAGTGGAGATCTGTGCACATCCACGGCGACCTGACTGGAAACCTGTTGCGACTTGACTTCGGTGAAGAAGTCTCCAGGAGTCTACGCACCTGCCGGGACCTTGGACCAGCTGACGAGCTGACATCACTTACGGAATCGGGACTGGCCTCCCTTTGTTACCGTTAAGTATTGAAACGCATTTTATTTAGCACTGACATCAATTGATAGGCTAAACCCTGTAATACCCTGTTGAGGTCATTTTACTGCTGGTTCCTACTGTTGTTTGTATTTTGTTTTGCTTTGCGCTTTTCAGTCGGGAATAGCCAATTTCCCTGACCTTATAGTTTTACACTGTTAAAACTGTATATATGAAACTGATAAAACGAGCTAACCACAAAATATAGTTTAGCATGTCATTAACCCATAACACAAACTAACCTTTGTTAATGGTAGGACTGTTAGCTTCCATATTTAGCCATCACATAATTATCATTTCCTCTGATTAAGATTAAGTCATAGAATGTTATATCAATTATTCTTTCTATTATTCAGATATTCATAGTTGTAACCAATAAAACATATGTAATTCTTCCAACCCATTGTCGTGTCTACGTTATTTCACTAAGTTGGGCTCTACTGAGGTATAGAATTCTAATTGAGTTTTGAACTTAATTAAATCTGAATAAAAGTGACCAAACCTCACTACAATATAATTTAAATAATCTACTGCAACATGAAAAAAGCTTAAATATTTCAGCCTCATCTCAACTAAAAACATTGAGTGAGTGCAGATCTTTCCTCAATGTACATTCTGTAGAGCTCTAGGTGACTTGCTGTGTGGAAATTGTCAACTTAAAACTTTCTTTTTGTCTGTAATTAATCACTGGAGTCCTCCAAAAGCATTTTCATTCTGTACAGAACTTACGGTCCACATTCTCGAGCATAACTGAGAAGAGAAAATCCCTCGGTGTCATGTAGGGTTCCAGTTCATACACAATGGAGGCAAACTGGTTGAAGCGTAGTCGTCGGGCAGAGGATGGAGAGATCGTATTTTCCTTCACGAGCTGTAATGGTAAGAAAAATAGATTTATAGAAGATATTAGTCATTGGACAAGTGAAATCCGGGTCATTCCATATCAGATCAAATGCAACAAATGCCCCATGCAACAAATGCCCCACGCTCTTCGGTCTCGGATTTTGCCAAAGGTTCTATTGCCATATTAAGGGACAGATCCAAAGTTCGAGCACTGTTGTCCAAGTAGTTTTTGAGATATGGCCATTTTACTGTGCATGGTACGCGTCACATTTTGGCCAAAATTTGCGGCCGTCTTATTTTGGGCTATTTCCATAATCTTTGCAAATACAGCACACAGAGCAATGAAATCTTCTGTGGTGATAAAACAATGACCTATAGACTTGGTATAAATCCAAATATCAATGATTAATGTTAATAGAAATTGCCCAGATGCATTTGAAATGTCCCAAATATGTAATTTAATTCTGTGACCAGCTATACTTGTACTTAATATAGCCCCCCAAATGCTTTTACTCTTAAAGCTGGTCCGACTGGCTGTGTAATTCCTGTATATTAGAACTCTAATATGCGCAGTAAAATGGCCATATCTCAAAAACTACTTGGACCACAGCGCTCAAACTTGTATCCGTCCATTAATATGCCTATAGAACCTTTGGTAAAAATTTCACCAAAATCCAAAACCGAAGAGTGTGGGCCCTACAAAATATTGGGTGATTTCACATGGAATGACGCAACCCCTTAACTAGCACTGTCCTTTATGCGGGCCGGAAGTGTTTAGTTTATTTGAATTCATTGCGTTTTTTTGTTTTTTTTACGGTGAAATTTTCGATCAATCTGGTCACTCAATATACCGTTTGAAAGTGTTAAAACTCAATTCTATCTCTATAAACCATTTTACGATCCCACTGTTCTAGCGACAGGTTCCTTATTTTGTAACATGACACAAAACGGGCTTAATCAAAACGAAGACTCATTCTATGTGTTCTGGAAATCCACAGCCGACACAAATCATGGGAAAGTCAATATCCTTATCCTGGCTCTAGTGTGAATAAAAGCAACAACATTGCCGGATAAAGCACACAAAAGGTTACAACTTTCTTATACAAGACCTTTTGTTTATGTGGGAAATAAAAACATAAGGCAAGACTACTTTATGGGACAAAATAAATTGGAATGTGCTCAATTTGAAAAAGACTTAGGAGTAGGAGTTTATCAAAGCCTTTCAGGTTCGAGGTATTGTGCTGTAGCAGTAAAAAAAAAAGAAAAGGCTAACAGGATGCTAGGATATACAGTCAACCGGAAAGTCTGCACACTCCTTTCACCTTCTCCACGTTTTATTACGTTACAGACTTATACTACAATAGATTGAGTTCATTTTTTACCTCAAACATCTACACACCATAGCCAATAATGACGAAGTGAAAACAGGTTTTTAGAAAATATGCAATTTTGTTTTACTGACAAAAATAGGTTATTTAGGGGTTACATATCTGTACACACCCTTAGCCTAATACTTGGTTGCTGCACCTTTGGCAGCGATTACAGCATCAAGGGGTCTTGGGAAAGAAGCTACGAGCTTGGCACACTTGTTTCTGGACATTTTTGCCCATTCCTCTTGGCATATCCTTGCAAGCTCCGTCAGGTTGGATGGGGAGCGTCGGTACACAGCCATTTTCAGCTCTTTCCACAGATGTTCAATTGGATTCAGGTCTGGGCTCTGGCTGGGCCACTCGAGGACATGCACAGACTTTCTCCGAAGCCACTCCTTTGTTCTCTTGGCTGTGTGCTTCGGGTCGTTGTCATGTTGGAAGGTAAACCTTTGCCCCAGTCTGAGGTCCAGAGCGCTCTGGAGCATGTTTTCTTCAAGGATCTCTGTGTACTTAGCTGCATTCATCTTTCCCTCTATCAGGACTAGTCGCCCCGTTCCCGCTGCTGAAAAACATCCCCACATCATGATGCTGCCACCGCCATGCTTCACAGTAGGGATGGTATTAGCCAGGTGATGAGCGGTGCCTGTTTTCCTCCAGACGTGACACTTGGTATTCAGGCCATTCAATTTTGGTTTCATCAGACCAGAGAATCTTGATTCTCATGGTTTGAGAGTCCTCTAGGTGCCTTTTGGCAAACTCTAAGCGGGCTGTGATGTGCCTTTTACTAAGGAGGGGCTTCCGTCTGGCCACTCTACCATAAAGGCCTGATTGGTGGAGTGCTGCCTGGATGGTTGATCTTCTGAAAGGTTCTCCCATCTCCACAAGGATACGCTGGAGCTCTGTCAGAGTGACCCTCGGGTTCCTGCTCACCTCCCTGGCCAAGGCCCGTCTTCCCCGATTGCTCAGTTTGGCCGGGCGGCCAGGTCTAGGAAGATTCTTGGTGGTTCCAAACTTCTTCCATTTACGAATGATGGTGGCCACTGTGCTCTTTGGGACCTGTAAAGCTGCAGGTCCATACCCTTCTCCAGATCTATGCCTTGACACAATCCTGTTTCTGAGGTCTGCAGATAATTCCTTTGACCCCATGGCTTGGAGTTTGCTCTGACATGCACTGTCAACTGTGGGACCTTATATAGGCAGGTGTTGACAATCCCCAATCATGTTCAATCAATTGAATTTATCACAGGTGGACTCCAATTAAGTTGTAGAAACATCTCAAGCAGTATCAGTGGAAACAAAATGCACCTCAGCTCACTTTTGGGTGTCATATCAAAGGGTGTGCACACTTGTGTACATATGATATTTTACATTTTGATTTTTAATAAATTATCACAAATGTCTAAAAACCTGTTTTCACATTGTCATTATGGGCTATTTTGTGTAGAATTTTGAGACTATAAAACTCAATCTATTGTAGAATATGTCTGTAACGTAATAAAACGTGGAGAAGGTGAAAGGAGTGTGCAGACATTCCGGCTTGACTGTATAGACAATAGTATTGAGTGTAAATCCAAGGTTATACTGATGTTATACAATACCTTTGTCAGACCACACAGAGTACTGTGTACAGTTCTGGGCACCGTATAACAAAAAAGAGATATAGAGGCTCTGGAAAAGGTCCAAAAAAGGGCAACTACGTTTGTTCCTGGTATGAAAGATAAAAGTTATGAGGAAAGACTTAGGATACTTAGGGCTCTATTTTAATAAACCAAACGCAATGGTGAACGCAAGAGTAATCGCTTGGCGGTATCGCTCTGAGGGCGTGTCGGCGAGAAATTTGGTAATTTCATGACGGCAATCTTGGCGCATCTGATGGCGGTATTGCTAAAAGGCTGGGTTTAAATGTCCAAGGTGTGTCTCTATGGTAGCCAATCAAATAGTTGTTCTCATGCTTTAAAAAAAAGCCAGTTGGAACGCAATCGCTCCATGCAATTTCATAATGAGCAACCCAAACGCACTGGACCGTCAACGACAAGAGCGATTTTCCGCACAGATTTTCCGCATACTTGCAACAGAAGTACAGGCTAGGACTGTAGTAATTTATGGATCACAATCCACACCACCTCGTCTCCCAGAAGTTCGGAAGGCACGGGAGGAGGTGGCGAATGCATTAATTAGCCTACATTAGTGATGTAGGCTAGGCATAATTATGATTCAAATGGTAGGCTTATGATTCAACTGTGTCAATGTGTAATTTATATATTATAGGCTATTGGCCTACATGATCGCAAGTTTCTTGTAAGCTGTCCTGTTTTATTCTAGTAGTTTAAATTAAAATTAATTCATTAATAATAATTATAGGCTATTTGTTCATTAAATGGAAGTGTAATGTTGGCATCACCTATAGACACTACATAGAACTACATGACGAATAAGTTGGCAAATTGGCAGAGTCTATTGCGTTCCCGCTAAGAGGTGGTTCCAGTTGATCATAACGCAATGGGTTTTCGTTGGTTCAAATTGTCACTGAGCCGAAAGTATTTTAGAACACGCCCCAGACAGCGCCACCCATCCCATTGCAGCGCAAGCGAAAGGATGTTATGTTGAGAATTTGTTGATCCTAGCGGTATTGCTGAGAAACGCCATAGCGCCAGTTTTAAGACGTTGATGCTGTCAACAAGCTTGCGTTTGACTATACCGTCCCCTTGCGCTGGTTTGAAAATAGAGCCCCTAATCTCTTTACGCTTAGTAAATGGAGACTTGAGAGAATTACACTTAGAGAATGGAGGGGTGATTTGATAGAGGCTTTTAAATTAAAAAAGGAATTAGTAAAGTGAACTACAATAGATTCTTCAGGTTGAGTTCTGTTCATGCATAGACGGAAATTAGCAAAAGGTAAATTCCGCACAAACATTAGGAAGTACTTCTTCACACAGAGTAGTCACTGTGTGGAATAGCTTGCCAGGTCATGTAGTAGAGGCAGAAACTCTGGGTGTTTTCAAGACCAGGCTTGATATGGTGCTGGATACTATCTAGATTGTAGGGGAGTGCTAGGTATCCTGTAGTGGTAGGAAGATGACGAGCATTATTGGGCTGAATGGCCTGTTCTCATCATAAAGTTATGTTATGTTTCTGATTACATTTTTTTTATGAATAGCCTACTTTACTGAATCAGCCCTCAACAATTCTTGCACAAATATAAGACTTTGCACATCGAAGACATTGGACATGCCTTGTGATTTTATGAGGAAAATTTGAACATATATTTTAGGAATGGAATAAAAAGTGTCGCTATTTGCTTGTAAGAACACCATTACAAAATGATCATCATTTCACAAATGTGCTGGACAGTACTTACAGTCGGATGTTTACATACACTCAGGTTGAAGTCATTAAAACTCATTTTTAACCAATCCACAGATTTCATGTTAGCAAACTAGAGTGTTGGCAAGTCAGTTAGGACATCTACTTTGTGCATGACACAAGTAATTTTTCCAACAATTGTTTACAGATTATTTCACTTTTAATTCACTATACCACAATTCCAGTGGGTCAGAAGTTTACATACACTAAGTTGACTGTGCCTTTAAACAGCTTGGAAAATTCCAGAAAATGATGTCATGGCTTTAGAAACTTCTGATCGGCTAATTTACATTTTTGAGTCAATTGAAGGTGTACTTGTGGATTTATTTTAAGGCCTACCTTCAAACTCAGTGCCTCTTTGCTTGACATTAGGGATGTTCCAATCCGATCCACGGCATCGGGCCGATACTGGCCCAGAACGCTGGATCGGATATCGGAGGGGAGAAAAAGATATGATCCGATACGCGCAGCGTGTCTCGTGATAACAACAGCAGTAACTGTTGCTATGTCCGTCAAGCTTTGTGTCCGTCAAAGCAAACATGGCGTTCTCAATCATGAAAGTAGGCTACTGCCCTAGCCTACTAGTAACTTGAGCAACTTTTGGAAAAATTGATCTTCAATTTCATATTTGTAGTGTAGTTTAAATGCTAGCTGAAATGATTCAATGTAGATTTTATGATGCTAGGCAGCATTATTTCCATCATAGCGTGCAGATAGCTACCACAGTGACAGTGGAAACAGACATGTTTGTTAGAGAACAGTGATTTTCTTTCCTTCTTTTAAAGTTTAATTTATTGTGTCCCTTTTCAGATAGAGGTAATGTACACAGTAGCTATAACAGCTGACGTCCATTACAGATAGTCAAAGCTAAGGATGCGATTAACGTTGCATTGTTAGACCACGGAAACCGGTGGAATATATTTTTCGTCAGCTGGCTACCATTGTGTAGAGTTTCTTTTTTCAGTTATGGTAGCTATTAACACCAAAATAAGGGTAACGTTGATGTTAACTAACGTTAGCTTTTTACCTTGGAGCAAACATAATGTTAGATGTGCTACGTCATCTCAGAGGGGTTCAATTGTGAAGGTCGCACACATAATTTTATCCACAGCGTACTCCTTTCTTTGCTTGATTTGGGTTTTGGAAACGGGAAAATTATGAAACTGTTATAGTTTTGTTTTTGTTGTTTTTTTTTTACAATGCTGAATGCTGCTGTTTAAATTATTTTAACGTTAAACCTGTTGGTCGCTTTAAGTACTGCAGTACCTGTTTTTTTTGTAGTGTTTGAATAAAGGGTGGCAGTCTTTCATAACCAACTGTTGTTGTGGTTTGTTCTCCATTTGAGTGAGATGTTTTTAGATGGCCAATTGGCCATCATGAGCAAAGTGCTTCCATATATTTTATTAGTATTATTATTATTTATTCAAGAGTAAAACAAAGTATCGGAGTGATATCGGTATCGGCAGATAGCCAAAGCTGCGGTATTGGAAGTGAAAAAGTGATATTGGGACATCTCTACTTGACATCATGGGAAAATCAAAAGAAATCAGCCAAGAAAATTGTGGACCTCCGCAAGTCTGGTTCATCCTTGGGAGCAATTTCCAAATGCCTGAAGGTACCACGTTCGTCTGTACAAACAATAGTATGAAATATAAACACCATATAAACACCATGGCACCACGCAGCTGCCATACCGCTCAGGAAGGAGACGCGTTCTGTCTCTCAGAGATGAATGTGCTTTCGTGCGAAAAGTGCAAATCAATCCCAGAACAACAGCAAAGGACCTTGTGAAGATGCTGGAGTGACAGGTACAAAAGTATCTATATCCACAGTAAAACGAGTCCGACATAACCTGAAAGGCTGCTCAGCAAGGAAGAAGCCACTACTCCAAAACCGCCATAAAAAAGCCAGACTACAGTTTGCTGCACATGGGGACAAAGATCTTACTTTTTGGAGAAATGTCCTCTGGTCTGATGAAACAAAAATTTAACTGTTTGGCCATAATGACCATCGTTATGTTTGGAGGAAAAAGGGTGAGGCTTGCAAGCCGAAGAACACCATCCCAACCGTGAAGGACGGGAGTGGCAGCTAGGGTTGTCACAATATCCCATTTTTTTATCGTCGATATGCCTTTGAGAAATATCGTGATATTCAATATTATTGTTTGTATATAATTATAGTGGATTAATGACAATGTGAACAGAAGTAATTACCACGTGTGGCAGCATTGAGTTCTAATTGCAGTAGCCTTAGCATTGCTTCTGGATCAGTGTACTTTTTGGCCAATCGTTTCCCGTTTCAGAAACAGAAATTAAAAAACAAGAAACTAATGGTTATGTTATATTCATTTTAAAAACAGAAATTGAAATCGAGAATCAAATAGATCGTTTTGGATCTGTGTATAAATGAATGCCAACTGCAACATCCCGCACTGTCACTCATCGCACAAAACAGTTTCTTTCTCGTAACTTAGTAGTAGCTAGACACTTGATAGATCGCTCCAAAATTAATGTGATCCAAAATAAAACATGATGACGATGAGCGGTCGTCAATTTATTACGTTTCGAACTATGTCCACAAAACAATGTTGCAAATCAATGTTTGCTGCTATGTGCATATGACAAATTATTTATTGCCATCTCCTGTAGGCTCTCATAGGCATAATGTTATAATGCACTCATGACTGTGTAGTTAGCGAAAATGTTGTATGGGAAATGTTTGTTGTATTTCCATCCTTAGTTGTGACGACTCTTTTATGCATTTACGGCATGTTACCTCGTCGACATTCGCCGGTTCTCCATTATCATTGGGTTTGTAGCCGAAAAATTCCAAGATTGGCGAAGTGGTGTTTTTCTTTGAAACAAGATCAGCCATCTTCTCTCGCTTTCTCTTAACTAATGATGACGATCAGTCACAAGATGAGAGAATACATTAGCTGTTATATCTATTGCACTAGCCCCCTCTGCAAGAATGAAAGCAAGCGATCAGACGTTGTAATTTGATCCTACATCCTACCTTACACTAACCTTCCACGGAAAATTTTAAAATCTATGTAATAACCATCCTCACTCTGCTGTTAACATTGCACATCATAATTAATTAGTACCAGTATACAAATAGGCTAATGGTAACAAAATAATAAATACAGAGCAAATAATAATGAAATTCCAGGTACTTATTGTGAGAAGCTTGTGGAAGGCTACCCAAAACGTTTGACCCAATTTAAACAATTTAAAGGCAATGCTACCAAATACTAACAGAGTGTATGTAAACTTATGAGCCACTTGGAATGTGATGAAAGAAATAAAAGCTGAAATAAATCATTCTCTCTACTATTATTCTGACATTTCACATTCTTAAAATAAAGTTGTGATCCTAACTGACCTAAAACAGGGAATGTTTACTAGGATTAAATGTCAGGAATTGTGGAAAAACTGAGTTTAAATGGATTTGGCTGTAAACATTCGACTTCAACTGTAGCTAATCTTTAATATACTTATTTCCATATAAAATTAGATAATTTGATAATTTGGTATTATTGGCATAAATAAAATTGTCCTCCTAAAAGCTGAGGGGGGGGGGTGGAGGTGGTTAAAATGTAATAAAATTATCTTATCCACGAATGTACTGATTAGCCTGGCATTAGCTTTAAATGAAAGCATCTCAAATCTCGTCTAGGACTTTGGGGGGGGGGGCTTCTAAATGTCAAAATTATCGTTTTAACCCTTTTTCTGAACAAAAAAGATTGTTCCATTGTAGCTTTTCCTGTGGGGAATATATTTTATTTACCACCCGGCTACATAAATACTGTTGTTTGAATTATCCTTATTGCTGTATTTTAGTTTATATTCATTTATATTACTGTAGTCTATAAAAAAAACGTTACAATAAAACGTGCCTACTCCAGCTTTTAACCTTTGCATCTTTCAACACTCTCAGAACGAAAGGTACTAAAAGTAGCCTACCTAAAAAGATACAAACACTGCGAGGTGGGAGCTGCCACAGCGACCTGCCACTGCGAGCTGTGAGCTGCCAGTGAACTGTGAGGTGCGGTGCATGCTGGGAACTGTGAGGTCTGCGAGCTCACACCTCGCGCAGAAGGTACTCGACTGCATATCGCTATGTCAACTTTAGCGATTAGAGTTGTTGAATTTGAGCTAGGTCGTTGGGGGAAAAAAAAAAAAAAAAGTCAATAGCAAATCTAAATGCAATTTTTGTAATGTACTCAATTGTATGAAAACGGCTTTACCAATCTTTCCCATATTTGTGAGATGAGTTGATCTGCCAGCTTGGTAAAACGGCTGAGATATTTACGGGCGAAATTTTGATTTTAACATGTAGCTAAGTTGCAACCAAAATCAAACTTAGGGGGACGCCACCGCGTCCCTCTAATAGCCTATTATTTCATATTATTTCAGAATTGTTGAAATAACAGAATGCATGAATACGTTTAATTATAAGGTAGGCATACAAACACGTTTTACAGTGGAAAAAAAAGTGTTCTAGACCCTTTAACTAGTTGAGAACTAGTTTGTTCACTAGTGTGAGCATTATTGTCCAACTACCTTTGATATCAAAACGGTTTCGTTGAACTAGTAAGACAACATGTCTAACACGCTGTGAAAAACGTATATCAGGGATATGGAATAAATCCTCATTTTCCTTGTCATAAAATAATGCTGTCGTTTTACTCGTTTGCTTGGTGCGGATCAGACGGATGAGCAAGCTTTGCCAACGTGGCTAGAACTTAACATACATGCAACAATTAGCAAGCTAATGATATCACGTTTTCAGGACCTAGCTGTAGCTAAGTTACAGTAGCTAGTCGTAAACCATGAACCAAATGAAAGCTAAACAAAATAACAGACAATTTGTAGATGGCAAAGTAAAATGTGATAAGATAGGCTACCTATTCCTTAGAGGCTTTTCTGCGTGCTTTTGGCTTGGTTAGGCTACATAACGTTACCTGGGTTTCTTCTTCAATGGCATGAACAGTGTCAGGAGTACGGATCAACCAGGGGCCGTAGTGGTGATGTGCTAAGGTGCCACTAAATATAAAAGACCCCAAAACACCACGACGAAGCGTTCCACGAGAGGATGTTTTACTGTACAAAAATCGGTGGACATGTCTGAAGGCCACCGCGAATCTTCCCCAGTAAGCCATGATTGTAGATTGTGTCTTCTTCTTCGAATGACATTTCCGGCACAGCCTATAAGACCAACAAGGCGTATTACTGCCCTCCACCGTTAGGACAGAGCTATGGGACAGAGTAGCACTTGCGTTTAAGAACTGAAAGCCGCAGATATAGGCCAGTAGATTGCAAGAAAAATATTGTTTTCTTTTTCTTTCTTTTTTTAAAATTCTCTCTTGTAACAAGGTCCATACAAATAAAGTAGTCATTCGCAAAGGCTTTAAAAGCCTTATCCATCCAAACCTTCTGCAAAACACAGTTTGAACAGAGGGTAATAAAACGGAGTTACAATAGATAGATACAGAAGCAAACGAGGACCAATTAAGTAAATAAAAATACAGGTTGAAATTGAAATACAAAATTGCAAAACAAACCAGAACTAGAACCAGAATCCCTGCTAACAAAATTACGTTGGTACAACGTTGTGTCAACGTCATGTTTTTGTTGCCACAACGTTGCATCATTACGTTGTGACAACGTAAAAGTGTAATTGCCAGATACGTTGTCACAACGTTATAATGCGACGTTGTGGCAGCGTTGTGACAACGTTGTACAAGTTGTAGCAAAATTGTATAAATACGTCGTGACAACGTTATAGTTTTCACATATTGACAAAATTTTTATGGGGTGGATTCAGGTAATGTGGGACATCAGGTATTGTGGGACAGCTAAGCTTTGGGTTTATGTGCTATGTGAACATCAACAGCCAATAACCAAAACTGTTCTTGAATTTTTGCTACAATGCCTCTTGTCATAAAACAATGGTTTTGATTGGCCGGTCATCATCATTAGGGGCATGGTCTATCTTTACAGGAAGACTTCTCAGTGGAAGCACTTGGTAAGTTCAGTGGAAAATAACATTTCACTTCTCAAACATAAGGCTCTTAGTGGAATTTAAATAAGGTTACAACCTGTTATACAAGATCATAATGAAGTGGTTTAACCACTGGTTAAACACACGAAAAATATTTGTAAAATATAATTTTGTGTCTGTGAAAAAACGTTTTATGGCACTGTCCCACATTACCTGAACATGCTAGATAAAGTGGGACAGCACTGTTCAGGTAAAGCGGGACAGCATTTTATGCTTTATTTATGCTGAAAAACTATAATATGGCCAACCTATATGCATTAACATGTTATTACAGAGCCTAAATTTATTTGCAAATATGTATTTAGCATCCGCATGCCTATTTTGGACCCCACAATACATCACTCCCCACGGTCCTGCTACAACATCCACCTCTCCCCCTTTAGCCAGCATTATAGCCTAGGACTACAAATATCAGATAGATAACCTATATAACTGGTAGATAGATAAATAAATAAATTATAAGATGACTGTTATTGACATGAATACATTAAATACAAGTGCTGTTAAAGACTTCACAATATTTTAACCTTTGTGAAACTACTTGTTGCAGATAATGGCCTCAAGGGAGTCAGGGAAAAGGCAGAGAAAGGGAAGAAAAGAGGAAGGAAGGATGATCAGCATAATCAGGGAGGAGTAAAAGTAACGAGGCATGATTTGTGGAGTGAAGAGAGAATGAGTATAGGGGCAATTAATGAGTATAGGGAGCTAGTGGAGTCTGGACAGGTGCTAAAACTAAGTTTTTTGGCAAGAGCTTGGGGTGTCCCTAAATCTACACCGCAGAGACGGGTTAAAGGTGTTGTTAATACAAGGTTTTAATTCACTACAAGAAGCTTGTTTTTTATTTATTTAGAATGACTGTCCCACTTTACCAAACAAGCTGTCCCACAATACCCGAACAAACCGCCTGAGTGAGATAGGGGGTCATGTGATGTTTGAAGGTGTGTTGCTTGGAAACAGTCATGTATTTATATTTAATTAAGATATAAATGTTAAGAAGGCATAAATGTATTTATAGAAACATCACTGGAGTAAGTAAACAGGCCTTTTGTATGTCTCCTGGAGCACCTACCAAAAAGTGTCCCACAATACCTGAATTCACCCCTATGCAATTTTAAAAGCTTTGTGGTATGGTGACAGTTCTTATGTTACTATATACATTGTGGTACATTGTAGTCTATAAAAAGAATGTACATTTATAGCCTACTAATTAAAATGAAATAGCCTAACATGGAAAAAAAACGTTTTATAAAAAACTATTTGTCGGTTATAGTTTGTCGGTAGTGGTTTAATTTCGTCCAATACTTTTTTTATAGAAAGACAAAAATAGCCGACACAAAATGCAGTTTCTTGGTAGAAATCCACACTGGAATATTTATCCGATTATCTGGAACCCAGTAGCCTAAAATGCAATAGCTCAGAATACCAAATACATCCACAATGGGGTGCACAACTCAAGACCGATTGCTCTATCGCTTACCAGTTTGTGATACGAACCCTGAGTATTGCTGTCTATCGGCAAGATAAAAAGTCATAGGCTACATTGATAGTCATTTTTTATGTAGATAAATAAATGCAACTTTCATTAACAGGGAGCATATATTTTATTTCCATTTTTGTCAGCTCAGATGAAAAAGGTAGGAATAGGCGAATTCCGACGAACTGGCGAAACAACAAATTTTCATAGTAAAAGAATTAATTAGCTGCATTTTTTTATTTTTTATTTTTTATCTCAAAAAAGCATGTCTCGTCCGTGGTCTCTTCGCCGCTGTCATCGTCGCCATCCTCTTGCTGGACGCGTTTATTCTGAAAACAAACAAGCAATTGTGTTACGGTTCCGAGTATGAACTGGACCCAAATGCACGACTCACACACAGGAAGTTCCAATAACTCCAATAATTTATTGCTTCGACCAGAATTCCTCCTGAAGCATAGGGAGATAACACAGCATAGACAGACAACCAGGGATGAATTAGCAGGGGATCAGCGGGAACGGGAGAGGCCAGGGACTGGATGGTGGCAGGAATCCGGGCTGGTTGAGCCGAGGAGGAGCGGGGAGCGGGAGACAGGGCAGAGTGGAGTGGCACGAACAGCTGCAGGTTAGCAGAACAGCAGCATAAGCAGGATGCACACAAGCTGTAGGTGGCAGAACTGGAGCACAGGCAGGAAGCACGCACAGCTGCAGGCTGGTAGACTTGGAGCAGACAAAAGTTAGTACAGCGAGGCAGGACAGAATGAACAGCGTGTTTACGCCGTTCCTGGCGAGAGCTAATTAAAGCTGGACAAGACTGGAAACAGCGAGTTAACGCTGATACAAGACGAAGGCTTTTAAAGCAGGCAAGACAGGACTAGATACAATGTATCCACGAGACAAAGACCAGAGTGTTACCATAAAGAGACTTAACAAACTGGCACAGGACAAAGAACACCGGGTGACTAAATACCTAAGGTAACAAGTGTCAATTGAGTGTCGCGTGCAAATGTATGCGTGAGTGATTAACGGAGCAGAGAGTGTGCAGAATGCATGCGGAAAGGAGGAAAGGGATAGGCGGGTAAAGAGTAGTGGAACAGAGTGACACGAAAGGAAAAACCACGCCCAGCCTGCAGCACGAGGGAAACAAACAGGAATACAAACAACACGATACGAGAGGGAACAGGTAAAACACGGGACACAAAAGGACGGGAGTGAGAGCATCACAAATTGTTAGCCTATAAGTAGGAAGGTCAGTGTAAATTGTACAACCATTTTAAGTAGGATAATGGGTCCATGTGACGTTTATCAATTTGATTTCCTGATGCACATATCTCAAATTGAAAATTGGATTGAATATTTCAATTAAAAAATTTTTATCCTTGAAATAATAGGAAAATTGAGAATTAAAACTAGTTTTTCTAATTTTCTTATTTAGCGTTTGTCTTTTGAAAGTTGAAAATTGCATTATTGGCGTGAGTGGGAAAACCAGGGTAGTTTCTAATATCAACGATCAATGGACGGACTCAACCATGACCGTAGGGGAGCGATAACGTAACCAAAAGACTTATTTCTTATTAGTCACTGGCTTAGCCTTTTACCTTGATGTTTGTGGTGCAGGATAAGTGCCAAAAATAAGAATAGACGCATGGCTGCGTCTCAATATTCTTCACTCCTCTCCTCCTTTCCTCCGCTCTCCCACTACCACTCATCTCCTACCCGGACGTATGCAAAACTGCCGGAACGTTTCAAGTACAAAGTTGCCTGTACAGTTTACAATGTATCTGACTTTGCGGTTTGAATATGTAACCATTAATATGTAATCCGCAACATTATAGATTAAAACACAAAGATCGGTTTCCAGCGCATGGAGGAGAGGAGGTGGTAGTGGAGGGAAGGATGATGCATTTTTGGATTATTGGGACGCACCTCACATATCTTACTCCGAGCTGGCAAATGATCTAGCGACTGATAAGCCGGTGCTGGTAAGAAGCCGTCTATTTATTCGCCAAGGCAGGCAACTCGTGCCTGGTGTCAGGATCCTGTACATTGTCTGTCTGTTTATTCTGTGTATTTATGTTTCCTGATTTCTTTTGCTTATTTGCCTGATCTTTGTTTTATTGTGCTTATTATTTCCCCGCATTACCCTCGCGATTGTATGTTTATTTTTTATTTTCTCCCGTTTATTCTCGGTGTTTATTATTTTCCTTACTTCGTGTATTGTGTTTAGTATTTTACCATCACTCTAGTTCCCTTGTCAGTCCGCGTTCCAATCTACTAACATTAGGGTTTTAGAGTTCGCTACTAACATTACTAATTACTAATTCATCTTGAGTTTCTACCTGCAGCTGTCATTTCCCTCCTCGTTATCCTATCCCTGTATCGATCTGTGATTTCGCGTTCTCTGCACGTGTGTCCACTTCCGCGTTCCTCCCCTCCAAGCTGTGCACGTGTCTACCTGCTAACCCCAGGCCATTTGTTATCATTGTGTCTATGTGCATTCCAGTCCGTGTCTTACGTTCCCCCCCCGTTATTGTATTATTGGTCCTTGTTAACCCTCATTGTTCTCATCTGTGAGCAATCTCCCCTCCTCGCCTCTGCACACCTGTTTCCCATTTTGTCTGTCTTCCTCAGTGTATATAACCCTGTGATTTAAATCTTTTTTTTAAGTCTCTTCGCGAGTTTGTCACCATTGGTTTTTTGCTTCAGTATTCTTACGATTTTTCTGAGTACCTTCCCGAGTTGTCTGTTTGTTTTCTGAGTATCTGTTTCCTAGTTTTTGTTATATTATATTTTTGTATTCTATCTTCGTTTTGTTTTCTTTTTGTTTCTCTTTACACCTCCCTGGTTTTTGACTTCTGCCTGTGTTCTCGTGACCCTGATTTTGTACTTCTGCTGTGCCTTCCCGGTTCCGACCCCAGCCTGTTCTGTGACTACTCTTTGGACTCTGTTTTGTACCATTGCCCTGTCTTCCTGGATTACGACCCTGCTTGCTTTGTACTACGGATTGCTGCCTTGCCCCTATATTAAACTTCGGGTTTTTCTACTTCCCGTCTGCTATTGGGTCCTGTTTCCCACCAACCCTAACACCTGGTTTTGCAACCCACTGGATTTGCAACTGACTTGGCTGGTCACTAGCATTCCTAGGTTGGTCACTCCCGTACAAACACAATAAAAAAAAAAAAACGCCAACCAACTCCTAAAACATTTGTCTAAAAATGGCAAATGTAATCATATAGTAAATATACCATAGGCTATGCGAGTAATTGTGCTGATGTCAGTAAACAGCATCAGTGTTTAGCCCCAATTTATAGGTTACAGCAGTAGAAGAATTGGATAAATCAAACATAAATCTGAAAGCTCATCCAATGACACAATGTCTAAAAGACTACTACCTACATTACCAGCAATGTTGAATAGTAGGATTGTTCCTATCCAAAAGTGAAATACATCTGCCCCATGTTGGATTCCGACCAAGATCGCTGTGTAGCCTAAGCAGGAATTTCACTGGGCTACCTAGATATCATAAGGTTTAATGCTCGATCAGTTTTGCGTCATCATTCAAATCTTTAAACAGATTTTTAACGTGGTAATGAAACCAATGGACTGTAATTGTTACGACCCCGGAAGAGGACTGGACCCAAATGCACGACTTGTAGACAGGAATGCCAAAACTCAATATTTATTCAATGATCAGGGAAGTCCTGAGCATGGGGAGAAAGGCAAAAGCAGTTAAAGTTCCAAGCCGGAACTGGACTCGACCGACAGGGCAGTATTGCTCCAAGCCGGAGCTGGACTTTACAGACAAGCCGGTATTGTTCCAAGCTGGAACTGGACTTTATACACTAGACAGACTGACAGACAGAGTGGGAGCGCTAAGCATCCAATAAATTAAACTTCGAACTAATACTCCTGAAGCATAGGGAGAACATTAATAACAAACAGTCCAGGTATGAAGATGCGGGAGCAGTGGGAGCAGGGAAAGCCAGGGATTGTTATGGAGACAGACAACCGGGTTTGTTGGAGCGGGGGATGAGCGGGAGCGGTAGAGCAGGACTGTGGAGCGGAGTCCAGGCAGGACGCAGGCGTGGCAACAGGGCAGCGGCAGTAGCAGCACGGCAACAGCAGGGCGGCAGCAGTGACAGCAGAGGCAGGAGCGACAGCACATCAGCAGCACCGCAACACTGGCTGTAAGCGGGCACCGCCGCAGGGTGGAATAGCAGAAGCCCCAGCTGCATGCACACACGTCAGGTGGGAGGCAGGAAAACCGCAACACAGGCAGGGATTACAGACGACTGCAGGCTGGCAGACTGAAGCAGACAAAGTTAGTTAGCGAGACGAAACAATGAACAGCGGGTAGAGCTGTTCCAGACTGAACAGACTTTGACTAGACTGAAGAGCAGGGCGAATAAACGCCGGCACAGAACAAGACTTTAGAGTAGCAACTAGACAGGGAACCAGACAGGACCAGAGGTTTCAGATAAAGAGCATTAACGAACTGGCACAGGACAGAAAACACCGGGTGACTAAATGCAGACATTAATTGGAATCCATTAGGAACCGCGTGCGAATGTATGCGAGAGTGATTGAACAGAGCGGAGAGTGAGGAATGCATGTGAAACGGGGGAATGGGATAGGCTGAGAAAGGAGCAGTGGAACAGAGTGATACAAACGGGAAAACACGCCCAACCTGCAGCAAGGTGGAAAACGGACAATGGAGAGACAAACACGAAACGGGGAGAGGGAAAACAAGGCGAAACAATAGGATGGGAGTGGAATGTTACAGTAATTAATCAATTAGAAGATATGGTTTTTATTTTTAATGGGGTAAAATGACATAAATATTAGGTAGGTAATTTCTACTTTTTTAATTTTGACAAACCAGTTATGAATCTCTTATCCACGGTGGCCCCCTAGTGGTAGTCGTCAACATCCCAATTACAGTAGCCTATTCATATTTCTCTGAAATTATAAATTACAAGTTAAACCCCAAAAGTTCTGTAACCTTCATCTTGGCACAGCCACATATAATAAAATGCATGAAACCCACCGTTTCTTGGCTACATCAAAAATCATGTTCCCATATAGGAACAACAATACCCGATATTATTGAAAAGTTGGTGGCTATAAACAAACTTTCGGTTACAGTTCGCCAATGTTCAACGAAGTCAACATTTCCACGGCGACCACCTATCGCACGTGTGGTTGTAAAAACATACCTTTTAACATAGGCCTTGTCGGGTAAGTGAGGACTAGGTAAAATGTGTATTATCTGAATCCAGCGGTTCCAACAGTCAATACCCTTGTTAAAACGTTCGGCACTCTGAATACTGAACACAAGCGATATTGCGTGCTAGAACCCCTCACTTAACCTACATTAAAAATACGTTTTACGTGATTTAATTTAATAATTATTATTAAAAATTACAATCATCAATTAAATCGCCAAATTCCTTAATAGGTAAGTCGAACAGTAACCTGGTGGATCAACCAACAAGCCAAAACAAAGTCTAAATCAAAGTCTAATTTTATAAAATGGAAAACAGTCAATTAGAATAATGACTGGAAATCATACATTCACTAAGGAATGTAGGCTGACTACTTATAATTTACAAAAGGGAAGGCATTAAACCAGACATTAATTTGAATATACCAGAAAAGAGAGAGATAAGCCAAAAATTGCCAATATTATTTACCCTCCAGCTGAACAGGAACAAAAGGAAACGCACGAGGAACCAAAAAGAATGACTTCTTCACCAAACAAACTCCAAACTGACTAAATTCTTTTTCTGCAGTACACTCATAAAATACCTTTTTATGGGGAGGGGATCCATGCCCTGATTGGGTTAAGGTTTGGGGGAGGGGTCATTTATGACAAAGACTGGCTTATCTTTGATGTTGGTGGGGGGTAAGTGAGTAAGAGAGAGACAGAGAGCGACAGAGATAGAGAGAAGGGGGGGGGGGTACTTTACTTATATACAGATCCTTTCCAAAAAATTAGAATATCATGGAAAAGTTTTTTTCCATAATTCCATTCAAAAAGTGAAACTTTCATAGATTATAGATTCATTACACACAAAGTGAAATATTTCTAGCCTTGTTTCATTTTTCATAATTTTGGCTTACAGCTCCAGAAAACCCCCAAAACAGTATTTCAAGAAATTAGAATAGTGTGTCGAAAATCAGCATTTACTTCAGTTATTTCAGAGAATGAATGTTTTAGATTGAGTGTCACACTCTGTACGTGGTGGTTTTTGAAGCACTGACTCCAGCCTCAGTCCACTCCCTCTGCATCTCCGCCAAATTTTGGAATCGTCTTTGCTTGACAATCCGCTGAAGCCTACGGTCATCTCTTTTGCTTGTGCACCTTCCCCTGCCACATTTTTCCCTTCCACTAAACTTTCTATTGATATGCTTGGACACCATCTTCTGGAGGGTGTCAATGATGGTCTTCTTGTCATGAACCTGAACACGGGCTGAACCCAAGTGCAACGACAAGGAGGCAGAGGTACAAGAAAAGGTAGTTTATTTAGAGCTTGGGGCAGTCCCAAGCTGTACACAGAATAAACACAGGGTAGGAATAGTCCGGAGCTTCTCCGGGACTTCAACTTGCTCCAAGCCGGAGCTGGACTTGATAGGAACACTGGATGTTCCAAACCGGAACTGGACTGAACTGGAACAATGATTTGTTCCAAACCGGAACTGGACTTGACTGGAACTGGATTGTTCCAAACCGGAACTGGACTTGACTGGAACTGGATTGTTCCAAACCGGAACTGGACTGAACTGGAACTGGTTTGTTCCAAACTGGAACTGGATTAGACTGGAACAACGGGTTGTTCCAAACCGGAACTGGATTGTTCCAAACCGGAACTGGACTGTGCGGGTCACTCAGGAATATCCCCGCACCGGGACAGGACTTGACGGATCACCCGGGAGTTGTTTCAAGCCGGAACTGGACTTCGCGGGTCACTCTGGAATCGTTCCAAACCGGAACTGGACTTGGCGGATCTGGACAGACGGGACAGATAGGGGGAGCGCTAGGCATCCAATAATTTAGGCTTCGGACTTGTCTCCTGAAGCGAGGGAGGACATAAATCACAGACAAGCCGGTTATGGTTATGCATGAAGTTTTGAGTAGGAAAGACCGGGGTGTTACTGGTAACAGGCAACCGCGTAGTAGATGCAGAGGAAGGGGCAGCAGCAGATACGGCAGGGCAGGACAGTGCAGCGGACCTCGGGTCGGCCCAGATGAGGCAGCAGGGCAAACAGCAGCAGGTGCAACCGTAACCGTAACACTGGCGGTTGCCACGGCCGGACGCAGGAACAGCTGTAGAATGGAGGAGCAGAGCGCCCTGCTGCGGGCACAACGTCAGGTGGCAAGCAGGGGTACCACAACACAAACAGGGAGTAGCGAACAACTGCAGACTGGCAGACAACAACAGAGTAGTGGTTAGCAAGGTAGATAAGGCGCGGCAGGTAGAGCCGCACACACACTGGACAGACTAAGAATATCAACAGTTGGCAGAGTGCCTAAAGCAACGAGACAGAACCAAACTGTTGAATGGTAGGTTGCACAATAAAGCAGGGTGAACGAACACCTAATACTAAACCATACTGTGCACGAGAATTAGACAAAGGATAATAATGACCAGAGGATACAAACGAACGACCTTAAGGAACTGGCACTGGATAGCAGACAGCAGGTGAGTTAAATAGGGAGTGTAATAGGTATCAATTAGGAAAGCGTGCGAATGTATGCGTGAGTGATTGAACAGAGCGGAGTGTGAGGAATGCATGCCGAAATGGGAAGAGGAGATAGGCTGAGGCAGGAGTGGAGAAATGGAGTAATACAAACGGAGGGAACACGCCCAGTCTGCAGCACGGGGAAAAACACAGACAACGGAAGTCAAACATGACACGGAGGGAGAGGGCAAAATACGGAAAACGGACAGGATGGGAATGGAACGTTACACTTCTGGCCAATTGTCAAGTCTGCAGTCTTCCCCATACTGAACCAAACTGAGATAAACTTTGCAGGTGTTTTGAGTAAATTAGATGATAGTGTGACACAGTCTAAAACATTAATTCTCTGAAATAACTGAAGTAAATGCTGATTTACGACACACTATTCTAATTTCTTGAAATACTGTTTTGGGGGTTTTCTGGAGCTGTAAGCCAAAATTATGAAAAATGAAACAAATAAAGGCTAGAAATATTTCACTTTGTGTGTAATGAATCTATAATCTATGAAAGTTTCACTTTTTGAATGGAATTATGGAAAAAAAACAACTTTTCCATGATATTCTAATTTTTTGGAAAGGATCTGTATATCATTGTACAATGATAGCCGCAGGAAAACAACGGCCCTAATGGTTCACTAACCATCTTTAAAACAATTAGTCCATGTCCAGTTTAATAGTCCCATTGTGATGATCCGGTGTGGTGCAGACATTTTTTTGTGTCACTGCTGTCATGGCACCTTGGTTCAGTCTCTTCCTTCTCCAGTGTCAGGGTATCTGGACTGGCAAGGGAAGAGGTTCCCTGGACTTCCTTGGGTAACATGCAGTGCTTTTTCCCATTAATGTTGTAACTGCGTGAGTGAAAGGCGGCCTAATCCCACAGTGTCTCTACCAATTCTGCACAGCGTGTGGGGGGCTCTGTCTCCTGTGACAGGCAGCTGGATGATCCACAGGTGGCAAAGTGCGGTCAAGACCTCTCTTCTGAGGGGCGGGGAAGCACCTCTTTCCCTGTCGGAATCCGTTTTGGCTCCTTGAGCTCGGGTCCAGTTGGGTGGACTGCTGACAGCAGTCGCTTAGGCTAGCTTCCCGCGGCAGGGTATGGGTCCAGTTGCACTTGTGCCTCTGGGGGTCCTTCAGGGAGTGGCAGGAGAAGACTGTGGGACTTGAGGGTTTAGGCCTTATCACTCACAGCAACATGTTAAGAGGGGAACACTGCATGTTATAAGCACTTTGTCCATTCAGGGGAACCTTACGGACAGGATTTACCATCCACAAGATTGCCAGTCCAAATAATCACCTGAATAGGGCAGACTTGTCCATAAGTGTCCAGGAACAGCATTGGAGGAGGCACCTACACTTTAGAAAACAGACCTAAAAACATGGGCATAGTCTTATGTTAAAAGGTGGTGGTAGGGATGTGGTGGGGGGCCAGTTTTACCTCCTAGAACCCCAGTGTGGTTACTGGCAGTCCTTTGGCTGCTGAGGGCCACAGCGTTCAGCAAACCGGGATGACAGGAGGCATCTTGCTTCTTCCACACATGGATGCCCCTTAACCACACCCGTCTCATCTCTGTCCAGGGGTCTATGCCAGTTTTGGCTTTGGTTCCCTCTCTGGGCAGCTGGGCTGATCGTTGCTTATAGGCATCCAGTCCATCACTGTTCTCCGAACACTTCTGATGTCGGAAAGGGGCTCTTGCACTTTCCCTGGATGACGTGTGTGTGCGAAGTTTGCAGGTGTGGCTCGGGGGTGGAGAGACAAGGGTGGGGGAAGCTGTTGTTCTAACTTGGCTGCTTTCATCTTGCTTTGGAGTGCAAGAAAACACTCTGGCGGAGACTTTGAGGGCCAGAGGGGTCGTAAAACGGCCGGGGGTTGGCTTCCTGCTCCGTTTCTCCCGGGGTCTCTTTGCAGCTCTGATAGGGGAGCGAGGCTTTCGCAGAGGTGGAAGTGGGAGAGTCCCCAGAGCACACCCCTTCTGTCGGTGCAGCAGACAGAGGTTCCCCGAATTCAGCACGAGGGGAAGCAGCAGGAGGGGAAGAAAAGTCCACAAGGGGTGGGATGGGGTCCTCGGCCTGGGTGGACTGGTCTGTGGGGGCTGACTCCACCTGCTGGGGTGCGTAGACCTCTCCACCTGGCAGGGCTGATGGGCCTATAGAAGCCGGTTCCGCGTCCTGCGGTTCAATGGTCTCCTCACCAGGCTGGCCTGCTTTGTCTGTAGGAGCAGGTTCTGCCTCCAGGGGTTCGACGGTCTCCTCATCAGGCTGGGCTGCTGTGTCTGCAGTAGCAGTTTCTGCCTCCAGGGGTTCGACGGTCTCCTCACCAGGCTGGGCTGCTGTGTCTGCAGTAGCAGGTTCTGCCTCCAGGGGTTCGACGGTCTCCTCACCAGGCTGGGCTGCTGTGTCTGCAGTAGCAGGTTCTGCCTCCAGGGGTTTGAAGGTCTCCTCACCAGGCTGGGATGCTGTGTCTGCAGTAGCAGGTTCTGCCTCCAGGGGTTCCCTGACACTGGAGAAGGAAGAGACTGAACCAAGGTGCCATGACAGCAGTAACAAAAAAATAAAAATGTCTGCACCACACCAGATCATCACAATGGGACTATCAAACTGGACATGGACTAATTGTTTTAAAGATGGTTAGTGAACCATTAGGACACTTGTTTTCATGCAGCTATCATTGTACAATGATATATATAATGTCCAAATGTGTGGTTGTTATGATGATGGAACGATAGGCTCTTAGCAGCTGCATGCACCTATCGTTCCAAGAGAGGGAATGACAGGATGTTGCCTAATGTCTTTTGCTCTTTCTCTCTCTCTCTCTCTCTCTCTCTCTCTCTCTCTCTCTCTCTCTCTCTCTCTCTCTCTCTCGGCCTCTCTCTGTCCCCCCCCCCCCCATCCCTACCACCACCTTTTAACCTAATACCATGCCCATGTTGTGTTTAAGTCCCTTTTATAGAGTGTAGGTGCCCCGCCAAATACTGTTCCTGGACACTTCTGGACAAGCAATCCCGTGGACGGTAAACCCTGTCCGTAAGGTTCCCCTGCATGGACTGACAGCGGTCATAACATGCAGTGCTATCATTAATTGTTCCGCTCTTCACATGTTGCTGTGAGTGATAATGCCTAAGCCCTCAACTCCCACTGTCTTCTCCTGCCATTCCCTAAAGGACACCCACAGACACAAGTGCAAACAAGTGCAACCGGTCCCACCGTTGCACCTATTCTTACAAGAGAGGGATGTAGGATATCTAATATCCCCCCCCCCCCTTCTCTCTATCTCTGTCTCTCTCTCACTCTCACCCCCCAACATCAAAGATAAGCCAGTCCCCCCCCCTCCCCCACACCTTAACCCAATCAGGGCATGGATCCCCTCCCTGTCAAGGTATTTTATGAATGTACTGCAGAAAAAGATTTTAGTCAATTGTGGATTGTTTGGAGAAGTCATCCTTTTGGTTCCTTGTGCGTTTCCTTTTGTTCCTGTTCAGCTGGAGGGTAAATAATATTGGCAATTTTTGGCTTATCTCTCTTTTACTGGTATATCCAAATTAATGTCTGGTTTAATGTCTTCCATTTTGTAAATTATAAGTAGTCAGCCTACATTCCTTCGTGAATGTATGATTCCCAGTCATTATTCTAATTTAATGTTTTCATTTAATAAAATTACTTAATCTCAAGACCTGATTTAGACTTTGTTTTGGCTTGTTGGTTGATCCACCAGGTTACTGTTCAACTTACCTATCAAAGAATTCGGCGATTTAATTGATGATTGTCATTTTTAATAATAATTATTAAATTAAATCACGTAAAGCTTATTTTGAATGTAGGTTAAGTGAGGGGTTCTAGCACGCAATATCGCTTGTGTTCAGTATTCAGAGTGCTGAACGTTTTAACAAGGGTATTGACTGTTGGAACCGCTGCATTCAGAAAATACACATTTTACCTAGTCCTCACTTACCCGACACTTTAAAAGTATTGATATCAAAATGTGGCCAAGTTACAACTAACAATATTGTCTATTGTAGCTCACACTAAATAAACTAGCTCTATTCCAAAGCAATGCTATCCAAACTTTCCTAAATTATTTAATGCAACTTGGCCCTGTGTTTCTTCATTTTAGCATGGGAAGAGATTGTGCCTCATGGAACAACATATGATTTCAATTAATGTTTTTAACAGTTGATGAATAATTACACTCCAGAAAGGATATGGTTATACTTTGTTGGCAAGTGTACTTTTGAAAATGTACAGGTTTTAAAATGTTAAGTGCTGCTACAGATTTCTTTCCAATTCACAAACAGACATTTATATCAAGAAACATCATGTACAATAGAGAGAGGGGTGATGAATAAATAAATGCAGATAAAAATTAGTAATATTTTGACCTAGAAAATAGCATACATATAGCATTTTTACAAACGTATCGTTTGTGGGTTAGATGATGGCAAATAAGTAATAGTACTAATTTTCTTAACATAATAATAGTTGATATTTGCGAACAGAATTTTGTGAACACAAGGATATCTATGTAGGACCAAACAGGTTTTTGATAGAAATCCAAATATTCAAAATCAATAAATATAAAACAACAATAATAATAATAATAATACATTTTATTCATTCTGTGCTTTTCATAGACCCAAAGCAGTGGATGCAGACAATTGTTCAAACATGCCCTATAGTGTAGTAAATTTTTCTGTTTAATTTCTAAGTGCAACACATCTGAATCAGAGTATTTCCACTATAAATTATTCTCATTTTGCAGTTTGATGTGGAACAGTTTAATTGACCACATTCTCTTGAGATGGTAGGATGAAGAAACACAGGGCCAAGTTGCATTCAATAATTTAGGAAAGTTTGTGTAACGTTCCGCTCCCTTCCTATCCGTTTTCCGTGTTTTCCTTTTTCCCTCCGTGTCATGTTGGATCCCTTTGTCCGTGTTTTCCCCTCTGCTGCGGACTAGGCGTTTCCCTCTCTGACTTGTTCGTTTGGTTTTCCTCGTTTGCTTCCGCCTTTCACTCCTCCCCCCTCGTTGCATGCATTCCTCACCTTTGTGTTTAGCTAATCACTCCCGATTAATTTCCACACCTGCGCCTTATTTAGTTCGTTATTCTCTGCACTATTTATACCCTCGTCTGGTTGCTAGTCGGCGCCAGTTCGTTAACTAACCTCACTCGTTGTTAATGCTTGTCGTTCTTGGGCTTTAATATTCTGTTCGCTTGGTTGTGGGATTATATCCCCTTACAGCGTTTAGATCTCTCGTACTACGGAATGGTAGTTAATCTCCCCTGACGTTTCTGTTTTGCATGCAGCTAACCTGTCTTCCTCTAACCACCAGCTTACCCGGCTTCCATTCATCCGTTGCAGTGTTCGTTTCCCCGTGTTTGTGTGTATGTGTTGCGGTACCTCCAACTCCAGCTCGCGTAGGATCCGCTGTGGAATAATATCCTGGCTACCCTCCAGTTGTTCCTGTCCGGCCGTAGCAGCCCCCACGTTCTACGGTTACGGTTCCGGGAGCTCTGGAACTCAGCCAGCTCCAACCGGACCTACCTGAGCCACGCCGCACCACCCAGCTTTGCCGAGTTTCGCCGGCTACCTACCTGTTTAACGCTGTACCCCTGTGAGAACCTCCCGGTCCTTTCCCTACCTTCTCCCAAATTAACTACCCTCTGCTTTCTGTCCAGTACCGGTGTAGTCGTCCCGGTCCAGTTCCAGTCCAGCCGTAGTGAGTCGCTCACCTTCCTCGTTAAAGTCCAGTTCCGGTTTGGAACAAGTGCCGTTCCAGAACCCGTTTCCAGAGTGGACCTCCCGGTCCAGTTCCAGTCCAGTCCAGGTGTGAAGTGCACCTTCCAGAAAAGTCCAGTTCCGGTTTGGAACTAATCCGTTCCAGAACCCGTTTCCAGAGTGGACCTCCCGGTCCAGTTCCAGTCCAGTCCAGGTGTGAGGTTCACCTTCCAGTAAAGTCCAGTTCCGGTTTGGAACAAACCCGTTCCAGAACCCGTTTCCAGAGTGGACCTCCCGGTCCAGTTCCAGTCCAGTCCAGGTGTGAAGTTCACCTACCTGCAAAGTCCAGTTCCGGTTTGGAACAAATCCGTTCCCGTACCCGTTTCCTGAGTGGACCTCCCGGTCCAGTTCCAGTCCTGCCCTGGTGTTACCTACACCACCTGTCCAGTCCAGTTCCGGCTTGGAACCCGTTCCGGAGTCCCAAGTCCAGCTCCGGCTTGGAGCAGTCCGTTCCGGACATTCTACTATACCCTGTGTTATATTGTGTTTGCCTTTCCTGTACAGTTTTGGGACTACCCCAAAACTTAAATTAAAAACCCCTTTCTTGAATCTGTCTCCTGGTCGTTGCACTTGGGTTCGTCTCGTATCTGGATCGTAACAGTTTGGATAGCATTGCTCTGGAATAGAGCCAGTTTATTTAGTGTGAGCTACGATAGGCAATATTGTTAGTTGTAACTTGGACACATTTTGATATCAATACTTTTAAAGGCAGGCCTAGCTTTTACAAGTTGGAATTAAGGACTTATAGACAGCGCTCTGTAGGCTATGCATGAGTAACTTGGCTTTTTTTTTTAATTTTACGTCGGAGACGTTTTTTATTAGATATCACTTATTTTTGGTAGCTAACTAATAATGAATAATGCATGAAGATAATGACATTGAGAGAGACATGCATACAGAATACATGCATTCCAAATAAATGCATGCAGACATTGGCATAACTATAACGCCCTCTACTGACGAGAATGAGAACATTTATCCTATTACTGATAGCCCACAATTACATTAAAAGAGTTTGTAGATGAGCTGTATTTAATGTCTGATGAAATACAATGAACAGCACCACCTGAACTTTGGATCATGAAGGAGCATGTAAATTAATTAACCAAGTCTATATGGAGACATGGATGCACAACAGGCTAGACGCAAACACATTGTAGCTGAAAGAAATACATACAGCCTAAATAGTTAGTACAGCCTAAATAGTTTGCATAAGTAAAATATGGAAATACAGTTGTAAAATAGGCGTATTAGTGTTCTAGAGAAATACATTTAACGTTAGGCTATTCAACACTGGCTTATCGGATGCGTAACACCAAGTTTCCATGTCTGGTCTAAGAGTTGCCGACTTCATAAGCACAGCATAATTCCTTCGCAGTTTTTTTTCCGGTAGTGTAGCCTAATGTTGCCTGCGGGAAATCTTTTGGTACCGGACCATGTAGCTAGGTTTAGTTTAGTTTTCTGTAGTGCAATGGATGGAATAGACATGTTGATTCGCTTCGTAGTAACCTAGGTTGTACCTGCTTCCTGACTAGCAGCTGACTGACATTTCTCTGGCTAAACTAACATTGGCTAACAAGCTTAATTGGACAACGCATATTTCCCAGGAATCTTTGCCAGAAAGAAAACAATAGATACTACTAAGAAAGTAGCCTACCAGAGATTATTCTTCTGATTATTATTACAATTAAAAGTGTTTGCAGTAAGCTACATTGTCTGCAGAGTAGCGTAGTAGACTAGAGCATGTTCCCCGGCTGTTGTAATTTTTTAAAGCGACTAACCATGAAACAGATATGTTTGTAGAATTGGATGTTTATAAATCCGATCTCTTAAGGGATTGCAGTTTATAGTAGGCTATCATCAATTCTTAATGTATTATCATAAATTCTTAATTTTCCTAGTAGTTAATTTTATGGTGACATTGTGTTATGTGTGAAAAGGATAAAATGAATAGAGCTGAAGTGAGGAAATGAATGAAGACATAATAAAGAAATGTTGGCCGAGGAGAGCGTGGAAGGTTCGGTTTGCACAGTGAGTCATGACCTCAAGAGCACGCTCCACGCAGACACATTTTTTTGTCGGTAGCTATTTGTGTGAGATTAAAACATGTAGCCAATGGCACAGTTATTTATTGATTTATTATTTTTTTACATTAATCCAACAACGCGGTGTTAACCAGATGATATTCTGCATTAAAACTTTTTTCTTTGCTTGACAAATTGCCATGGGATACCTGTTCCCATAACGTTAGCTATTGCATAACTGCCATGGTGTATTGTTTACCTAACAGGCTACAAGTGAACAGTTAATATTGTAAACATGTCTTTACCTTTACAATAAAAAAGCATAATTGTATGAGAAAACCAGAACATGTGCACACTGTTTTAGTCCAAAATGAAATTACACTTTTTAGTACCAGGCTGGAATCGAACCCAGCATGGTAAGCATTGACGCTTACCACTATGCCAAAGCCTGTTGGTACAGTCACGTGATATAGGCTATAGGCCATTTGTCAATGACATTTGTTTCCATACTGCGTAACGTTAACTGAAGTGGTGTCGTCTGACTTTCACCATTTCGCTTTAGTAAAACTTCGCTGTAAGTGAAACTTTGAACAGTTAGGCTAATATTGGAAACGTCTTTAGCCTTTTAAAAAAAATACTTTGTTCATGTGAAAATAAGTAATAAACGAAAAGTATAACAGTTGTACATTGTTTTTGTCAAAAATACACTTGCACCCTGTTGGGCTGGAACCGCCAATCCTCTGCATGAGAGACAGCAACTCTAACCACTAGGCCACAGTAGCTTCATGGAAAACACCATGCCATATAGCCGCTTTGTCTGTGATTCTGCGATGTATCCACATTAGTTTGAAGCGTTTTTATTGGTCGATAAGCTTGGGAGAGCAGGTATGCAATGTTTTTATCCAATGGGGAGGATTATTCTTTGAGGGTACGGCAGGAAAAATGGGAAGAAGCAGAAGCAGAAGGAGAAAAATGGCAAAATAACCCAAGTTTGGGGTTTTATTGTGTGGATGTGTGAAGTAGTATCTGAATGCTGTGTGGTTACATGAGGTCAGAACATACAGAAGTTAATGTTTTTAAGGGCTGAGAGTCTGTGGTCATTGTGGTTACTTCTGTAGGAAACCCTGAAAAGTGCCAAACTCTCTGTGCTGTATAGGTATGGGGCAAATTATGGAAGGATGGATGATAGACATATAGAAGCCTTGCACTCAGAGCATTAACAAGCTGCCTCTTAACCTCTTCCTACCAAGGGCAAAATATACCAATTGTCACCTGTTTTCACTAGTGACCAACAAAGCTGTTAAAACTGTAAGGGCTACAAATATGGTTCATAGCCTTTATTAAAACAGAGAACTGCCCTATTATGACTAAGTAGTCATAATTCATATACATACACTTCTTGCTACTTAACTACAACAATGTATGTACAGAAATTGTGAAAAAACAAAAAAATGGGTACCTACATTAAAATTTCAGATTTTTTACCTGATGAGCTACATTGTGATTCCTCAATATGCTGCCGATCTCTGCTAAAAATATGGTGTCAATATCTCAAACCATGCAAATTCTACAGAGCTTTTTTTCAGGTGAACCATTTTGTGCCAAATTGTGCAAAATGGCAAGGTTCCAGAAAAGTCTCAATATGATTTATTTTTTAAGTTTTACAATAAAATCTGATAATTGGCAATAAAAGTTCAATTTTAGATGTGTTTTTGGTGTGTTTCATATTACACAACTAAATAGCCTACCCGTGGTCCCCAAAAAGCTCTCCAAACCCATGTAGCAGCACAGTGAATCTTGTATTCCATCAGATAATACTCGGAGTGGAGGTGGGTCGATGCAAGCTTTTCCCACTTCAGATAGGCCTATTGTGCTATCAGTCAAAGAAATACACCCAATTGATGACGGTTTTGCATAAATCTCTGCAATCAAGTACAAAACCACTTTGGCTAAAATATACTAAGCCACGGGATTGGTACTCCAGAAACTGGCTGAGTTTCACAATGCCAAACTGAACACAGCCAAACTACTCGTAATGAAGTGCAGAAAAGCACAAGTCATGTCAAAAAGTCAAAAGATTATGTACAGACGTATGAAAGTTTTAAAGTATTTTTTCTTGAAGCCTAAAGGTATAGTGATTTTTCAAACCAAAGTTTTGTGAAATACAATTAAGCAGAACAGTTTACCAGCTGCAATACATGTTTGAGAATTCGGTCAGAGTTTCCAACGTTATTTACGAAGTTTTATCTTGACGTTTTGGGCTTAAAAACCACTTTCCCAGAAGGAATGGATATATCTTAAGGATATTTAATCAAAATATTGAGGTGAGCAGTTTATTATATATTATTAAGTTCATGAACTGTATAATTTAATAACTTCCGTCACGCCCGCATTACCGCTAGGGGGCATTTGGCAGCAAGAGGTTGAAGGGGACATGAAGCACTCGGTAAAGTGGCTCTGGTTCGTTAGCTTTTTACCTTAAATTATATATGACCGTGCGTTCAAATCTCAAACCGACCCAAATTTGCTGGAAAAAGAAGTTAAAATTTAAAAAAATTTCCACTAGGGCACAGCCATCTTGGACCAACTGCGGTCGTGACGTCACTAGGTTGGTTGGTCTTTGCTGCTCAATGTATTCCTATGGGAACATAGCTGAATGAGCTCAACGATGTATTGTGAGGAAAAAATAAAACAAAAATGCACATACGGTCTTTTTCTATTGTCCCAAGATGCTCAAATGAGTATTACCAAACAAAACTTAATTTAAAACTTAATTTCCACAAACTGCTTCTGACCATACTATGTAATGCTGTGGCCAGCCGGCAACTGCAGCGCCGCTGCATTGCCTTGATATATTAGTTAACAGTCTGCAAATATACACCTACCGCGACCTAGCATCACAAGCTAACGCTTATTTTATATAGGCAATATTAGCTAGACGCGACTTTAGCTCACCGAACAATATACTTCGGTGCTTTAGCTCCCAAACCGTTTATCAAGGCAATGCAGCAGCGCAGCAGTTGCTGGCTGGCCACAGCATTACATAGTGGTCAGAAGCAGTTTGTGGAAATTAAGTTTTAAATTACGTTTTGTTCGGTAATACTCATTTGAGCATCTCAGAAAATAGAAAAAGACCATCTGTGCATTTTTTTGTTTTATTTTTTCCTCACGATACATCGTTGAGCTCACTGAAAGTCAGCTATTTTCCCATAGGAATACATTGAGCAGCAGTGACCAACCAACCTAGTGATGTCACGACCACAGTTTGTCCAAGATGGCTGTGCCCTAGTGGAAAAAAAGCTAATTTCAAAAAATACGTGTCGGTTTGAGATTTGAACGCATGGTCATATCTAATTTAAGGTAAACGAACCAGAGCCACTTTACTGAGTGCTTCATGTCCCCTTTAAGTGTGTGTCCACGTGTTGGTCTGTTTATATGGAGAACACTTCATGTATTGACTATCAGGAATGTATTGACCTGTATGGTGTATCTGTCTGTTTGTGAGTCTATGCATGTGAATATGCATGTCATTGTGTGTTTGATGGAGAGTTTGGTTTAAAAGTTGTCTTTATGCATCCAACTATTTGTATGGCTTTCGTCAAGAAGGGCGAATTCTCTTCCACCTCCGATCATTTGCCCACTTCTTGTATGTCATTTCATGGCATGCCCGCACAGCTTTCTTAAAACTGAAGCCATCTAGGTGAGAGTTTGTGAACTTCTTGCGATCCCATCTTGCATCATGTCCATTTGTTTGAAGGTGCAAACCCTGAGAGAACCTGTTTATTGAGTGAATTACAAGTTCTTATCAATTATTTTTAATCATTTAACAAGCGTAATCATCACTGAGAAAAATGAAATACTGTTGTACTCTCACCTAAAGGTGCAATAGGTGAGACTGATGTGTGGACAACATATTCAACCAATCAATTACACTTTGGGGTTGGAGCACTTATTTCAATATTTTAAAATTAAATGGTTATAACCGTGCCAGTTCAGTCACATTGTGACAATCTGACCTCTGGATGGGTGAACCACAGAAGTCACTTTGACAGGCCAAATGCAGAAAAAGTCACAAGTTACTGAAATCCTAGAATATAACCAAACAGACTTGCTAGCAACTGTTTTTCTGAAACCCCAAGCACATGGCCTCACTGCATTACATGATATCAATCTATAGCCTTGAGGTGTGCACTCTAGACTTACCTGTAAACAAATGTCATCCATGACGACAAGATAATCTTTGATTTCTCAAAGAGGAATCCTGCTTGGATAGTTCTGCTGTATTTTTTGTGTCTGTGACTTTTATATCTACGCTATCTTGGTAGGAAAAAAAAGTTATTCTGGTGCTATTATGTGCATTTTAAAGCTAATTCAGTAAGGAAAAGTGATTATCCTCTGAAACTGCTGTTGACTCGTGGCCAAAAACACGATCCATTTCTAGTAGGCCAAACTATCTTCGGCCACAACAGCTGTCGTTAGAACTGTAGGCTTCCATTAGCTTTATAGGCAATGGACTAAGCCAAGGTAATAGGTGCAGGGGTGATAGTGAAAAATATCAAGCTATGGAAATTTGCAGTGCAAATTAGGCAATAGAATTACAATAGCCACTTAAACGACAAGAATTGGGGGAGAGGGAGGGGTTGGGCTCGGATACCTCGAATCTCCACTGGGGATACGGACTATACATTGACAGCAGGAATTCTGAAATTATGTTTGTTTTTAATGTTAACCCACCATTGAAAGCCATCAGAAGTATTACGTAGAATTTTCATCTTCATGTTATGGCCACACCCACGGCACTTCACTCTACTTGTTAGCAGTTTTTTCTTCTGAAGCCATTTTATGAGCTTTGCGGCCCTCCTCTTAGTGGGCTTTTGAACCACCAAAAGTAATAGTTTTGTTGCCAAGTTCATTGTCCTGTTAAATCAAAGATATCTATCTTTATCTAATTGTAGCTAACTAGCATCAACAGAAATCAATCAACAAAAACTAAAGGCTACAAATATGGTTCATAGCTTTTATTAAAACAGAGAACTGCAGTATTATGCCTAAGCAGTCAGAATTCATATACATACACTTTTTGCTACTTAATTACAACAATTTATGTACAGAAATTGTGAAAAAACTAAAAAACGGGTACCTACATTCAAATTTCAGATTTTTTACCTGATGAGCTACAAGTGCTATGGATGAAAAACCTCCTCTGTGTGATTCCTCAATATGCTGCCTATCTCTGCTAAAAATATGGTGTCAATATATCAAACCAATATATGAAACCAGTTTTTTTCAGGTGAACCATTTCGGTTACCAAAGTTGGCACAAATTGTGCCAAATTGTGCAAAATGGCAAGGTTCCAGAAAAGTCTCAAGTCTCTTTTTTACAATAAAATTTCATAATTTGTCAATATTGGCAATAAAAGTTCATTTTTAGATGTGTAATATGAAACACACCAAAAACCCAACTAACTAGCCTACTCGTGGTCCCCAAAAAGCTCTCCAAACCCATGTAGCAGCACAGTGAATCTTGTATGAGCCCCATTAGCCAGACATGAGTCCAGGTATATGCAAACGGGATATAAAATCAAATGTCCATCAGTTTCCTTGATAAAATAAACCCCTGCATAATAATCAACAACAACAAACTCATCCTCATGTTATCATGTTATCTCTCCCTCATGTTACGTCATGCATAAATTGCTCATTCGTTTACCTGCACAGCCTGCTGTAATGCATACAAAACAATTTACTCATGTGGAACAAAACAAACCCTTCAGACACCATTTAATTCAAAAGAAACTCGAACAGCTTGTCTCAGACACAAATAGATAGCTAGCTGCTATGTGTAATTTTGCTGGCTAGCTTGCCATTGTTACAATATAGTAATGTTAGCTATATTCATTTAATTCAGAGGGATTTTTTTTGTACATAACAGTGAATTCGCACTGGTATACCGGCAAAAAAAAAATTGTTACCATACACCACTGGGCTAGGACCTGCTGCACGGAGAAACTCCTGAATAACCTAGACATAACTAACCAAAAACTGTATGAAAGAGTAAAAAGAAGAACAGCAGCAGTTACGTAATGAATTGTGCTTTGCTAAACGGAATGTAGCTAGCTACGCTACAAGGTAAAAACACTGTGCCATCTTGGTTCGATAATTACGCTTGGTTGCCTCCTCCTCTTACGTGTAGCCCGATCTATCTGGCTTCTGAATGCTTTGTGTTGAATGAGGGCTTGTCTGAAAGATAAGAGTCTTAGCTATTGGCTGGAATATTTGACAGACAGTTTTAAAACCCAATAGAAAGCAAATAATACTTGCAGTGGAGGCGGGTCGATGCAAGTTTTTCCCACTTCAGATAGGCCTATTGTGCTATCAATCAAAGAAATACACCCAATTGCCACGGGATTGGTACTCCAGAAATTGGAGTTTCACAACGCCAAACTGAACACAGCCAAACTACTCGTGATGAAGTGCAGAAAAGTCGGTTTAAAATTGGAAAGTTTTTTTTTTTGAAGCCTAAAGGTATAATTATTTTTCAAACCAAAGTTTTGTGAAATACAATAAAGCAGAACAGTTTACCAGCACATTGTTTATGGTGTGACATCAAGCTGCAATATAAGTTTGGGAATTAGATTCCAACGTTATTTACGAAGTTTTAACTCAACGTTTTGGGCTTAAAAACCACTTTCCCAGAAGGAATGGATATATCTTAAGGATATTTAATCAAAATATTGAGGTGAGCAGTTTATTATATATTATTAAATTAATGAAATGTATAATTTAATAACTTCTGTAATGCCCGTGTTACCGCTAGGGGGCGTTTGGCAGCAAGAGGTTAACTAATATTAACTTAGTTAACATGTGCAACAACATCGAAGATAGGCGCGGCCTTGCACCTACAATATAGCAGACATGCAGCGGAATGTAAATATAATAAATATGTTATACAAGGTAAAAATACATGGAATTCTGCCTTCTATGGAAGTGATTACAAGCTGGGACAACAGCAAAGACATACAAGACCCACCTGAGCTTCACCTTCAGTTTACGGGAGAGCCTACCGTCTCTGCTGAAAATCATGCCTGCTATGTCGTGTGATGACGAGAAAGAGCGTGAAGCTATTCTCACGGGGCCAGACCATGTGGCAGCCCTTACAGAACCTGGAGGTTGGTGCGAAGCCCCAGTCCCACCCACAGGGTTGGCAGACTTAAATATGGAAAAAATGTAAAGTTTCAGCTAAATATAGCGCTGATTTATATGGGAGGACATATAACACATCGTAACAGGACGAGGCATAAAACAAACGTAAGCCTCAGAAATAAAGGTAAGAAGATAGAACCGAAACCAGAGAAGCAAAAGGAAAAAAAGAAGATCACGATCTAACCTAACTCTACCCGGATTTCCTGCTTTGCTCATTTGAAACAACGAGGAAAGCAGTGTCCGTGTTCCTATACCTTACCGGCTACAAATGAAATGAATGATAATATCGAAGCGCCGGGAAGCAGAAACACAGAGCTTATATACTCTGCAGGTAATACGAGACAGGTGTGCGGAATGAGTGGAAGTCTGGAGCGGACCACGGGGAAATAGGGCAGGAGCGCCCTCGTGGGGCCCGAGAGGGGAACGACCGCAGAAATAAATAAAAGCTGCCAAATCCCATGACAGGACCCAGCAACGCTCCTCAGGACCATAGCCCTCCCAATTGACCAAGAACTGACACCCTCTGCCCACCCGTCTCTCGGCCAAAATTCGGCGAACCGTATAAACCGGAGCTCCCTCCAGGAGTCGGGGAGGGGGCGGTGGTTTGTCCGCCGGAGCAAGAGCGTTCACCAGCACCGGCTTTAACCGGGGGACGTGGAATGTAGAATGTGGGATGGATGCGCATGGAGCACGGGAGCTGCAACCGCACAGTGACCGGGTTTATCCTCCTGATGATCTTAAAAGGTCCCACGAATCGTGGTGCAAGTTTGCGGGACTCCACCCACAAAGGCAGGTCCCACATGGAGAGTCACACTCGTTGCCCTACCCGGTAGGAAGGAGTTGGACGACGGCGCCTGTACGAAGGAGCTGGGATCGGCACCTCCGCACGAAAGAACCAGCAGACGGTACCTCCACCTCCATCTCCAGCTCAGGAAATAACGGGGGTTGATATCCCAGCTGAGCCTCAAAAGGAGAAAGACCTGTAGAGGCATTGCACAGGGTGTTGTGGGCATACTCCGCCCAAGCGAGGTGGCAACTCCAAGACATTGGGTTGGAGGCTGCCAAGCACCAGAGGGTGTTCTCTAAGGTCTGGTTGGTGCGCTCCATCTGTCCATTGGTCTCCAGATGAAAACCGGACGATAAGCTGACAGACGCCCTGAGCAGGGAACAAAAGGAGCGCCAGAACCTAGCGGCGAACTGGGGACCGCGATCTGAAACCACGTCCAGAGAAGGCTATGCACTCTGAACACATGGGCCACCATAAGCTGTGCGGTCTCAGGAGCTGATGGCAGCTTAGGCAGGGCAATGAAGTGTGCTGCCTTAGAAAACCTGTCTACAACTACTAAGATCACCGTGTAACCTGGAACCCGGTGACGAAGTCGAGCGTGACATGGCTCCAAGGATGGCTAGGAACCAGCAGAGGACGCAGAAGACCGGAGGGCGGGAGTCATGAGCCTTTGTTGCGGGCGCAAATCGAACAAGAGGAGACAAGCTCCATGTTCGGCCACCAAAATCGGCGAGATAAAAAATCCCTAGTCCGGTGAACACCCGGATGCACTGCCAGCTGGGACGAGTGACGAGTGTCCACATTGGAGAACCCGAGATGTAATTCGGGGGGGGGACAAACAGACAGTGAGACGGGCCCCTGCCTGGGCCCAGATCAGAACGCAATGCTTTTTGTACTACTGTCTCAATTTCCCACATAACCGTGGCTAGAGGGTACAGGAGGGTATGATAGGTTCCTGGCGCGGTTCTCTGTCCGTGCGGTCATAAATATGGGAAAGCGCGTCCGGCTTCATGTTTTTTGAACCAGGTCTCTACGTAATAAGGAAATTAAAGCGAGCAAAAAATAAAGCCCACCGGGGCTTGGCGGGAGTTGCGCCTCTTGGCTTGTTGAACATACTCTAAATTTTTATGGTATGCCCAAACTGTGAACGGATGCTCAGCTCCTTCTAACCAATGACGCCACTCCTCTAAAGCCAATTTGATCGCCAGCAGCTCCCAATCTCCTACATCATAATTTCTCTCGGCAGGTGTAGGTGTAGGTATTAAGCCACAAGAAAAATATGCGCATGGGTGCAACTTGCGGTCGAGCGGAGAATGTTGAGATAGGATAGCACCTACCCCTGACTCAGAAGCATCCACCTCTACCACAAAGGGGAGGGAAGGATTGGGAGTTATGAGGATGGGTTCAGAGCTGAGCCTTTTTTTTAGCCCCCTGAAGGCCGCCTTAGCTTTGGGATTCCATTGGAAGTGTGACGGTGATGTCTTTTTAGTGAGAGCTGTGATGGGCGCAGCTACCGCACTGAAATTATGGATGAACCGCCAATAGAAATTAGCCCAGGAAGTCCAGGAAACGCTGCACCTGTTTCACTGAAAGGGGCGTGGGCCAGTTCTTTTCAACGGAAACCTTCTCAGGATCCATCTGAACCTTACCCTCGGCGACAATAAAACCCAGAAAGGAAACTGAGCTGGCATGAAACAAGCATTTCTCTGCCTTCACAAACTATTTGGCTTGTAACAGGCTCTTGAAAACCTGTCTGAAGTGAGTGATGTGCTCAGAAAGGCTAGAAGAGAAAATCAGAATATCATCAAGATAAAGAAATACTAATTTCTCCAGCATCTCTTTGAGCACATCATTAACTAGCGCCTGAAAGACAAAGGGGGCGGTAGTGAGCCCGAACGGCATGACCCGGTACTCATAGTGTCCGTTATGAGTATTAAAAGCTGTCTTCCACTCATCTCCCTCACGTATGCGCACCAGCTTGTAGGCATTCCGGAGGTCGAGTTTCGTAAAAAAAATTGCAAAATTAGTCGAGAATTAAGAGAGTTATAGTATATTTTATCAGGGAAAGCCCTGATACTCTCTTAATTCTCGACTTATTTTCGTAAAATTTTACTTGTTATAAACGTGGGAAATATTTGCATAACACAGGTTACCTTATTTACAAATTTCCCAGAACAGCTAGCCTATTTGTAAAAAGCCCTTTTAACTATTATAGCCTACAGTAGGGTTTTTTAAAAGTTGCAAATTAATTTATAATTTCAGAGAAATATGAATAGGCTACTATAATTGGGACATCAACGACAACCACTAGGGGGCAGCCGTGGATAGGGTAAGCGTAATAAAAAGGGGTATATTAACGCAAACCCATAGTTTTCCTTATTCCAGGACATCGCATTCTACAGAAATATACACATGCCATTTGGTCTATACCCAAGTTGTGGGGTTTCGTCAGAGGGAGAGATTTGAGAGTGCGTTTGAGATTTTGTAAAAGGATATTGTTAATAAAGGAAGGTTCACGTAAGACTTTTGTATGGCATTATTTCCAACAAGACACCCCATAAAAAGCACGGTGCATGATTTGCGACCGGCACGTGTCCTATTAAAATGCTTCGTCATTGCGGTCAACGCATCCCGATATTTCAGCATTACCATGGAATCCTGCTGTGATTCAAGCTGGACCATCTAAGCTAGGTAGCCTATAGCCTAATATAGCACCAAAAATGTACCTCAATGTTTAAAAACGTAAGATAAATAAGTTATTGAAGTTCGTGAAGTTAATGAAGTTCCCCACATGCATGAGCATAATGTTATTTATTAACTGTGTTATGGTAGCAATCCACTTATGCCAGGAAGCCCTGAAAACATATGAAGAAAATAACTCCCATAGAATGACTACTAATAAGAATAACAATAACGTGAATAAAAATATGTCTACCGATCTGTGTGCTATTTAATATAGCCTACATTTCCTTTCCACGATGCTATGGGGAAAGCTGATGCGCTTTAAATACGAACCAGTATATGGCGAAAATAGTTTTAAAAAAATAATTGGAATTCATTGATGCAATGTACTCTCCTGATCAGACATGCAAGAGGAAATAGAAGGGCATTCGTCGATATGATGGGATTAGGTTCATGAAACACCCATTTTCATTTCACTTTAATAATGATAATTATCTCATCATGAGAATATGTTTAATTTGTACAACACTTTTAATGAATATAGACTCCGCTGGAGAGTGTTTTGAGAATACATGGCAAAAGCTTTAATATTCAAAATCAGAAAGTCAAGAATGTTTCATTAATTTAAATTTATCGGCGTTTAGACCAGGAGATGTCACTAGAGAGGCAGGTGTCAAATGATTCATGACACCGACACTTCAACCAATGCAATCGCTTCAACTGTGTCAATATTTCAGAAAGCTTCGCTCTGCCCATCACTAATATATAATAATAATTATAAATAAAATATGGTGGTTGCTGGGTAGACAAAAAATTTGTATGTCCTTTTTCGATCCCGCTGTCATCAGGTTTCTCGTGCAGTGGTCAATGGGGATATCAATTCAGGACTTCCTGATTTTCAGGAAGCAACAGGTGCCCTGTTGTTACACATAGCTTTTCTCACTAGATAATATCAGCCACACGGCCAGGGCGGCCAGGCTACACATAGCCTACTTAGGTGTCACATTGTGTAGTATGGCCAATGTCTGATCCAAGAACACAGCCGTGTTCTGTCTCTGTGCTGGAGGGATATCGATATGGTCTTCCTGATCTTCAGGAGACTGCAGGTGCTCTGCTGTACACATAGTCTACTGTCACTAATGTAGTATAGCCAATGCCTGGTCCGAGATCACAGCGCCATGTTGGAGGGATATTGATATAGTCATCCTGATCTTAGGAGACAGCAGGCGAGGTTGACTACTGGATGATCTGCTGTTGGGGGTTTCTGGTCATCTCCAGTTTAGTGGGGAGAGATGCCCGTGTTCTGGAGCAGTACTAAAGCAGATCCATTCACCGCCAAACTAAAATAATTATGCAGCACATTCAATCATTTAACATGTCATTTAAATACGTGAGTTGTCCTGACAGAAATGAGCGTTGCGTCGCGTCGCGAACGATGCAAGTTCAGGAAACCTCGGAACACTACTTTGAAACAGAGGTGATTTGAAAACTCGACACCGCGTCGACACCGAGCAGCTTCAGGAACATAGAGGCGATTGACCGGACAGCGGCTGGGGCCAACTTCATTTCCTTGTGCAGGTTTGATGATTTCTTCGATCTGCAGCTGGATGGCGTTGATGAAGACGCTTTCGGGCAGGATGGTATCTGGGCATGGATCTTTGCTAGGTGGGTCGAAGCGGCGAGAGAGAGCGTCAGGCTTGGTATTCTTGGCTCCAGGTCCGTAAGAAAGGGTGAAATTGAAACGAGAGAAGAATAGTGCCCACCTTGCTTGTCTGGAATTCAGGCGTTTGGCAGTGTGAAGGTACTCCAGATTCTTGTGATCAGTCCAAACGAGAAATGGAACTTGAGCCACCTCTAACCAGTGCCGCCATTCTTCTAGTGCCAGTTTGACCGCTAACAGTTCACTATTTCCAATATTGTAGTTTTGTTCGGTGGGTGTGAGACAGTGGGAGTAAAAGGCACAGGGGTGCATCTTATTGTCCTTAGAAGAGCGCTGAGATAGAATGGCTCCAACACCTATGTTATAAGCGTCAACTTCCACAATGAACTGAGCGGCAGGGTTAGGGTGAATAAGAATGGGTGCGGTGATGAACTGATGTTTTAAAGCCTCAACTGCTTCTTCAGCCTTTGAATTCCAGAGAAACTTGGTTTTCACTGAGGTGAGCGTGGTGAGGGGTGTACAAAGGGAGCTGTAGTTACGGATAAACCGTCTGTAGAAGTTAGCGAACCCCAGGATACGCTGTAGTTCTTTTCTTCCTTCCGGTCGGGGCCAATCCACCACAGCCTTAATCTTGTCCGGATCCATCCTTAGGCTGTCGGCCGAGATGATGTACCCCAGGAAGGTAGTGGTGGTGCAAGAGAACCCACACTTCTCAGCTTTGATGTACAGTCTGTTTTCCAGTAGGCATTGTAGAACTTGTCTGACGTGCCCCTTGTGCTCTTCAAAAGATCTTGAATAAATCAGAATGTCATCGAGGTAGACGAACACAAACTTATTTATTATGTCCCAGAGCATGTCACTAACTAGGGTCTGGAAAACAGCTGGAGCATTAGTGAGCCTGAATGGCATCACCAGGTACTCCCAGTGGCCGATAGGGGTATTTATTGCGGTCTTCCACTCGTCTCCCTCTCTGATACGGACCAGATGATAAGCGTTCCGTAAATCCAGTTTGGTAAAGACTACTGCATCTTGTAAGAGTTCAAAGGCAGAAGTCATGAGAGAGAGCGGGTAACGGTTCTTGATAGTGATGTTGTTAGACCGATAGTCAATACAGGGGCGAAGTGAGCCATCCTTCATTCCAACGAAGAAAAACGCAGCACCAGCAGGGGAGGAAGAAGGGCGGATTAGCCCAGCTGACAGGGACTCGGACAGGTATTTCTCCATGGCTTCAGTCTCGGGTCTGGAGAGTGAGAACAGGCGCCCCCTAGGTGGGGCAGTTCCAGGCTTCAAGTCAATGGCACAGTCATATGGGCGATGAGACGGCAGGGAGGTAGCGCGTGACTTGCAGAAGACCTCTGTCAGGTCCAGGTACTCGGGAGGGACGTTCTTCAGATCAGGGATCTTCTCGGAAGGGGGGCTCGGAACAGGAGAGTGGGCTTTGCGAAGACAATGAGCTGCACAGAATGGGCTCCAACCCAAAATCTCCTGTCTTCTCCACTCCATATCAGGGTTGTGCTTGGATAGCCACAGATGGCCCAGGATGATGGGGGAATGGGGTGAGTCGATAATGTGGAGCCGAAGCTCCTCTTGATGGTTTCCGGAAATTAGGAGCTTCAATGGAACGCTGGCATGAGTGATTCTTGCCAGTCTCTGACCATTGAGCAAGTTAGCCACTAGGGGGCGTGCAAGTCCAGATGTAGGGATCCCCCACCTGGCCGTTGCTCCAGCGTCTAGAAAGTTTTCTTCGGCTTCGGAGTCAATCAGGGCGGTGGCTTGCTTCATCTTGTTACCCCACTCGATGGTAACTGGGAAGCAGGTGCGGTTCTTGGATGAGGACTCGACCGGAATTACGCCCACTAGTGTTCCTCGACTCACTAGTGGGAACTGGCTTTTAACGGACACTTCGCTATGAAGTGTCCTGATTGTCCGCAGTAGAGGCAGGCCCTGGTGTTCATGCGTCTATCTCCTTCCTCCTGGGTCAAGTGGGCACGGGCTACTTGCATAGGCTCTGCTCCTGACACTTGAGTAGGAGGAGATCTTAGGCGAGAAGACAAAACTTGATCCCCCACCCGCGGTCGCTCTTGAGAATGCACCTCCCCCTCGGAAGCGCTGGCGGTCTTGCAGACGAGTGTCGACTTGGATGGCTATGGCGATGAGGTCATCGATGTCATCTGGCAACTCACGGGTGAGGATCTCGTCCTTAATCGTGTCGTTCAAGCCGTTAAGGAAGGTGTCAAACAGCGCCCTCTTCTCCCATCCACTGGATGTGGCTAGCGTCTGAAAGTCAATGGTGAAGTGCGACACGGATCTTTTCCCTTGGCGCATGTGCAGCACCGAAGACCCTCTTCATCTCGTTAGCGAACAGCCCAGAAGTTTGACAACAAGGGAGCCCTGCCTCCCATGCAGCCGGTCCCCACTTCTTAGCAAGTCCAGTGAGTTGTGTGATGATATATGCAACTCTGGACTGCTCAGTGGGGACGGTTGAAGGCTGCAGTTGAAAAACAAGCTGGTACTGTGTCACCCGAATAGTGCCAGAATGATACAGGGGAGTGACAACTCTGAGCACAGCACACAGACAGACCAGGGAACTGAGGGAAATGCATACTGTACGGGAACCAGGGCTAAGGGCAATGAATATGAAAAATAATAAAGTACGAAAATAAACAATACACAGAACAGAAAAACCAGGAACGTTACAGCATCAGACTGGTGCTAAAACTCAATTGACCTCTGGTCATTCAATGAGCGCCTGTAGTCTGTCTAATAATTCCAACTGTGGACATTCCAGCCCCGAAGTTGGAACTCTTGCTCCGCCTACCTTTTTTTTTTTTTTTTTTGTGTGAACGCAGCATCATTGCTAGCTGTCTGATGATAAATGGGGGTAGGCAGCTTTAACGAGGAGCAAACAAGGAGCAGCGCATCAGCATAAGCAGTACAGAGAGAACTGATTCTTGGCTCAAAAAGGGCGCTCCATTACAGGTGTGCGCATGTGATTGGTTGAATATGGGAAGCGTGATTGCTAGCCGATCATGGTCGGCTACAACAAGAGGTTTCCAGACAGAACTTGCTCTGCGCACGCTTGCATCATTCGCGACGCTCATCTGCAAGCAGCGATGCCATGGGGAGTGTACCCTTTTAAGATATCCTGATTGGTACGTGTGAGTGAGGGCAGAGGGAAGGAAAACAAACATTCAAACACAAAGTTAGAAAGTTAGGTGAATGCGTTTTAAGGTCTCTCCCTCTAAACTGTAAGCTGTACAATGTTCATTGGTGTAAATAAAGAGCCACATGAATGAAATCTGCGTCCTCGCCATTTGCATGGGACCGTAACGTTGATAATTTTGCCATTACCCCGAAGCTGTGAGCCACTTAGTAGCTTGGACCTGAAACCGGAAAGTAGCATGCCATTAGCAGCTTCGGTTCCCCTGTGTCTCCAACTTTGGCTCGGAGGTTAGACGGGAAAAGGTGACACGCATTTGTGGGCAAGGTAGGCTGCCAGAGAATGCATAGCATTATATAAGCATTTGAGCTAGCCACCATGAGTGATAATAAACCAAGTTTAGCTTCCGGGTTCTATTTGCAGTAGAACAACAAGATCATCTCGCAGGAATAATGTGCAACATAACGTCCCCAACGGGATACAAATACCTAACATTTAACACAACAAAACAGCAGTATAAACTAGCGAAATATCCCGAATTAGTCACGATTGCGTATTAGCTTTCAGGAACCTCCTGACAGTGAATTTTCTAACGAGTAACGTTAGCATAGCTCATCGACTAACATCCACAAAATGTACCTTTACGAAAGTCCCATTTACTGGAGGGTGTCAGCAAAGCACAGTAGCCCATGTAAACACATCCAATTAATGTTTTAAAGCAGATGGTGTAGCTCCCGAGGGCTTATGTAAAATGTGAGCATGCTGACAGGCGTATTTGGCCACTAACAAAATGATAGGAACAACCGGTTGGCAAATTTTGAATAAAACACATTGAAGCAACCAAGCTAAGTGGATAAATAAAGACCGGGTTACACGGATGATCCGCACGTCTTAAATGGTCATGCTGAATTTGGCGTCAACTTAGCTTTACATGACACAGGAATCCACTTCTAGTAAACTCCAAGAAGACCTCCGCCTCAACGAAAGCATAGGACGCCAGTCACGATCATGGTCGGCTACAGCGACAGAACAGGTTTCCAGACAGAACTTGCTCTGCGCACACTTGCATCATTCGCGACGCTCATCTGCAAGCAGCAATACACAGGGTCCAAGCACACACAGGCAATAGTAAGCCCAAATTTACACATGTCCTTTTATTGATATACTGAAAACATATATAAAGTTTCGTGATGATCAGAAAGGTCATGTGTTCGTAGAAGTGTAGGCCATGCCCACACTTTTTTTATTGGCTTGCTGCAGCCATATTTTTTATGTAGAAACTTTGTTTATATAACTTTTCAAGATTTTCGTTTGTCAATGCTACATGCCAAGTTTCATCCAATTTGGTCAAACCATCTAGGAGGAGATAGATTTTAAAGGTTTTTTATAATATTCAAAATGGCGGAAATCCAATATGGTGCACATCATGTTTTATAGAAGCATTCTTTTTCTACAAATAGAGGCATGTAAGCAGAGCCGTCCCTAGACCGCTGGGGGCCCTAATCAAAACCCGACAGGGGGCCCTAGGAAAGCGCGAGTGCGAAAAAAAAATGTCTGCGCTCGCTCGCAAAGCACGCCCTGCCGGGAAGTTTCTGTGTGTCTGCTGGCACCAGAAGGGCTCTTGAGGCCTAAGTACATACAGTACATTTGAAACACTCACTGAAACACTCAAAGTAAAGCTGACTGACTGCACATGCCATTTTATTTACAATTGTGAACAGAAAATAATGCTAAGTGTAAATGAATGTAAATCCAGTGGTAAATGATGTTATTTACCTATACAGCTTTAGGTTAGTATGGATTTGTTTCATTTGCTATTCTAACTAAATGTAATTTTTGTTGTTTACATTGACACGCGACGAAGATTACGTTCATTTTCACTGTGGAAAGGCTTTACAGACAGCCGGGACGTGGCGACGCCGATAAAGCCTGCTGCAGTCTACACCAACTAGCTAGCACCCACATTGTGTTTACAACTTTTTAAAAGTGTCTTATTAAAAAACAGAAGTGTTTTGTCACTAAATGTTCATCATCTGGTAAATAATACATTACTTAACATTACCTAGTTGTGCTTGTTGTCTCTTTCCTTCATCAAACTTCTTATTTTTTCGGCACAAGATGGGTATATTCTTTTAGACATTTTCGCGAACCGTCATTCACTCACTGAGGGAGGGGAGGGGCCCCCGCCCGGCCACAGGCTGCATTACGTACGTACGTCATTGGTTGCCAGTCAAACAAACGTGATGATCCTCGCTTGTCACCCTATCATAGACTGTCAGTAGCTAGCATTACATTAGCAACAACAAGTACCAATTCATTGTAGATACAAGGGTCAAACGATCAGTCAATTCAGCAAATGATGCATGAGTTTGGGGGCCCCCTGGTGGCCGTGGGGCCCTAAGCAGCCGCTTAATTGGCTTATAGGGTGGGCCGGCTCTGCATGTAAGAACATATGAAGGTTATGACAGTAGTTCAAACAGAATGAGAAATAGCCTTGTTGAAAAACTCAAAGGTTTGATTAATTACTGTAGCGCCCCCTAATGAGCGATTCTCACCAAATTGTAAAGCTTAGTACATGCGTACTAGTAGTACATTCTTACCAAATTTCAAGTTGATTGGACCTCAGTAAGTCTGTCTAATGAGTCTAAAATTAGATTGGCTAATGGCGGCCATATTTATTTTCCTTTATATAACTTTTAAAGGAGATGCTGCATTCCAGGTTTCATGCAATTTGGTCAAACCGTCTAGGAGGAGATAGATTTTGAAGGTTTTTCACAAAATGTAAATTAGCTAAAAATCCAATATGGCGAACCTTATGGGTACTTGAGGCAAATTTGGGAATTTGGGACCTTGGGAATCTTGCAAAAAAAAAATTTTTGATGTTAGGCCAAACGGTTCAAAAGAATGGAATTTATTGTCAGGCATCTTGTTCAATAAACAGATTTTTTTACGTCCACATCCCGTTTAGCAAAGTATGATTAATTAGGTAACGGCGGCTGATCTTTTTACTTTACAGTCTCTTTCATACAGTTTTTGGTTAGTTATGTCTAGGTTATTCAGTCGTTTCTCCGTGCAGCAGGTCCTAGCCCGAAGATGTTTTTGTGATGTTGTCTCTGTGACGCTGAGTGGTAAGGCAACATATTTTTTTGCCGGTATACCAGTGCGAATTCACTGTTATGTATAAAACGAATCCCTCTGAATTAAATTAATATAGCTAACATTACTATATTGTAACAATGGCAAGCTAGCCAGCAAAATTACACATAGCAGCTGGCTATCTATTTGTGTCTGAGACGAGCTGTTCCGAGTTTCTTTTGAATGAAATGGCATCTGAAGTGTTTGTTTAGTAGTAATTGTTCCACATTAGAAATTGTTCTGTATGCAGTACAGCAGGCTGTGCAGGTAAACAAATTAGCAATTTATGCATGACGTAACATGAGGGAGAGATAATATGAGGATGAGTTTGTTGTTGATTATTATGCAGGGGTTTATTTTATCTAGGAAACTGGTGGACATTCGATCCCGTTTGCATATACCTGTCATGGTTTTTGACCCTTTTTCCGTTGCGGTCGGTTTCCTTGGTAGCCACGCGAGGGCGCTGCCCTTTTAGTGGATGTTTGCTCCGCCCCGTCTTGATTGCGGAGCTTCTCTCAGCATCACACCTGTGCGTGGTTACCTTGGAGCTATTTAAGCCCATGTTTTCCTCCTTTCTGGTCTTTGATATTAATTTGTATTGTCTGGCATTATTTGCACTGTTTTGTGTGTGGTATTATTTTGCCCGTTGATTGCATAGCCAGTATGATTAGGTCTAGGTTTTTTAGGAGACCCTTTTCGCTCCAGTGTGTTTTATTGGAGTAATGCGGGACTTGCCTTTGTGCATATATTAGGACTCTTCCCCCCTGGCTCTTTTCTGTCTCCGCTTCCTGGTCTTTCCTTTTTTCCTTTGCCTAGACCTTTTACCTTTTCTGTCTCTTCCTCCTCTCTCTGTCTGCTTTCTTCCATGAAAGCGAGAGGAGTCTTTGTTTGTTTGTGGGTGTATTTGTATAGTCATTTCTTACTAAGAGACCGGGCGTTTTTTATCGTACTGACAGGCAGGGCTTTATTTATTCTGAGAGGCAGGGCGTGTATTTTCTATTAAACTCGCGTTCTTTTAGCCGGTAAATGTCCGGTGCAGCTGTCCTGTTCGTCCTTCAGTACCTGTCTCCGTACATGGAGCTTTGGCGATTTTGTTCGGAACTGTAGTTCTGTTTCGTCCTTCGGTACATGTCTTCCTATTGGGAGACTGGGCGATGTTGTGGACATGTTTGTGTGTGACTGCGAGTCTGAGAGTAGCCTTGGAACGTTAGATCTCTGTTCCTTTCGCCTCCTCGTATACTATCTGGTATTATTTTGCAGTGTTTGTTGGCTGTGGGTTTTATTTGTGCCATTATGCTACTCGCCTGTTCTTATGCGTCTCATTACCGAGGCAGGGGGGTTTATTATTTCTGGTTCTTTCTTTAGTCACTTTGCTCGTAGAAGTATGTGAGCCCAGTGCTTTGTTCCATTAGCCTTGTTTGGTTTTCTTACTGAAGAACCTGACGTTTGCGCTTCTACTCATTGGCGTGTGACAGTGAGCCGGTTAGTAGCTTCGGTACGTTTGATGTGTGTTATTTGTGCCATTATGCTACTCGCCTATTCTTATGCGTCTCGTTACCGAGGCAGGGCGTTTATTATTTCTGGCTCTTTCTTTTGTCACTTTGTTCGTAGAAGTATGGGAGCCCAGTGCTTTGTTCCATTAGCCTTGTTTGGTTTTCTTACTGAGAAACCTGGCGTTTGCGCTTCTACTCATTGGCGTGTGACAGTGAGCCGGTTAGTAGCTTTGGTACGTGTGTTCCCTGTCTTGTCTCCTTCCCTTAATTACGGGGTTTCCCGTCCTAGTGGCCTTGTGCTTAATGAATCCCTTTGCTGCGTTTGGCCCCTCCTACCTCACACGTCATGCCACCATTACAAGACCTGGACTCATTTCTGGCTAATGGGGCTCTGGTGGAATACAAGATTCACTGTGCTGCTACATGGGTTTGGAGAGGTTTTTGGGGACCACGGGTAGGCTAGTTAGTCGTGTAATATGAAACACACCAAAAACACATCTAAAAATGAACTTTTATTGCCAATTATCAAATTTTATTGTAAAACTTTAAAATCATATTGAGACTTTTCTGGAACCTTGCCATTTTGCACAATTTGGCACAATTTGTGCCAACTTTGGTAACCAAAATGGTTCACCTGAAAGCTCTGTAGAATTTGAATGGTTTGAGATATTGACACCATATTTTTAGCAGAGATAGGCAGCATATTGAGGAATCACAGAGAGGAGTTATTTCCGCCATACCTCTTGTAGCTCATCAGGTAAAAAATCTGACATTTGAATGTAGGTACCCGTTTTTTTGTTTTTTCACAATTTCTGTACATACATTGTTGTAATTAAGTAGCAAAAAGTGTATGTATATGAATTATGACTTTAGTGTCACGGTTTCATCACTGTTTAGTCATACTAGTGCAGTTCTCTGTTTTAATAAAAGCTATGAACCATATTTGTAGCCTTTACAGTTTTTGAGGTAAACAGCTTTGTTAGTCACTAGTAAAAACAGGCGAGAATTGGTATATTTTACCCTTGGTATTAAGAGGTTAAGGCAAATTAATGATCACAACTATTCTTCCACATAATTATGCATTCACTAAGGATTTTAAATATTTAACCATGTCATGACTACTTGGTGGGTATAAGGGGCTGGGTCGGAGGACCAGGCGTAACAGTAGGGATCAGAAAGTGCTCGGAAGAAGCACCACAAAATGAAGGAATACTTCGTCAGAGGGAAAGCAGAAAACAGAAAAGAAACAGACTCCCTTTCTCACGCAGTGAGAATACAAGAGGGAGACTGGAAATAAAAGAAGAACGAAGAAACAACCCGCAATAAGGCGGGCGAACTCATAGACCTGAGAGAAAACAGCAAGCTCTAAAAAAGAGAGAGGAAATGCAAAAAATAAAAAACAACTCGCAGGCGAAAATGGCTCAGAGACTTGAGCGCTTAGAAAATGGAAACACAAAGAAAGAACCTCCCGCTCTCATGAATGAAAGCAGCATTACTGGGAGGTAAAACAGAAACGACAAAGAAAATCTCAGATTGGAGAGACAGATAACTCAACAAAACAAAGACAGAGAGAGAAAGAGAGTAGGAGACTTCCTAACTAACTCTAAGACATCCGAGTCAAGTCCCGCATTGCGTCACAATTTTATGTGAAGGCAACTCGAGCTGTCTGTCCTGTACCGTACCGGCTTTCTTTGTCAAACAAAAGACAACATAGAAGCACAGGAAACAAGAAGCACAAAGCTTAAATAGGCAGCAGGAAACAAAGACCGGGCGAAAACCCGGAAACGGATGGTGAAAAATCCAATAGAGTGCCCTAGAACCACTAAAAGAAAGAACGACCACAGAAATAAAAGGAGGCTGCCAAAACCATGACAGGACCTCCCCCCCCCCTCTAAGGGACGACCCCAGACGATCCCTCAGCCTTATCTCTACGGAAGTCCCTCATGAGTTCTGGGTCCAAAATGTTCCTGTAGGGAACGCAGCAACGCTCCTCAGGGCCATAGCCCTCCCAATCCACCAGAAACTGCACCCCTCTGCCCACCCGTCTCTCGGCTAAAATGCGCCAAACAGTGTAAGCTGGACCTCCCTCCACGAGCTGGGGAGGAGGCGGTGGCTTGTCCGGCGGGATCAGAGCGCTCACCAGCACCGGCTTCAACCAGGAGATGTGGAAGGTGGGATGGATGCGCATGGAGCGCAGAAGCTGTAATCGCACCGTGACTGGGTTAATCCTCTGGAGGATCTTAACTCTATAAGCTTCACCCCTAGTGGTTTGAGACGTATCCGTCTCAATTACAGTATCATGTTCATCTGAAATTATAAACTACAGCTTTAAGAAAACCCCGAAAATTTTGACGCAGTATTTTTTTAAAGGGTAGCTTCTTGCGAAAACCGCAGCTTCTCCAGTTACACTGCCGTGCAATAAATTAGGAGGGTGCTATTAGTAGCCCACAGCACTCACGCACCCTCCTCTGGCTACAACCACAGACTGTAAAATGCATCAAATGCACCGTTTATACACGCTAAGAAAATCATGTTGACGTATAGAAACAATAATATTTTTTTAAAACGTTGTACAAATGAGTATTCGCCGTTTTCCCTTGCTTACTGTACTATATACAGTACCTGATCCACTTTCGGTTTAGAAGACACCTCATTTTTTGCTCCAAAATCTCTCGTATAAATATGTTTAAGAAACCAAGTACTTACCAGTATATTCAGCTACAGCTGTTTTCTCATGAACCCTGAAGAGTTTATCTTTTTATATTTCGCCAAAGTCCCATACAGTCGACATTTCCGCAGTGACCTCCCCTCGCACTGAGCGCTGAAATTCGTTGCTGTACTTGTGTGAATACGCACGCGCTTTCGTACGTTCATTTTTAAACGTATTTAAATACATTAGGCGACGTATGTTATGGTTATTATATATATACTGTATGTGACTATTCTGAAATAAATGTATTCTGTAGCAAATTTCTGAATGATACAGCTTCTTCTTCAGTTCAAACTTAAAACCATGGATTTTGCAGGGAATATTTTTTTAGATACTGACATTTAAATAAAACTAGTAGAAACCAGGAGAACATTGCCTCAAAAGGGCCAAAGTAAATAGGGTTAAAGGGCCCTACAAATCGTGGCACAAGTTTACGGGACTCCGCTGTATCAGCCACGAATGACCTAACACCAGGGGATATGTAGACAAATCCACAAAAAAAAACTGAACCGCCTCTAGATGCCACTGATAGGAAGCGCGCATGAGCAACGGACCCGTGATCTCCTGTATGGTCCTGGTATCCAGCGGACAACCATTGAGGGCACTGACTAGATGGGGTGCGTGAGAGGGAGAATGGGAATTTTAAATTTTTTAGCCCATTTGGCGTCAACGAAGCAGTCCACCACTCTAGAGTCAATAAAGGCGTCAATGTCCACCATATGCCTCTTCCAGCGTAGCTGGACCGGTAGTAAGGTACGAAGAAAACTGCCATTAAAATCCCTGGACTCGTGTGAAGCCACCCCATCCTCCTGCATAGGCTCCTCCCAGTGAAGGGAGGTGTAGGCAGAAAGGCGGACTGGGGGCGCTACCGAAGGAGAAGAGCAGAAATGAGCTGAATGGTTTTTACACTCTTTGTCTCTCTCTCGCTCGCGTTCTCTGATGCGGTTATCGATACAAATGGCCGTGGAAACCAAAGCACCGAACATGGCAGGGTCTTTGACAGGGTCCAATAAAGCAATGAGGAACAAAGAGCTAAGTGGACCTTCAGACCACCCTGTCTCTTCTGCCAGTGCTCTAAAGGTGATGGAGAAGCCTGCCACAGTGTCGGTGCCCTGGCGGAGATGGGTCAGTCTCATGGCGGCCTCCTGACCGGAGACGTCATGATCAAAGACTAACGCCATCTCCTCCATCAGACCATTCGCATCGTTCATAATAGGGTTATTAGCCTGAATAAGGGGGGCAGCCCATGCCAGAGCAGTACCGGTTACCAGTGATAAAATAAACGCGAACCGGGACGGCTGGGCTTAAAAAAAAATTAAGAACTGAGTTTAAAAAAATCCTACACTTCCCTGGCTCACCACCATAACGGAGCGGGAGTTGGAGTTTCAGCTCTCTGGGGGTGAGTGGATTGGGTAATGGAGCAGGGTTAACCTGTGCTTGTGCAACTGGGGGGGCAGTAGTGAGGGTCAGTGTGCGGAGACTGTTTGTCAAATCTATCAGGCAGTCTCCCTGATAGCGTAGCAGAGCCATCAGCAGATCCTGCTGCGCGTGCATGGCCTGCTGCCAGGTCTGGAGGGCACGAATGCCCTCCTCCTGAGAGTCCCAGGCAGAGCTTTGGGCAGGCAGCATCTGCTTAATATCCTGCATTGTCGCTGGTCCCTTTATACTGGCTTCTATGTTCTATAAGGGGCTGGGTTGGAGGACCAGGCACGACAGTAGGGATCAGAAAGTGCTCGGAAGAAGCACCACAAAATGAAGGAATACTTCGTAGGAGGGAAGGCAGAAAAGAGAAAAGAAACAGACTCCCTCTCTCACACAGTGAGAATACAAGAGGGAGACTGGAAGTAAAGGAAGAATGAAGAAACAACCCACAATAAGCGGGCGAACTCGTAGACACGAGAGAAAACAGCAAGCTCTCAAAAAGAGAGAGGAAATGCAAAAAATAAATAACAACTCGCGGGCGAAAAAGGCTCAGAGACTTGAACGCTTAGAAAATGGAGAACAAAGAAAGAACCTTCCGCTCTCATAAATGAAAGCAGTATTACTGGGTGGTAAAACAGAAATGGCTAAGAGAACTGTCTCAGATTAGAGAGACAGATAACTCAGATAACAAAACAAAGACAGAGAGAGAAAGAGAGTAGGAGACTTCCTAACTAACTCTAAGACATCAAGTCCCGCGTTGCGTCACAATTTTATGTGAAGGCAAAGTGGTCCAACTCGAGCTGTCTGTGTCCTGTACCATACCAGTTTCTTTGTCAAACAAAAGACAACATAGAAGCACGGGAAACAGGAAGCACAGAGCTTAAATAGGCAGCAGGAAACCTAGAACAGGTGCGCTGAATAAGTGTGAAGACCGGGCGAAAACCCAGAACGGATGATGAAAAATCCGATACAGTGCCCTAGCACCACTAAAAGAAAGAACGACCACAGAAATAAAAGGAGGCTGCCAAAGCCATGACAGTGGGGCACATGACTATTAACTCATTATTAAGCAGATGTATAGTTGTAATGCTAGCTCACATAATTACGCATTAGTTAATGATTTGTAAATATATAATCATGTCGTAACTACTTGGTGGGGCACATGACTTAACTCATTGCTGATGTATAGTTGTAATGTTAGTTCACATAATTACGCATTAGTTAATTATTTCTAAATATATAATCATGTCATGATTTTGGGCACATGACTATTAACTCACTATAAGTAGATATATAGCCTACTCATTCTAATGTAGTGGTAGCTTCAGTATTGTGTCCAGATGTAGCCTTCAGGGCCAATACCCTGCTAGCTACATCAAAAATGATGTAAAAAGTCACATTAATTCCAATCTGACTGTTCAGACTGCAGTCGCATTGACACAATCGGTTATGTATCAAAATCTAATACCACATTCAAAAGTGGCCCAAATGAGAATTGGAAATGTCAAATTCAATGTGATTTTCGCTGTTCACACTTCCATAAAAAATCTGATCTGTGTCACATTTGAGGAAAAAATCGGATCTGGGCCATTTTTTACCTGCAGTGTGAATATAGCCATAGAGAGTTATTCATCTACAACATCTTACTTTGGTATCTTTAGCTAACGTGCCTGCATTATGCCAAGGAGTCAGATATGTATCGTTCCTCCTTGCAACGCCAACGCTCTGTTAGCTTTCATAATCTGCCGAGAGGCGGAATGTATCGATAAGTTAGGTAATGCAAGGCAGTCTATTGTGTGTGAGTTTAGCCCCGTTTGGTCCAGAGAACTGGTAACTTAGCTAGCTAGCTAGTTATCTTAGCTATCATTTATGAATAATGTTAACTAATAAATGATAACAATTCTCTCCGGACCAAGTGGATGAGGGCGCTACAACCAGCCATGTTCAATATACTAACGTTACTGTGTGACTGGGTTTTGCTGTGTATTTGAATGTATTTAATAGTAACGTTACTTTAGGCAGACAAACAAGCTAACTTAGCTAGGTAATGTTAGCTTTACCATTCGGTTACATCCCCGGTCCTCTCATCGCGAAGACGTTGCTCAACCAATACAGCCGGGGCGGCGGCTGCTGTTGCCAGTGCCTCGAATGAATACGGCTGTATTGCCCGAGCAACATCTTTGCGAGGAGAGTCTTCCACCACGAAGGAATCCTTTCAAACTCCTCCACCTCAGAACTCCCTGCAGTACTGCTGTCACTCTTGTCGCTCGCCATTTTGTTGTTTGTTTAGTAGCTAGTGAGGAGAAAGCGTATTGAGTTCAGTGGGGCTGAGTCAGTTCACCAAGACACACCCTTTCACTCCTTGTCCGTATGAATATTCATAATATGACTACGTGGCATCATCGTCATATGACCACATGATGTGAATCACATGCAAAACCTTTATGCAAGTTAACAAAATCTCTCTTTAATCAGCTCACAAGTTGCAAGTGATATTTCCATTTGTTTTCCTATGTAAACCATCAGTACATGACCTGTATTGTGTAACCTGGTAATTAAAAATAGATTTTTTTAAAATCATATTTTCCCCATCCCTGAGTGTTATGCTCATGTAAGTTTCTTTTTCATTTCAGAGCAGTGAAGTGAAAAGTAGTTATCACATGGAGTTGGAGGGGTACTAGAGAATGTATCACCATATGACAAGGAGGGGGCTCACGATTTGCAAGCTCGTCACTGACAGACATCGCCAACTTGCCAAATACATCCGAGAGACAACCCCTGCTATGGTTCATACATGGCATGTTGCCAAAGGTGAGATATAAACTGGTAGTTATGATATGATATATGATATGAAACTAAGAAAACATTGTATTTGGTAGGGAATATCCTCTTAAAATCCTAAAACTATGACAAAAAAATCCTATGACATGTAGGTGGCAACTACATAATCATTATCTGTAGACGTTTACATCCTGGTCATATCTCAAAAATGTTTGTTCTGACAATTCTACAAATTATGACCTTATTGGGGGTTTCAGGTATTTGTTTAATCTCTCAACTTGCTGATTCCAAATGCACCACAAGTGCAATAAGTAATTGTTAATAGTACCTACAGTTTAATACAAAAGACTGCAGAAAGAATACAAGACACGAAGGAAGGCAGAAATCCCGAATACTTCCAAAATCACCCGAATAGTGTCAGCACGATACAGGGGAGTGACAACTCGGAACACAGCACACAGACAGACCGGGGAGCTGAGGGAAATGCATACTGTACAGGAACCAGGGCTATGGGCAATGAATATGAAAAATAATAAAGTAACAGAAAATAATACACAAACAAAACAGAACCATAACACAAATTTTGAATTTGTCTTGGTTGTTGAGGATCCGTAGAGGGACTGGACTCAAATGCACGACTCAGAGACAGAATACAAATAATGCTCACTGGGAGCCTTTATTACTTTGTCCAAAACTCCAGAAGTATAGGGAGAGTTAGGGAAGGGACTGGATCCTGGGATGGCGTTAACAGGGGCAGAGCGGGAGAGGGGAGCAGGCAAGGGGCTGGAAGGTGCCTGAATCCTGGGTAGGCGTAGCAGAGGAGGAGAAGGATGCAGGAGACAGGGATGCATGGTGTCGAGCTAGGATATGGCTGCAGGCTGGCGGGCAAGCAGAACGACAAACAAGACATTAGTTTCAGCAAAGCATGAACAAGACTATGAAGCGTTAGTTGGCTAGGCGAAGCAAGACTATGAAGCGTGAGAATGCTAGGCAAAGCAAGACTATGACTGTAGCTTTAGTTAGACAAAACAAGACTATGACTGTAGATACGAGACCAGACAAGACTAGAGTTTTTACAACAACAAGACTCAACGAACTGGCACAGGACAACGAAGACCGGGAGAATATATGGGAGAGTTAATGAGCTATTGAATGCATGCAGCGTGAGAATGTATGCGAGAGTGATTAACGGCGAAGAGAGCGTGAGGAATGCAAGCGAGGGAAAGGAATGTGATAGGCGGAGGAAATGCGAGAGGGAATTAGTAACAACAAAGAGGGAAACCACGCCCAGCCTGCACCACGAGGAAGACAAACAGGGAAACATAAAAACAAGATGAGAGACGTGAGGGAAAGGGTAAAACACGGAGCACAAACGGGGACGGGGACTGAGAGGAACGGAGAGTGTAACATTGGTGGCACTATCATGTCGTCTTAGGTTTGTTGGCTCAGTGGATGGAGCATCTGACTAATGATCAAAAGGTTGTAGGTTCTATTCCCATTGGGACAGTGTCAGATGGCAAAAGTAAAAGCCAGAGTTGTGTGTAAGCATGCATGTCCACAAATGCAGGCGGGCTCATGTTTCTTTTGGTAAGGAGTTACCCCTTCATGCATAGAAGAATGCACTGCATTTCTCTTAACGTAGAATGATAATCAGGTCTGCAGTGGTAGGCTTGTCACAACAGGAGTTACGGACCTTGTGGGGGACTAGCTGTGGACTAAAGTGTCCTGATAATGACCACTACTACTCATGATGCTATCCACATATATTACACATTCACTTTTATTGCCATCATTCAGACTTCACCTTGCAGCACTGCATTATAATGCAAACAGTGACAGACCACAGGCAGCGGGGTCAAGCGCTACAAGGTCATAGAAGCTCAAATACAAGTCTGGTGCTGCAACAGTCAAGCCCATCAAAAGACCAGCCCAGTACTGTAAGTATAATATTGTATTATATATAATAAATATATATTTATTATAGCAGGAAGTTTTACTGAGTTACTTGTGAATTGGAAATCCATCAGAATTTTCCTTTTGAAATGAGGGATCAGCTCCAAGCCATGTTTTGCAGTACTTATTACCCTTATCAAGTACCAACCCAGCTAACAAAATCACGTGCTAGGGACGTTCCCAGTATGTTATTAAGGTTGCTCTAAACGTTCCCTGGTTGATGCAATGTTGAGTTGTTTTCAGGTTCTAAGAACTTTCACACAATGTTTCTGAGGAACGTCCCTTTAACATTCCAGGAGCATTCCTCTTAGGTTCTAGGCACATTCTATGTAACATGAGGGTATCGTTCTGGGAACCTTCCTCTTGCTCTCCACGAACAGTTTATATAACATCAGGGGAACATTCTAAGAGCATTCCATGTAACATCAGAGGGGAACATTCTCTGGACATTCCATAAAACATCAGGGCAACGTTCTATGTAACATGAGGGTATCATTCTGGGAACCTTCCTCTTGTGCTCTACGAAAAGTATATATAACATCAGGGGAGCATTTTAGGAGCATTCCATGAAACATCAGGGGAACATTCATTGTAACATGAGGGTATATTTAAATGGGACTACATATCACCATCTACTCGGCAGCTGAAGAACAGGCCTAAGATATAATAATAGTTCCACAATCATGTTGTAGGAATGTTCTGAGGACTTGGGAGGAACACAACATTATGACATCCAAGTAACACATTGCAACGTTTGACATATTTATGGGATGTTCCTGGAATGTTCTTTTGTTATTTTGGAGTAACATTCCCCTATACACCGCAGAATGTTCCCAAAGTAACGTTTTGCAATGGTGTGGCAAGAATGTATGGGGAATGTTACCAATGTACTCCGGTCTCACAGTAAGGGAACCTTAAATCCAAGCGTTAGATAAACCCACCAAAGGGAACGTTTCTGTTAACATTACGAGAACATTCCCTTAATGTTACATAGAATGTTCCTGTAATGTGAAGAGGAAGTTCCACAAACCAATTGAAGGAATGTTCTGAGGACTTGAGAGGAACACAACATTATAACATCCAGGGAAGGCATTGCAATGTTTGTGACATTTATGGGATGTTCCTGGAATGTTCTTTTGTTATCTTGGAGTAACATTCCCCTATACACCCCAGAATGTTCCCAATGTAATGTTCTGCAATGACATTACAGGGCTATATAGGGAACATTCTTTAAAGATCCCAAACGTTCCTCGTTACCTGGGAATACAGCCAATAACCACCCTACACAGGTGCATTTACTAATGTTTTCTAATCTCTGTTCCACTAGACTATTTCACAGATATATTCAAATTTTAGGTGTATTTCGTAATCAAAGGTTACTTTTAGTCCCAAACTATATAATCTATACCTCTGCCGTGAAGGATGCCAGAGGTATTATGATGTATTTTTTTCCATGGGTGATAGGTTTTCATTAACGTGATAACAAAATATCACTGAACGGATTTTAACCAGATTTGGTCCTCGTATGAACCATTAGGCAAAGACAAACTGAGTAGAGTTTGGGCCAAATCGTCAAAGGTCAATTGACTTTGTATGAAAAGTCATTGTTGAGGCATCTAGTTCGAGGGAAGTGTAAGAAGATAAGGTTTTGTGGAAGAATCAGTAGAGGTAGGGGAACATTTTGATGAACTGAAATAGGTGAAAGGTCAGAACCTTTCATGATGTAGTTAATTATACCCTTTTCCGTGCATATTTCAAGATCAAAGTGTCAGGATGTGACTGTCGACCGAGTCGTAGCCCTCTATTTCAACCTATTGATTTTACCAGATCAGCAGTTATAATCAATGGCAAAACGGATTTTGAGTACACTCCAATGAATAATTTTCCTCATTTTCCTTCTTAATTTCAGCATATGTTGACGACCTAATGGCTGAGATGTCCAGGCGCAGCAGGGATTATAAACGCCAGCCTAAGAGGAAGCCTGCACCATCATCACTATGCAGTCAACATGTGTACCCTACCAAAGACCAACTGATCCAGCAGCACCGCAGTCGATTCAGTCATGACAGCTAATTACCCAAACCCCCACCCAATATCTAGTATCTGCTATTATGCGAGATCCAGAACAGACACATTTTTAGTAAATTGGGGATCGGACATAAATTTGAGTACATTCCTTTGATTACTCATACATATCAGAAAAACAGCACGATTAGTCATGTTAAAATATAGTGCATCAGGAATGATTTGATTTGAGCAATATAACATATTTCATGTTGTGACAGTGGAATTATGATCGTCATCCCATTCAGTGGTGTGTTGTAAGGAAAAGAACACATACATTAGGATACCTGGAAAACGAGTCAGTTATGTAGTTCATATTGATTTGTCTCTATTTTGATATTTTGTTGCGATAGCATACTTTGTGTACTTTAAAGTATTCATTGTAACGTTCCGTTCCCATCCTGTCCGTTTTCCATGTTTTACTATTTCCCTCCGTGTCATGTTTGATTCCCTTTGTCCGTGTTTTCCCCGTTGCTACAGACTGGGCGTGTTCCTTCTGTTTGTTTCACTCTTTTCCCCCACTCCGGTTTCAACCTATCTCCTTTCCCCGTTGCTGCATGCATTCCGCACCCGTCAATTATTCAATCACCCTCGTTTACATTCCGCACGCTTTCTTTATTGTTTTCAATCTCACTTCCCTATTTTACCCTCCGGCTGGCTGCTATTCAGCGCCAGTTCGTTAACGTTCTCCGTTTGTATCCTGGTCTTCGAATCCCTGTCCTGTGCCCTAAAGACTTCAGTTGGTTTGACTCTGTGCTTTACTGCTCTAAACCTTCTGTTGTTGTTAACTAGCCCTGTCTGTTTGCGGTTTCCCTGCCTGAACTTTGCCTGTCTTTAATTACCTTCATCTACTGTGTCTGCCAGTCTGTAGCTGTGTACCACTCCCTGTGTGTGTTGCGGTATCTCTGCCTCCATCTGACATTGCGCCCGCAGTTGGGTGTTCTGCCTTTCCACCCTACAGTGGTTCCTGTCTGGCCGTGGCTACCGCCATTGCTACGGTTACGGTTGCAGCCTCCACTGTGGCCCTGCTGCCCCAACCGGGCCAACCTGAGCTCCGCTACACTGCTCTGCCTTGCCGTATCCAGCCATAATCCCTTCCTCTGCTTCCAGTCCAGATCCAGTCCAGTTCCAGTCCAGTTCCGGTCTGGAACATTACAGTGTTCCAGTATTCCAGTTCCAGTTTGAACCGCTCCAGTCTCCTGTTTCAAGTCCAGTTCTGGTTTGGAACTACTCCATGTTCCCGTGATCCAGTTCCTGTTGGACTATCCAGTCCAGATCCAGTCCAGTTCCGGTTTGGAACTCCAGTCTCCTGTATCAAGTCCAGTTCCGGTTTGGAACTACTCCATGTTCCGGTGATCCAGTTCCAGTAGTCCCTTCCAGTTTCCTGTCCTGTCCAGTTCCGGCTTGGAACATCCGGTGACTGTTCAAGTCCAGCTCCGGCTTGGAGCAGATTCAAGTGCCGGAGAAATCCCTGACCTTTCTATTATTGTTGTGTTTTATCTGTGTACGGCTTGGGACTACCCCAAGCCTCATAAATAAATTACCTTTTCTGTCCCCCTGTCTCCTGGTCGTTGCATTTGGGTCCAGCTCGTGTTAGGTTCGTGACATTCATGTTCTGTTATGGAAATGGGAAATGTTTCTCTGTAGAAGTAAAATTATTTCTTACTTTCCAGTAAGCCTTGTCAGGAAAATCTTTTATGTTTGTGTAGTACACAAGCATGAAATATTTTGTTTGTTGAATATGAAATCAAATGACAAGATGTCTATTGCCATGCATAATTAAACACAGAAGTAAGGATTGTCTTTGCAATACTCAAAAGCCAATTTAGGGCTCCATTCTACTGCTTTATCATTTACTGGTAACATGCAGTTCCATCAAAGATTATTTACAACTTGTGTCACTCTTCAGCAAAAGAAAACAATGTATTTCTGTATTATGTGCGATCAAGTAAACATTGTCATTGATCACAAAACATATCCTCTCTACTTTTTATCTTCTTGTATGCAGCAGTGTATTTATCATTAATGTCGGAATTAATTTTACATCGTGACGTGGATTGTGGAGGGATGGGTCACTATGACTGTAGCGTGACTGTTTGCATGGTGCCAAAATCAAATACATAGTACATGCGAAAAGAGTAGTATGGGAAGAACAGGTTTTCTTTATAATCGAGTGATTTGTAGATAAGAATAATACTGAATAAATTAGGGTTCACACGATTTAAATCACGTGGAAGGAACATATTAGTCTTATTTCCAGGTTAACAGTTAAATAATGTATATATTTCTTTGAAAATGACATTTACAAAGAGTTTTCCTTTGTGTGAGACCACTGTGATATATTTTTTCTATTGCCATGAGTATGTAACTTCTATGGCTTTCCCCAGACGTTGTTGCTCAACTTCTTTTTTTCAAAACAGAATCAATTACAAAAAAAAATCCCAACTCTCGTGGGAAATAAATTATGATGGCAATCCTGGTCCAGGTGTAAAGTAGGTTTCAACTAATCAGAATTCAGCACTTTGATTATGACTGATTCGAGAACTCACAATTGATAGCTTTCATTACAAAGCACAAGTCAGTTACAAACAAAGCACAAGTCAGTTTAACCTTGTGAACACTGCTCACATCCTTACAGATAGAAAATTATTCCACACATAAAGAAACACTGGTTTTGTTTTTCAATTTTTTTTTAATTATTACTCTTCAAACATAAAAATAAAAAATTATTTATTACTCCTGATATGATGCTATTTACAATAAAATGTTCTATGACATGCTTCTTGAAAGCCACGATAATCATCATGTAACGTTCCGTTCCCATCCTGTCCGTTTTCTGTGTTTTGCCCTTTCCCTCCGTGTCATGTTTGATTCCCTTTGTCCGTGTTTTCCCCTTTGCTGCAGACTGGGCGTGTTCCTTCCGTTTGTTTCACTCCTTTTCTCCACTCCTGTCTCAGCCTATCTCCTTTCTCCGTTGCAGCATGCATTCCTCACACTTCGCTCTGTTCAATTACCCACGCTTACATTTGCACGCTTTCTTAATTGTTTCCAATCTCACTCCCTATTTAACCCTCCGGCTGGCTGCTATTCAGCTCCAGTTCGTTAACGTTGTTTCGTTTGTATCCTGGTCTTTGAATCCCTTTCCTGTGCATCTTACTTCAGTTTGGTTCTGTCTCGGTGCTTTAATGCTCACTGCCTACTGTTGTTTGCTAACCAGTCCTGTCTGTATGTGGTTCTACCTGCCGCACATTGCCTGTCTCGTTAACCACCATTCTACTGTTTCTGCCAGTCTGTAGCTGTTCGCGTTTCCCTGATTGTGTTGCGGTACCTCCGCTCCCACCTGACGGTTGCGCCCCCAGCTGGGTGTTCTGCTCCTCCATTCTACAGTGGTTCCTGTCTGGCCGTGGCTACCGCCATTGTTACGGTTACGGTTGCATCTACTACTGTTGCCCTGCTGCCTCAACCAGGCCAACCCGAGGTCCGCTGCACTGCTCTGCCTTGCCGTATCCAGCCGCTACCCCTACCTCTGCTTCCATTACCTGGTTACCTGTTACTATTATTCCCCGGCTCCCCCTCCTTACATTTCATGTATTCCATTGCATCTACTACTGTTGCCCTGCTGCCTCAACCAGGCCAACCCGAGGTCCGCTGCACTGCTCTGCCTTGCCGTATCCAGCCGCTACCCCTACCTCTGCTTCCATTACCTGGTTACCTGTTACTATTATTCCCCGGCTCCCCCTCTTTACATTTCATGTATTCCATAACCAGTTGTCTGTTCTCTATGTCCTCCCTCGCTTCAGGAGACAAGTTTGAAGCATATTTATTGGATGCCTAGCGCTCCCCCTATCCGTCCTGTTTGTCCCGTCTGTCCAGATCCGCCAAGTCCAGTTCCAGTCCAGTTCCGGTTTGGAACATTTCCTGAGAGACCCGCACAGTCCAGTTCCGGTCTGGAATATTCCAGTGTTCCAGTTGTCCAGTTCCAGTTTAACCCAATCCAGTTCCTGTCAGCCCAGTTCCGGTTTGGAACATCCAGTGTCCCGTACCAAGTCCAGTTCCGGTTTGGAACAACTCCGTGTTCCAGTTTGACTCGATCCAGTCCCAGTCCAGTCCAGTTCCGGTTTGGAACAACTCCGTGTTCCCGTGATCCAGTTCCAGTTTGGCCCGATCCAGTCCCAGTCCAGTCCAGTTCCGGTTTGGAACATCCAGTGTCCCGTACCAAGTCCAGTTCCGGTTTGGAACAACCCAGTGTTCCGGTTAAGTCCCGTTCCGGTGTTATCCGTTCCAGTTTCCTGTCCTGCCCAGTTCCGGTTGGAACTTCAGGGTTCCAGTACCAAGTCCAGTTCCGGCTTGGAACATCCTGCTTGCCGTTCAAGTCCAGCTCCAGCTTGGAGCAAATTCAAGTCCCGGAGAAACTCCAGACTTTATTGTGTTTTCTGTTTAATTATCTGTGTACAGCTTGGGACTACCCCAAGCTATAATAAATTACCGTTTTCTGTCCCTCTGCCTCCTGGTCGTTGCATTTGGGTCCAGCCCGTATTAGGTTCATGACACATCAGATGGGAAGGTCTCCCTGATCTTCATGACAGCACATGACAGAAGTGGGACACGTACAGCTCTGCCCAGGAATCCCCAACACATCTGGCTAGCTGCCTGTATGCGACATGTCTGTTTTTCCTGCAGCAAAAAAAAGACGAAGAACAATCAGAAAGATTAAGACAATGGATATGAAACAAAAATGCATGTTGATGTGGAGGAGATTGGCATTTGATCTAATTTACAATAATGATGCCCACTGTAACTTAATTTTCATCTAGTACTAATTTCATCTTTGCTTTACATCAAAATTGAGTTAACTCTATTTACTTTGGCCCTTCAGAGGCAATTTCCACCTGGTTTCTACTAGTTTTATTTAAATTTCAATATCTAAAAAAATATTCCCTGCACATCCATGGTTTTAAGTTCGAACTGAAGAAGAAGCTGTATCATTCAGAAATTTGCTACAGAATACATTTATTTCAGAATAGTCACATTCAGTACATATACTGTATATAATAACCATAACATACATTGCCTAATGTATTTAAATATGTTTAAAACAAGAACAGCAATGCATTTCAGCCCTAAGTGCGACTGGTGGTCGCTGTGGAAATGTCGACTGTACGGGACTTTGGCGAAATATAACAAGATAAACTCTTCAGGGTTCATCAGAAAACAGCTGTAGCTGAATATACTGGTAAGTACTTGATTTCCTAAACATATTTATACGAGAGATTTTGGAGAAAAAAAATGAGGTGTCTTCTAAACCGAAAGTGCATCAGGTACTGTATATAGTACAGTAAGCGAGGGAAAACGGCGAATGCTCATTTGTACGTTTAAAAAAAATATTGTTTCTATACGTGAACAAGTTTTTTTTAGCATGTATAAACGGTGCATTTTATGCATTTTACAGTCTGCGGCTGTAACCAGAGGAGGGTCGTAAGTGCTTTGGGCTATTAATAGCGCCCTCTTAATTTATTGCACTGCAGTGTAACTGGAGAAGCTGAGGTTTTCACAAGAGGCTACCCTTTTAAAAAATACTGCGTCAAAATTTATGGGGTTTTCTTAAAGCTGTAGTTTATAATTTCAGACGAACATGAATATTGTAATTGAGACGGATACGTCTCAACCACTCGGGGTGGAGTTTATAGAGTTTATAGAAAAATACTTTTTCTTTAATTCACTGAATAGGATGGTTTAAGGTCAAATTAGTCACTTCACTAATTGTCAAAAAGTGACAGCGAATATAAGAAATATATTCTTAAAAGAAGGATTTTTTTTTTTAAACTGAAGTTATACCAAATACGAATACTTGTTTGTTGCCATTCTAGAATTTTTTGCCAAAGCTTTTCGTTTCAACAAAAAGAGTCAAACTCAAGACCCTCCATTAAATGAAAAGGATTACTCATCTTGACTGTTCTACAATGCAAATTTGAACACTTATTTAATACATTTTCTATGATTAATCAATTATGGTACTTACACTTGAAACATTTAAAAAATATATATTTAGCTATAAATTTATGCTAGTGTGCGTATTTGTGTCGGATCATCTCTAATGAGTTAATAACTACAGATAAAATCTGAAGGGAAGAGGATAATGGTAATTACAATAGCATGTGCAGTCACCCAAGAAAAGGGACTTTGGCAGTTTATCACAAATCAGAACATGTACATGTGTTTCCAAATAATGTGCTCATACTCACTGATTTTCACTTGCATCGTGCCTGGCTTGCCCTCCATATAGTGGTAGTATGCCATCTCCAGCACCTATCTGTCCAGACAAACAGGATGAAACCCAGGGTGGTGGGTGATGCAGTCAAGGGGCCCTATCTTACACCCGGCGCTAAGCGGCGCTAACCCAAACGCAAGTGTCTTTGCTATCTTACACCCAGCGCATGGTTCATTATAACGCCTTGCGTTCACGTCATTTAAATACCATGTATTTGCAAGTGAACTGGGCGTGTTGGTCTTAAGATGAGGTGTGGCCAGGATAATTTTTGGTGTATTGCTATCTTGAGCCAGCAGAAAGCGCTGGCGCTAGAACCACCACAAACCTGGTCTAAAGTCATGTCGCAGTTGTTTGTTATTTTAACAGTGCATATAAGTGCGTCTACATAGGCGAGAAGATAATAATATCCTGCTTATGTCAAAATTTTATTGATGTGCATATTTGAATAATTTTATGAATAGTCATGAGGTTATGAAAAAATATAATTATGCATAAAAATTTTTTTAAATATTTATTTTTTATTTTTTAATATATATATAGATTTTTTTTAAATGATGTATTATTATTATTCAGGGTGTTGTGGGGGTTGTTTCAAGGGCGGGGGATGTATTGGCATTGTGATGATGTCATATTATTGGGGGTGGTTGTTGTAAACGTTGTTTTTTTGTGGTGGGTCTTAGGGTGCTTAGGGGAAAACATGTGTTGGTATTTTTATTATTTTTTATTAGAACAACATTGTGAAAAAGTAATGGTATATATATATATATATAAACGTATAAATGTATAGGTTAGTAGCAATAGTTTAAAGTTGTTTTTTTTAAAACAGTTTGTGTTAGCAGAAACGTTTTAAAGGAATAAAAGAATTCAAGCAGGTTGTTAAAACGTGACAAATAGCGGTAGGCTATAGCAAGTTAGTTGTCTGAAAGAAAGAAAGAAAGAAAGAAAGCATGCAATTTTTATTGAGAAGCGAATGTCTCGGATGTGAAGTTCATCATCCCAGTCAACTGAGACACAGCTGCCTCTTTGAAATGGATGCTCACTATTTCACATATCATTTTGACAAATTCCTTGCAAAAGTGAAGAAACTGTGGCTGCGCCCTCTGCTGGTCAAGGCATTGAAAGTGTTCGGAGGGGAACCAGATCCTGTGAGAATCTTGGGGTCTTTTGACACCCTTGTTTCAGAACTCCGTGAGGAGCCACACATTAGGGAAAAACGGCTGGAAATCTTATGTGCAGACCTTGACCTGGCCAGTGAGAAGGCTATTGCTGATGTCAGCATAGATTTCTGGGAGATTGACGGTCCAATGCATGAACACCTGTGGTGTGATCACTCTGAAGGCGAGGGGACCCAGATAAACAACAATGTTTAAAAACGTTTCAAGAACCTGTTAAATGTTAATATATGCATTTTCTGTCATGTAACCTGCAACTTTCTTTTTAAAATACATAAATAAATACTTTGGTTTTTTTATATAATGTGTCATTATTGTGATAGCTGTAAAGATGGATGGCGAGAAACGCATGAAAGATGTTTATTATGCTCCAGAAAATCCTGGTTCTTACAGTGGTAAAGAGCATTTGCGAAGGGGTTTGCGTGAAACAACAGGTAGTAACATATCAAACAAGAAAGTTATGGACTGGTTGTCGGGAGAAGATGCATACACTTTACACAAACCCATCAGAGTCAATTTCAAAAGAAACAGGGTTTTTGTGAGAAACATTGATTCACAATGGCAGGTTGATTTAGTAGACATGTCAAGTTTATCTGAGCATAATGATAATATGAAGTTTATGCTAACTTGTATAGATATATTGTCAAAATACACCTGGGTATGTGTTCTTAAAAACAAGACAGGTGTCGAAGTGGTCAGGGCTTTTCAAGAAATTCTCACAAACAGGCAAATCCCTAAAAAAATACAAACCGATAAGGGTAAAGAATTTTTCAGTAAATTGTCTGATTGTCTGAAGTCTGATGAAACGCAACAAAATAATCCACTTTTCACGACGATGTGAAAGCATCTGTGGTCGAACGTTTCAATAGAACATTAAAAACCAGAATGTGGAGATACTTCACAGCACACAATACTAGACACTGTATAGATACTGTACAGGATTTGGTCCTGGGTTATAATAACAGCTACCACAGCACGATTAAAATGAAACCCGTTGAAGTAAACGAAAATAATGCTTTTAAAGTTTTTAAAAATATGTACGGCCTCTTTCCAAAAAGATCTAAAAAGCTAACGTTTAAGTTTGAGGAGGGGGACACAGTCAGAGTTTCCAAAGTACGCGGAAAGTTTGTAAAAGGTTATGAGCAAACATATACAGATGAATATTTTACAGTCGTTGAAAGGGTCCACAGAATCCCTCCTGTATATAGATTGAAGGATTATGATGGGGCGAGCATTGATGGCACATTTTATGAGGAGGAATTACAAAAGGTTATAGTTGGAAAAGACAAAACCTTTAAGGTCGAAAAAATTATATCTGAAAAGAAACATAAGAACCAGAAACTCGTTTTAGTGAAGTGGGTCGGATGGCCTGAAAAATACAACAGCTGGATACCTAAAGATAGTGTGATTGACATCTAAAAGAGTAGAAAAGCTTACAGGAACCGGCAAAAAACATTAGGTCACTATGAAGGAAGCAGGTTTTTATGTAACTCTCCCGAGTAACGCCTGTCTATATATTTACCCTGGAAATAAAATTTCAAGTTACACAATAAAGTTCGCTAGACCCCTCGAATTCCGCGGGCAATGGGAAGTTGCTTTAGCAGAAATTCAATACCCATGTACATGGAGCATGCTATCATCTCATGAAAATGCTTTTATCGTAAGTGATGATAAGAAAAAGGAACTCAGCTACGTTGTTGTAATAAGCTGGGGTTATTACAAGAACATGAAAATGCTAGTGGATGAGATGAATAAAGCTTTAAAAAGAAGAAAATTGGATATTGAGGTGGCCCATTTCGCAATGAAAAACCAAATTTATATTAGTAGTGTAAACCAGGGGTTCTCAACCTTTTGTAACTCAAGGCCCACTTGGGTAAGCGTCAAGACGGTCAGGGCCCACATACCGAAATAAATGTAAAACTTTTTAAAAATAATAAATAAAGGGGTATTCTGACGTGCAAACGATTGCTATGCGCGGTCACCTGCAATGCTTGAATTAAATATTCTGCTTACCCTCAGTGAGATACTTGGGCTTGCTTCTGAGAAATTATCAGATCAAGCCGGGGTGGGATGGGTGACAGGCTGATTCGCAGAGTAGCATTCAAAGTTGCTTTCAGTTTGTTCCTAGCCTTTGATTTTGTGACTGTCACAATGGAAAACCCTGACTCACACAGGTATGTGGTGGTGAAAGGCAACAGAAATTTGATTGCCCGTTGTGACAGAGAGGGATATTCATTGGCAGCCAATATCCAAAACGAAGCAAGGTCAACTTGTGGGAGTTGAAGCTTCAGGCTGCTGTCAGCTGATAGTTCCATCAGCTGGTTTTCCAACACCGTGGACAGGGCCATGTCTTCTGATGCAGGATCCACTGAGAACGGGTCCAAAACCCAAAGATTTCCATTCCGGGGATCCTCTGGGAAGTAATCTGAAAATTTATTTGACAACTGAGTTAAATGCTGGGTGACAACATTGGAAATGTTGACATGAGGAGAACCTTCCAAAGTTTCACTCAGGAGTGGGAACATATCCATCCGTCCCTCTTTGGCTCTTCTGTTCCAAAGGATGAGTTTTTTCTTGAACCCCTCAATTTTGTCTGAAACCAAAAACACTGTGCTGTTTCTTCCTTGCATTGACATATTCAGCTGATTCAACTGATCAAATATATCTGATAAGTAGGCTAGTTTTGCACAAAAGTCACCATCAATGTAATGCTCTGACAAAAGGGACTGCTTCTCTTCAAGAAATGCATGCACTTCTTTTCTCAGTTCAAACAGGCGATTAAGCACATGTCCTCTTGAAAGCCACCTTACTTCGCTGTGATACAAGAGTTGCACATGATCTGCATCCATTCTCTCACACAGAGCAGCAAAGCATCTCGAGTTGACTGCGTTCTTTTTTATATAGTTAACAGTTTTCACTGCCACATTCATGACGTCATGCAGCTCTGGTGACATCTTCTTCGTAGCCAGATTTTCCCGATGTAAGAAACAATGCGTCCACTTTGCCTCTGGTGCTCTCTCCTGGATTTGCTTGACAACACCACGATGTATTCCCGTCATCGATGCAGCGCCATCCGTGCAGACACCGATACAATGTTTCCAATCGAGTCCTTTTTCAGTGAAGTAATTGTCAAGGCAGCGGAAGCATTCGTCTGCCGTGGTTCTCGTGGGAAGCTCTTTGCAAAAAAGTAGATCTTCCTGAAAATTTCCGTCCCAACTGTATCTCACAAAAACCAGCAATAAAGCCGCGTTGCTAATGTCAGTGGACTCGTCCAACTGTATGGCAAAATGTGGGCTTGCCTTTATTCTCTCCAGTAGTTGGCTTTCGATGTCATCACTCATATCAACAATTCTCCTACTCACTGTGTCGTTCGATAGCGGTACGGTCTGGATTTTCGTTGCCGCTGCCTCCCCCAGTAACTCTCGGCACATATCCACAGCGCTAGGCAAGATGAGGTCCTCTGCGATTGTAAACGCTTTCTTGCTACGAGCTACACGAGCAGCCACCAGGTAACTAGCTTTCAGAACAGCTTTCGATTGCGTTGTTAGCGTACTTATGGCCTTCTGTTGTGCTTGAAGCCCGTCTCGCTTCCTTTGGAAATATTCTTTTGGTTTTCCAACACATCCAGGGTGTTTTGTGTTTAAGTGTCTCTGCAGCTTTGATGGTTTTAATGTTTCATTTGAGAGGACTTCACCACATTCGACACATTGTGCTTTTGGCTCTGCATCACTACCTGCCATTGTGAATCCAAACTTAATGTATTCAGGGTCGTATTTTCTGACCACACGCTTCGGTACCTTGGCTGTTGCAGAAGTCTCGCCTCCATCACTTTTTCTTTTTAAAAACCGATCCATCGTTTTACTGTAGTCGAAATAAAATATAAACGCTTGCATGTGCTCTCCTTCAGAAACCGGAACGAACAGCGACAAACACATTTGTCTCTAACTGATGACGTTCGAGTCATGTGCAGTCATTTTCATTATTTATTCATTTAAAAACGTGTCGTATTTTAATTTAACCCTGGGGCCATTTAGGTATTGTGGAATTAGTAGTATGTGTTAATTAGCCTAATTGACATGAAATCACTATTTGGCAAACAAATATTTTGTTTCTGGCTATTTGGGCAAGTACCTCCGCGGCCCACTGGGTGGTGCTCTGCGGCCCACCAGTGGGCCGCGGCCCACCGGTTGAGAATGGCTGGTGTAAACGAAAATCCTTCGCTGGCGGCTAGCGGTAAACTCGCGAGGATGTTGGGTTTGGACCCCTATGTACCCTTAATGGTCGCAAAGCCTGTGGCCCCACATCCTGCTGATATTCGTGAGGGGTTTTACACAATGTATGTTAACACAGACATTATTGACTACCAGAGAGTCGGAAATAGTTTTGTGCCCTTGCTACGATGTGTACATATAACAGGGTCTAACAACGACATCATCACAATCTCGTATGAGAAGCCACACTACGTCCACGTCAGCAAGAATCACATTGATAACATAACAATTGAGCTGAAATCGGATCAGAACAAGAATATACGCTTCACTTCGGTAAATCCATCATAAAATTGCATTTCAGGCCAGTGAAGCATCGATATCACGAATAAAAAATGGCAAGTTCAAACCTATACGTTGACCCCCATAGGTACATAGACTATTATACAGCACAAGCCGGTAATGGTCTGCCGGGGTATAAGGGCACGAGTGTTATGTATGGTAGCGGTCTTGGAGGACTTTTTCGAGGTTTATTCTGAATGGCATTGCCCCTACTAAAGAAAGGCTTCAACATAGCCAGACCACATTTGACGTCTGCAGCTAAAAACAAGGATGTGGTCAATAAAGTTGTGATGAGTCGTTTGAACACCGGTGAACAAGAAGGTTCGGGCCTTTTGGTCATGACACGGCGCGCACAGAAAAGGCATAAAGTAGAGCTAAGTCTAAAAAGAGACGACCGGCATACATTAGGGTCACAGTCGCAAAGAAGAGGAAGAGGAAGGCTAAAAAGCAGACCAAGAAGGCTAAGAGAAAAAGTAGATAAATTCTTTTAAAATGGCCTTCATACACAACATGTCAGAGGAATGTATGAAGTCGGAAATGGACCTTTTTGCGGTTCCGTACACACAAACAAGCATTGATAAGAGCATCTACGTAGTAGTGCCACTCCTGTCAGCCATTTCGGATACTGGTCCTCTAGAGTTCTATATAGCCGGTAATGGCGAAGATTACCTTGACTTAAACAATACTCTTTTATACCTACGATGTCAGATAACCCGTGCAGATGGCACCAGTATTACTGACGCTGACAAGGTTGGGCTTATTAATTATCCCATAGCGACCATTTTTTCACAGGTGGATGTTTCACTGGGGGACAGGCTGGTGAGCCAGTCTAGCAACACATACCCCTACAGAGCAATTATGGAATGTCTACTTAATTATTCTGAAGACACAATGTCTAATCAATTTACGCCGGCTTATTCTATAAGGACACCAGTGGACATATGGACAAAACAGACCCTGCGGGTGACAACAAGGGATTGAAAGATCTATATACAGCGACGAGTAACACTTTTGAATTGCTCGGACCCATCCATGCAGACATGTTTTTTCAGGAGAGACTACTTATAAATGGAGTCGATATTAAAATTAAGAAGGTCCGGTGTAAGGATGCGTTCTGCCTAATGAGCGAGGAGGCCCAGCTGCAACACCATCTTAAAATGGTCTCGGCCACACTATTTGTAAAAGAAATTGGGGTCTCTCCACCCGTTAAGCTTGGACATGCCCAGGCTCTACTGACATCAAATGTTAAATATCCGATTGATCGTGTTAGTCTTAAAACTTTCAGTTTAGCCGCTGGTCTTAGAGTTTGCAATCAAGAAAATTTGTTTTTGGGTCAATTACCGAAATCTGTCATTATAGGTTTGGTAGATAACGACGCCTTTACAGGTGTTTACAACAAGAACCCTTTCAATTTCCAACATTACAACGCCGAATACATATCGCTCAGTATGAATGGCCTCCCGATCCCGAGCAAGCCATACCTCCCAAATTACGGTAACGGTTCTGTGGTTCGTGAATTTTACAGCCTAACGCTGGCCACTGGAAGGCATCTGAAAGATACACCATTGTGTATAAATCGTCAAGAATACATGAACGGTTACACCCATTATGCTTTCAACCTGACACCTGATGAAGGTTGCAGCCAGCATCTATCACTGATCAAGACGGGTAATATCCGTCTGGAGATGAGATTCAGAAACACACTACCCAGAACGGATAATTTAATTGTTTACGCATGCTTCGACAATATCATTGAAGTGAACCAGAGGAGGAATGTGCTGTATAATTATTATTAATCATGAACACCAGAGAACTAATGACTATTTTGAGTAACAATCCTTACACAGTAAATAACTTTTATGGGGTTGTGGCCTGCGATGAGCTACCGGATAATAAACTAAATGATGTACCAGCATTGTAAATTGTGAATACACACCTTCAAAATAAGCCTGGAGAACACTGGTTAGCATTGTATGTGCGTGCGTATAAAACTGGTGAATTTTTCGACTCCTACGGCAATCCCCCTGACTACATTTATTTTCCAGATAGCATCAATACTTTTTTTACAAAAGAACTGTAAAAGGATTGTTTACAACACGATACAAGTGCAAGACCGACACAGCACAAAGTGCGGACAGCATTGCATATTTTATCTGCACAAAAGGGCCAAAGGGGTCCCTTTGGTGAAATTATATCCCTATAATTTGAAAAATAACGATGCGATGTTTTCAAGATATGTTCATAAAATATTCTTGGACAAGTGTGTTAAAAACATGTTAAACTGTGTACAGACTGCTTGCTGTGGTGAAATGTTTAAGGCCTGTCACTGTTGGAAAAAAAAACACAGACATGTTTTGTTTGAATGTTACTTTATGTATTTTATTGTAAAATAAAAACATTTTAAACTTTACATTTTGATCATTTAAAGCAAACACACTCAACAGCTTCAGAAATCTATCCACGCTGAATGGTCTAAAACGGGGGATGAAAAAACAGCCTTAGGGCCTGGTTCTGGCGTCATAGGCGTAAATGCTGCGGTATTTGGTATTTTTTTGTGTCAATTTATCTTGCCACGCACATTTTGATTAGGTATGACAGAAAGAAGCATATTAAGCATAGCCATAGTGTTACGATCCTGATACGGGACGAACCCAAGTGCAACGACCAGGAGGCAGATTCAAGAAAATGGTAATTTTATTAAGCGTTGGGGTAGTCCCAAAGCTGTACAGGAAAGGAAAACAGGTTAATTAATTAAACATAAGTAGAGTCCCTTACGGACTGCTCCAAGCCGGAGCTGGGCTTGAAAGTCAAGGTAGGTTCCAAGCCGGAACCAAACGGGTTCAGGACTGGGAGTCCAAGCCGGACTGGGTGCGGAAGTGCCCTACTGTTCCAAGCCGGAACTGGTTAGGGAAGGTGGAGTAGTGGCACCGGGTCTGGACTGGAACTGGACCGGGAGGTCCACTCAGGAAAACGGAAGGCGGCACGGAACTTGTTCCAAGCCGGAACTGGACTTGATCGGAGGTGTATTACACACCGGAACTGGACTGGAACTGGACTGGAACTGGACTGGAACTGGACCGGGAGGTCCACTCAGGAAAACGGAAGCCGGCACGGAACTTGTTCCAAGCCGGAACTGGACTTTACCAGAGGTGTACAACACACCGGAACTGGACTGGTACTGGACAGGAACTGGACTGGAACTGGACTGGAACTGGACCGGAGGGGTCCACTCAGGAAAACGGAAGCCGGCACGGAACTTGTTCCAAGCCGGAACTGGACTTTACCAGAGGTGTACAACACACCGGAACTGGACTGGTACTGGACTGGAACTGGACTGGAACAGGACTGGAACAGGACTGGAACTGGACCGGGAGGTCCACTCAGGGAAACGGAAGCCGGCACGGAATTATTCCAAGCCGGAACTGGACTTTAACGGAGGTGTACGAAACACCGGTACTGGACAAGACCTGGGCTGGAGCTGGACTGGAACCGGACTGGGTAGGTAGCTTGATGAATGGGGTAGAAAGCAGAGGTTAATGGCAGGGTACTGTGACAGGATTGTAGCTGAAGAAAGCTCCGCGGAGTTGGAAGGTGCGGCGTGGCTCGGGCAAATCTTGCTGAAGCCGGCTAACATTCAGGGATCCTGGTACCGTAACCGAAGTACAGGAGGTAGGTGACATAGGGAGGACAAGACACAGCTACAGGGAGGCTGGAACCGCGGCGTCTGGAGGTTGAAGGGAGACAGGTAAGTAGCATGCAACAGAGAATGTTTCGGAGGGATAGCTACCAAACTGCAAACCAGGTAAACAGGTAAAAGACAGCAAGCTGACGAATACTGGACCAGAAGCGTGACATGACATAAACACGGTTGGTTAGTTAACGAACTGGCGCCGACTAGCAGCTAGCCAGGGGTTTAAATGGTGCAGGAAATGAAGGAGAAAATGAGAAACAGGTGTGATGTTCAATCGGGAGTGATTGCCGAAGCACAGCAGAGAGGAATGTGAGTAACGAGAGGGGAGAGTGATAGGCGGAAGTTAAAGTGGATAATAAGCCGAAATGAACCCGAGGGAAACGCCCAGTCCGCAGCCAGGGGGAAAACACGGACAGGGGATCCAACATGACACGGAAGGAAACAAGGAAAACATGGAAAACGGACAGGAGGGGAACGGAACGTTACAGTACCCCCCCCTCAATGTACGCCACCTGGCGTACCCGGAGGCCTGGTCTTGTCAGGGAACGACCTCTCCTCAGGACCGTACCCCTCCCAGTCGACGAGGTATTGGAAACCCCGGCCCTTGCGGCGGATATCGATCACACGGTTCACCGTGTAGGCCGGGGCGTTGTCGATAACTCGGACGGGAGGTGGCGGGATGGTGGGGGTACTGAGGGGGCTGGAGGAGACAGGCTTGATTTGGGACACGTGAAAAACAGGGTAAACCTTGAGGGAGGCGGGGAGGGAAAGTTTAACTGAAACGGGGTTAATAAGACAAATGATAGGGAAGGGACCAATAAAGCGGGGCTGGAGTTTCCTGGATGAGGAGGGAAGGGAGATGTTAGCGGTGGAGAGCCAGACCTGCTGACCGGCCCTATACCGTGGGGCTGCGGTCCTGTGAAGGTCCGCCAGACGTTGGGAACGGGAATTGGAGCGAAGGAGTGCGGTGCGTGTGAGCCTCCATATGCGTCTACATTTAAGGAGATGGGCCTTAACTGAGGGGACAGCTATCTCGGCTTCCTGGGCCGACAGAAGAGGGGGTTGATAGCCTAAAGCACACTCAAACGGGGATAGGCCTGTAGAAGCACTCTTAAGGGAGTTGTGAGCGTACTCGACCCAGGGGAGAAAGCGGCTCCAAGAGGCGGGATTGCGCACTGTGACGCACCGCAGGGCGGCCCCCAGGTCCTGGTTAGCCCTCTCTGCCTGGCCGTTAGACTGGGGATGAAAACCCGAGGAAAGACTAGGTGAGGCACCCAGGGCTACACAGAACGCCCTCCAAACCCGGGAGGAGAACTGGGGCCCACGGTCTGACACGATGTCAGAGGGGATCCCGTGCAGCCTGACCACATGTAGCACCAAGAGCTCAGCGGTTTCAAGGGCGGACGGGAGTTTGGGGAGGGGAACAAAGTGAACCGCCTTGGAGAACCGGTCCACTATTGTCACAATCACGGTGTTACCTTCTGACAACGGCAGACCGGTGACAAAGTCCACACCAATGTGACTCCAAGGACGGCCAGGGACGGGGAGGGAAAGGAGAAGACCGGAGGGAGGCTGGTGGGATGCCTTGCTCCTGGCGCACACAGAGCAGGCCGGGACAAAGGCACGGGTATCCCCCTTAAGGGTAGGCCACCAGAAACTCCTCCTGACGAGGGCGATCGTTCTGGCAACACCTGGGTGACATGCCAGGCACGAGGCGTGAACCCATTCGAGGACCTGGGAGCGGACGGAATTGGGGACAAAAAGGCAGGAGTTAGGGTTATTGCGGGGATCCGGTTGGGAAGTCTGGGCGGCCTTCACAATACCCTCGATCTCCCAGGAGACCGCAGCCACCACACAGGAAGCCGGCAGAATGGGCTCCGGATCAGCAGGACTGGAGGGGAGGGAAAACATGCGGGACAAGGCATCTGCCTTAATATTGCGGGAACCGGGGCGGTAAGAAACAGAGAAATTAAACCGGGCAAAAAATAACGACCATCTAGCCTGACGAGCATTAAGCCTTTTGGCAGATTTTAAATAAATAAGGTTTTGATGGTCGGTAAAAACAAGAAAGGGATTACCTGCCCCCTCCAGCCAGTGGCGCCACTCCTCAAGAGCCAGTTTTATAGCCAGTAGTTCCCGATCCCCGACATCATAGTTCCTCTCGGTGGAGGACAGTCTCCGGGAGAAGAATGCGCAGGGATGGAGCTTGTTATCAGAGGCGGACCGTTGAGACAGAATGGCCCCCACGCCGGTGTCGGAGGCATCCACCTCAACGGTAAACTGACGAGAAGTGTCCGGGTGACGGAGGATAGGTGCTGAGGAAAAACGGACCTTGAGCAGTTCGAATGCTCGCTGGGCATCGGAATTCCAACAGTAAGGCAGGGCAACGGAAGTGAGTTTAGTAAGGGGAGCAGCAATGACACTGTAATTACGGATAAAGTGGCGATAGAAATTAGCAAACCCAAGGAACTGCTGAAGGTGCTTGCGAGAGGTGGGTTGGGGCCATTCTGTCACCGCCTTGATCTTAGCAGGGTCCGCCCGGATACTGCCCTCCTCGATGATGAAGCCGAGGAACGGGACAGTAGACACATGGAAGGAACATTTCTCCGCTTTAACAAAAAGTTGATTCTCCAGCAGCCGCTGGAGAACCTCCCGGACGTGGAGAACGTGTTCCTGAGGGGATTGAGAAAAAATCAAGATATCATCGATGTACACAAATACGCTCTTCCCCAGGAGATCACGCAGGACGTCGTTCACCATGCCTTGGAAGACTGCTGGGGCGTTAGTAAGGCCGAAGGGGACCACCAGGTATTCGTAGTGGCCCAACGGGGTATTGAAAGCAGTCTTCCATTCGTCCCCCTCCCGTATCCGCACCAAGTGATACGCATTACGGAGGTCGAGCTTGGTGAACGTAACCGCTGGCGAGAGGGGTTCAAAGGCGGTGTTAATGAGGGGAAGAGGGTATTTGTTACGGATGGTGACCTGGTTGAGTCCCCGGTAGTCGATGCAGGGTCGCAGAGAGCCATCCTTCTTCCCTACGAAGAAGAACCCTGCACCGACTGGGGATGAGGAGGGACGGATAATACCCGAAGCGAGGGAGTCGTGGATGTATTCCTCCATGGCTAGTTTCTCTGGTCCTGACAGACTGTAGAGGCGTCCAGATGGCAGTTTAGCTCCAGCCAGCAGGTCAATGGCGCAGTCGTACGGCCTGTGAGGAGGTAAGGACAGAGCACGTGACTTGGAGAACACCTGTGCGAGGTCGTGATACTCGCTAGGAACATTGGTTAAATCAGGTATAGGTTGCATAGAACAGGAATTACTGGACCCCGGAGGGGGCAGAGCAGAACGGAGACAGCTGGCTAGACAATGGGCACTCCACGCCAGGATGCGACCGGCTTTCCAGTCAATATGAGGGTTGTGGAGGCGGAGCCAGGTCTGACCTAAAACAAGAGCAGATTGTTTGGAGTTAATAAGTAACAGTTGAATGGACTCCCGATGATTGCCAGACAAAACAAGTTGGATAGGAACAGTGGAGTGGGTAACTAGCCCCAAACTCCGTCCAGAGCAAGAGCTGAAATGGGTGAGGTTAGACGTTCCGTGGGAATGCCGGCCCTCCTGGCGAAGGTGATATCCATGAAGTTGGCGTCAGCTCCGGAATCGATTAGAGCCGAGGAGGTCACGGTCTTGTCCCTCCAAAGGAGGGTAGCCTTGAACATAAGGCGATCCTGGGCTGCATGGTTGGGGATGATGGGGCTCGTCAGTACGCCCAGTTTTACTGGCGAGCCCATTCTTTTGGGCGGATGGGACAGGAGGCGATCTGATGGCCAGGCTTGCCGCAGTAAAAACAGGATCTGGTGCGCAGACGGCGTTGGCGCTCCTCGGGATTGACCGCAACTCTGCCCAGTTGCATGGGCTCCTCCTCGGAAACGCCCGTCGGCGCCCTAGATCCAGTGACGGAGGAGTGTGAACGAACGTTTTAAGCGACGGAGGGTGAATGACGCCCGGAGCTTCCTCCCCGCTCCCGGGCCCGGATGCGGAGACGATTATCAATGGCTATAGCGAGGCTGATGAGGCTATTGAGGGAGTTGGACTCTTCCCGAGTGGCAAGCTGGTCCTTGAGTTCCTCGCTGAGAGCTTGGCGGAAAGCCCCCTGGAGGGAGGTGTCATTCCATCCGGACTCCGCGGCGAGGGTACGAAACTGAATGGCCATTTCTGCGACGCTGCGGTTGCCTTGACGAACTTGAAGCAGACGTTGGGTAGCGTCTCGCCCACAGGTCGGGTGTTCAAACACACGCCGCATTTCTGCGGTAAAGGCTGCGAAGTTGCTGCATAACGGGGCCTGGCTGTCCCAGATGGATGTAGCCCACTCTAGGGCGCTCCCTCCCAAGCTGCTCATGATGAACGCGATCTTGCTGGAGTCAGAGGCGAAGGAGGAGGGCTGCATACGAAACACTATGTCACATTTAAGTAGAAATTCACGACATCTCCCCAACCCCCCGCGATATAACTCGGGGTGTTGAACTCGGGGCTCACGGCTAGAAGTGGGAGCCGGAGCCTCCGGAGGAGGTTCAGGAGCGGGAGGAGTTGGGTTGGCAGGAATCCGCGGTAGCGGTTGGTGGAGCGAAAGTTGGGCTACCTGCTCCGTGATGCCCCTAACTACTTCCAGAACGTCATCCAAACGACGGCCCTGTTGGTCGCTGACCGCAGTTTGGCAGGAGAAGGCGTGGCGAATCTGTTCCAGATCGGCTGGGTCCATGCTTTTGGGCCAGTTCGTTCTGTTACGATCCTGATACGGGACGAACCCAAGTGCAACGACCAGGAGGCAGATTCAAGAAAATGGTAATTTTATTAAGCGTTGGGGTAGTCCCAAAGCTGTACAGGAAAGGAAAACAGGTTAATTAATTAAACATAAGTAGAGTCCCTTACGGACTGCTCCAAGCCGGAGCTGGGCTTGAAAGTCAAGGTAGGTTCCAAGCCGGAACCAAACGGGTTCAGGACTGGGAGTCCAAGCCGGACTGGGTGCGGAAGTGCCCTACTGTTCCAAGCCGGAACTGGTTAGGGAAGGTGGAGTAGTGGCACCGGGTCTGGACTGGAACTGGACCGGGAGGTCCACTCAGGAAAACGGAAGGCGGCACGGAACTTGTTCCAAGCCGGAACTGGACTTGATCGGAGGTGTATTACACACCGGAACTGGACTGGAACTGGACTGGAACTGGACCGGGAGGTCCACTCAGGAAAACGGAAGCCGGCACGGAACTTGTTCCAAGCCGGAACTGGACTTTACCAGAGGTGTACAACACACCGGAACTGGACTGGTACTGGACAGGAACTGGACTGGAACTGGACTGGAACTGGACCGGAGGGATCCACTCAGGAAAACGGAAGCCGGCACGGAACTTGTTCCAAGCCGGAACTGGACTTTACCAGAGGTGTACAACACACCGGAACTGGACTGGTACTGGACTGGAACTGGACTGGAACTGGACTGGAACAGGACTGGAACAGGACTGGAACTGGACCGGGAGGTCCACTCACATAGCCTCTATAAATTCCCCCCAACCCCTGGGTCTTCTATCATCAGAAATCTTGTGAGGGGCTGTTATGTTCTTTATTAGATCCAACATATGCGAGCCACTTACAGCTGTGCCATTAAACACAAACTCCCCTTTATCGTTGCGACATTTCGTGAATGCTAAATTTTATCCAATACATAGGTGGCATTTTTCCGGCTTCTAGGTGGCACGCTTTTTTTACAGAATCTTCAACTCGGGCGGTGTCAGTCCTGACATTATCGCGGCCCTCAACAGGCAATGATAGGGTTAAATGTTGCATTTCGGCTTCACCTTGTTTAACCAACGCTGTGAAACGTTGTAGAGCAATCGTGTACAGTTTTGCCTTCTCATGAGGACCAACATCAGTCCTTGATAAGATGTTACGTATGGTTTGATCCAAATAATTTTCAACAGTTTGTCGGATTGGTTCCGGGGTAAAAGTAAGATTCTTTAATTTGTCCAGCTGGCTTTGAGGCATGAGAAACATTTTTTGGGCATGCTCCATGTTTTTTTTTAAACGCCGCTGCGACCCGCTATCAAACTGGTGAGAAACGGTATTGCGACACTCAGTAGAGGCAGAAGGAATCTGCCCCTTTGATTAATAATTTTTCTCTTCTTTCGAATAGAGGATCTTTTGTTAATCAACAGTTTAATTCCGACCTTTTGTTTTCTTATTTTTTTCAGTTGTGTATCTGTTAGGGGTATATTGCCGCGTAAAACGTTGAGAGCTAGTTCACAAATTGTGTTTATAAGTTCACCAGAAGCAGACTGTAATACGGTGCGTCTTTGCCGTGCATTACCTTCAAATAGGGCTTTTAGAAGCGTCCAGTTCCGTTTAATACGCGCAGACATATTACTTTTTCCTTAGCACATAAACTACCGGCCACTCTGGAGCGTACAAACCAGTTCTGATGCGGTATTCCTCAGGCATCTGCGCTTTTAAGTCCACTAATAGGTCATTTTCTGGTCGCATCATCGAAACATTCAAGGAAAAACTTTGAATGTCTGGGGTACATTTGCCGTGCCAAAACATTAAATTGCATTTTATCTCTTGGATTTTTGAACAGAACAATATAGTTTGCATTAAGATTTATTGTGCGGCTGTTTCGACCCTGGAAAAAAAGATTCTGAACAAGATATATGATGCTTAGGTTTCTATGGTGTGTATACTTGGTAAAAGCTCTCTCAATTTCAGAGCTCTGACTGGCAGCCTGTATAAGGTCATCAACAATTACCATAGTGGTTTTGTGCAAAGGTAGCAAAACTTCATTGGTCAAAGATTCAGGAAGACCTACAAAATATACATTCTTTATTTTACAAAGCACTTCATCATACATGGGTTGCCAGCACGAATAAAACCATACAATGTTCTGCGGTACTGTTGACAATACATGTTGTGCATTTTCGAGCAGTGTTTTCACAAAAACGCTTTTACCGCTGTTTGATGGACCTGAGATTATGCATGAAAAAGGATGTTGAAGGCGGTTATCAAAACCCTCAACCCCAAACACTTGTCTAGAATCCATATGGCAAGATTTTGAAATCAGGGAGCAGGACCCTTTTGTTGTAAACTACTCTGAATCTTTTAGAAACTATGCGGTTGCTGAGAGAGTTATTCCTCACAATTTGTTGTGTGTTGGTTGTAATTTCACAAGCTGGGGCCTGGATTCTGTACATAGTGTTGTACCAATTCTGTGAGGGATGAAAGATTGACAACTTGCGTGTTAGTATGATGCAGGGTTATACCTTTCACTTTCATGCATGTTTTACCTAACCGTGTTTTATAACCGTACGTCTTGGGCCCTCCTGATACAAATTCAACAATGTGGTCACCGGGGTCTAGCTCACTAGTCAATTCTCCCAAAACAATCACCTAGAGAAGGCATCCAGTCACCCGGTCGGCTCACAAAGATTACAGAATCTGTGTCGTGGTACAGAACCCTGTCAGACATTTTATCCATGACATCATAAAGCTTGAGCCGAGCATAAGTGGTGGTGAAGGCCGCGATGAACACATTGCTGTATCTGGGGACTTTTGGAAAACACTTTTTCCACTGTACCAGAGCTACTGCTTCTGTAAGAAATGAAAAGTGTGAGATGTCATACTCGTCTGAAAACATGAATTGCAGAAACTGTTCAGGATCACGGATCAAGGTTGTGTTTGCCTGGTTGCTTCTCTGACCAAATTTGCCCTAAAGACTATTTAAAAACAGTTTGGAAATTTGTCTCTTGGCTTTGTTTACTGAAATATTGTTTGGGTCTAATCGAACACCCTCCTTCTCCCAATAACTCTGCACATAGGCAGCCTTGTCAGAATCATGAGAAACCAAAGAGGGGTATCCTGACGCTTCTTGTTTGCCCTTTAAATGCATCTTAATATAGTCACTGAAAAGTGAATCGGACCTATGTTGGAAATGCCAAATTTCAAAGATTTTGTTGATGATGTAACCTTTTTCAATCGCTTTAATCATTTCAACGGTACACCATACACCTGTGAGAGAACGCAACTAATCAGAATGTTCACACTCACCTTGATGCTCAGATTCTGTGCAGGACCGGCAAAGTGGAAACATTAATTTACCAGAGACTCTGTACGGTAACACAGGTATTGTACGTTTTCTTGGGGTATATACCCTGGCTTTGACCAGACAGAAATAGTTTTCGATCAGTTCAAAGTCACGGAAGATGATGATGGGGTGATTTGTTGGGTAAACTTTAGTTTTGTTCACGAACGGGTATAGACTGGTGAAATCAAAATAGTGTATTTGCTCACCTTCTTGAGCCTTGTAGTAAAGTTGCAAGGCATTAGTTCAACCGCCAAACAGAGCATCCCGAGGTTCCAGACATTCCGGGTAGTCGCAGGAACTCCTGAACCTCGGGACTCTCCCGTTTAAGTCTTACCCATTCATGCTCCCACATAACTACAACATTCAGGTTGTATACGCAACACAGAGTGTCAATTTTCTCTTGAAATTTGTGATATATTGAACCAAAATCTGTTTTTGTGAGAGGGTTAATTGCGCTTAAATTAAAACATTGAGGGCAAGCATGAAAAAAACACCCCGCAAATTCAAAAGCTGTCCGAATGCCGTCCACCTCTGAATACCCATCTAGATAATAGTTACCCATCTTAACCTCCCCCCGGTTCAAGGCATGCTGAATGAAAACCTTTTCCCGATGACTCACATATTCTAACCATTGAATGGCGGCTATGGAAAATGATTTCTGCTGTTGCGCGTAATTATCAGGCGATGTGACTGCGATGGTGTTTTTGGACAAAATGTTTGTGCAGTATTGTTTCATGCACACCGAGGCTATTGTAATGCACTGGAACGGGTCTAAACCTGTGCTCCCAAGCACCTCTGTCCTAAACCGCAAACAAGCTTCCCGCAAAATAACAACGTCATTCTGACAGTACTTTGACATTTTTTTTCGAAAGTCAAACACACCCCCAGACACATTATTATACCAGGACATAAAGTTGTACCAATTCTGTGAGGGATGAAAGATTGACAACTTGCGTGTTAGTATGATGCAGGGTTATACCTTTCACTTTCATGCATGTTTTACCTAACCGTGTTTTATAACCGTACGTCTTGGGCCCTCCTGATACAAATTCAACAATGTGGTCACCGGGGTCTAGCTCACTAGTCAATTCTCCCAAAACAATCACCTAGAGAAGGCATCCAGTCACCCGGTCGGCTCACAAAGATTACAGAATCTGTGTCGTGGTACAGAACCCTGTCAGACATTTTATCCATGACATCATAAAGCTTGAGCCGGGCATAAGTGGTGGTGAAGGCCGCGCTGAACACATTGCTGTATCTGGGGACTTTTGGAAAACACTTTTTCCACTGTACCAGAGCTACTGCTTCTGTAAGAAATGAAAAGTGTGAGATGTCATACTCGTCTGAAAACATGAATTGCAGAAACTGTTCAGGATCACGGATCAAGGTTGTGTTTGCCTGGTTGCTTCTCTGACCAAATTTGCCCTAAAGACTATTTAAAAACAGTTTGGAAATTTGTCTCTTGGCTTTGTTTACTGAAATATTGTTTGGGTCTAATCGAACACCCTCCTTCTCCCAATAACTCTGCACATAGGCAGCCTTGTCAGAATCATGAGAAACCAAAGAGGGGTATCCTGACGCTTCTTGTTTGCCCTTTAAATGCATCTTAATATAGTCACTGAAAAGTGAATCGGACCTATGTTGGAAATGCCAAATTTCAAAGATTTTGTTGATGATGTAACCTTTTTCAATCGCTTTAATCATTTCAACGGTACACCATACACCTGTGAGAGAACGCAACTAATCAGAATGTTCACACTCACCTTGATGCTCAGATTCTGTGCAGGACCGGCAAAGTGGAAACATTAATTTACCAACGTGGTCTCACGCGGACTCGTCACATAGCGACGCTTCTGCCCAAGCGTCGCTATGTGACGCCAAAGGTAGCCTTTTGCGTCGTATATAGACGCAGCCTTTTGCGTCGTATATTGACGGTTGTGGCCACATAATTTGTCTTTGGTTGTGGCACTTCAATATTATGCTTTTTTATTTTTATTTTTTCTTCATCTGGTAGAGAGTTACGTGAACTCTTGTGGTCGGGCTCGCCCACTATCTTAACAGTTCGGGCATGAGCCCGAGTTACATGAACTCCTGTGAGGTTATGTTTAGGGGTTGGGGGTGGGGTACGGGAATCACGAACTCAGAAAGATCTCCGCGGACACGGCGAAGACTGAGCGGGCATGCTCGCAGTCGGTTATCATGAGCAAAGCCTTCGCCATAGTAGGATTCGTAAATTCGAGACGAGTGCGTCAAATAATGACGCAAAAGGCCTCCTTCTGCGTCTAAAGGATGACGCCGTAGGAGCTGCCCAAGCGTCGCTATGTGACGACTTGGGAGTGAGACCAGGCTGAATTTACCAGAGACTCTGTACGGTAACACAGGTATTGTACGTTTTCTTGGGGTATATACCCTGGCTTTGACCAGACAGAAATAGTTTTCGATCAGTTCAAAGTCACGGAAGATGATGATGGGGTGATTTGTTGGGTAAACTTTAGTTTTGTTCACGAACGGGTATAGACTGGTGAAATCAAAATAGTGTATTTGCTCACCTTCTTGAGCCTTGTAGTAAAGTTGCAAGGCATTAGTTCAACCGCCAAACAGAGCATCCCGAGGTTCCAGACATTCCGGGTAGTCGCAGGAACTCCTGAACCTCGGGACTCTCCCGTTTAAGTCTTACCCATTCATGCTCCCACATAACTACAACATTCAGGTTGTATACGCAACACAGAGTGTCAATTTTCTCTTGAAATTTGTGATATATTGAACCAAAATCTGTTTTTGTGAGAGGGTTAATTGCGCTTAAATTAAAACATTGAGGGCAAGCATGAAAAAAACACCCCGCAAATTCAAAAGCTGTCCGAATGCCGTCCACCTCTGAATACCCATCTAGATAATAGTTACCCATCTTAACCTCCCCCCGGTTCAAGGCATGCTGAATGAAAACCTTTTCCCGATGACTCACATATTCTAACCATTGAATGGCGGCTATGGAAAATGATTTCTGCTGTTGCGCGTAATTATCAGGCGATGTGACTGCGATGGTGTTTTTGGACAAAATGTTTGTGCAGTATTGTTTCATGCACACCGAGGCTATTGTAATGCACTGGAACGGGTCTAAACCTGTGCTCCCAAGCACCTCTGTCCTAAACCGCAAACAAGCTTCCCGCAAAATAACAACGTCATTCTGACAGTACTTTGACATTTTTTTTCGAAAGTCAAACACACCCCCAGACACATTATTATACCAGGACATAAAGTTGTACCAATTCTGTGAGGGATGAAAGATTGACAACTTGCGTGTTAGTATGATGCAGGGTTATACCTTTCACTTTCATGCATGTTTTACCTAACCGTGTTTTATAACCGTACGTCTTGGGCCCTCCTGATACAAATTCAACAATGTGGTCACCGGGGTCTAGCTCACTAGTCAATTCTCCCAAAACAATCACCTAGAGAAGGCATCCAGTCACCCGGTCGGCTCACAAAGATTACAGAATCTGTGTCGTAGTACAGAACCCTGTCAGACATTTTATCCATGACATCATAAAGCTTGAGCCGGGCATAAGTGGTGGTGAAGGCCGCGCTGAACACATTGCTGTATCTGGGGACTTTTGGAAAACACTTTTTCCACTGTACCAGAGCTACTGCTTCTGTAAGAAATGAAAAGTGTGAGATGTCATACTCGTCTGAAAACATGAATTGCAGAAACTGTTCAGGATCACGGATCAAGGTTGTGTTTGCCTGGTTGCTTCTCTGACCAAATTTGCCCTAAAGACTATTTAAAAACAGTTTGGAAATTTGTCTCTTGGCTTTGTTTACTGAAATATTGTTTGGGTCTAATCGAACACCCTCCTTCTCCCAATAACTCTGCACATAGGCAGCCTTGTCAGAATCATGAGAAACCAAAGAGGGGTATCCTGACGCTTCTTGTTTGCCCTTTAAATGCATCTTAATATAGTCACTGAAAAGTGAATCGGACCTATGTTGGAAATGCCAAATTTCAAAGATTTTGTTGATGATGTAACCTTTTTCAATCGCTTTAATCATTTCAACGGTACACCATACACCTGTGAGAGAACGCAACTAATCAGAATGTTCACACTCACCTTGATGCTCAGATTCTGTGCAGGACCGGCAAAGTGGAAACATTAATTTACCAACGTGGTCTCACGCGGACTCGTCACATAGCGACGCTTCTGCCCAAGCGTCGCTATGTGACGCCAAAGGTAGCCTTTTGCGTCGTATATAGACGCAGCCTTTTGCGTCGTATATTGACGGTTGTGGCCACATAATTTGTCTTTGGTTGTGGCACTTCAATATTATGCTTTTTTATTTTTATTTTTTCTTCATCTGGTAGAGAGTTACGTGAACTCTTGTGGTCGGGCTCGCCCACTATCTTAACAGTTCGGGCATGAGCCCGAGTTACATGAACTCCTGTGAGGTTATGTTTAGGGGTTGGGGGTGGGGTACGGGAATCACGAACTCAGAAAGATCTCCGCGGACACGGCGAAGACTGAGCGGGCATGCTCGCAGTCGGTTATCATGAGCAAAGCCTTCGCCATAGTAGGATTCGTAAATTCGAGACGAGTGCGTCAAATAATGACGCAAAAGGCCTCCTTCTGCGTCTAAAGGATGACGCCGTAGGAGCTGCCCAAGCGTCGCTATGTGACGACTTGGGAGTGAGACCAGGCTGAATTTACCAGAGACTCTGTACGGTAACACAGGTATTGTACGTTTTCTTGGGGTATATACCCTGGCTTTGACCAGACAGAAATAGTTTTCGATCAGTTCAAAGTCACGGAAGATGATGATGGGGTGATTTGTTGGGTAAACTTTAGTTTTGTTCACGAACGGGTATAGACTGGTGAAATCAAAATAGTGTATTTGCTCACCTTCTTGAGCCTTGTAGTAAAGTTGCAAGGCATTAGTTCAACCGCCAAACAGAGCATCCCGAGGTTCCAGACATTCCGGGTAGTCGCAGGAACTCCTGAACCTCGGGACTCTCCCGTTTAAGTCTTACCCATTCATGCTCCCACATAACTACAACATTCAGGTTGTATACGCAACACAGAGTGTCAATTTTCTCTTGAAATTTGTGATATATTGAACCAAAATCTGTTTTTGTGAGAGGGTTAATTGCGCTTAAATTAAAACATTGAGGGCAAGCATGAAAAAAACACCCCGCAAATTCAAAAGCTGTCCGAATGCCGTCCACCTCTGAATACCCATCTAGATAATAGTTACCCATCTTAACCTCCCCCCGGTTCAAGGCATGCTGAATGAAAACCTTTTCCCGATGACTCACATATTCTAACCATTGAATGGCGGCTATGGAAAATGATTTCTGCTGTTGCGCGTAATTATCAGGCGATGTGACTGCGATGGTGTTTTTGGACAAAATGTTTGTGCAGTATTGTTTCATGCACACCGAGGCTATTGTAATGCACTGGAACGGGTCTAAACCTGTGCTCCCAAGCACCTCTGTCCTAAACCGCAAACAAGCTTCCCGCAAAATAACAACGTCATTCTGACAGTACTTTGACATTTTTTTTCGAAAGTCAAACACACCCCCAGACACATTATTATACCAGGACATAAAGTTGTACCAATTCTGTGAGGGATGAAAGATTGACAACTTGCGTGTTAGTATGATGCAGGGTTATACCTTTCACTTTCATGCATGTTTTACCTAACCGTGTTTTATAACCGTACGTCTTGGGCCCTCCTGATACAAATTCAACAATGTGGTCACCGGGGTCTAGCTCACTAGTCAATTCTCCCAAAACAATCACCTAGAGAAGGCATCCAGTCACCCGGTCGGCTCACAAAGATTACAGAATCTGTGTCGTAGTACAGAACCCTGTCAGACATTTTATCCATGACATCATAAAGCTTGAGCCGGGCATAAGTGGTGGTGAAGGCCGCGCTGAACACATTGCTGTATCTGGGGACTTTTGGAAAACACTTTTTCCACTGTACCAGAGCTACTGCTTCTGTAAGAAATGAAAAGTGTGAGATGTCATACTCGTCTGAAAACATGAATTGCAGAAACTGTTCAGGATCACGGATCAAGGTTGTGTTTGCCTGGTTGCTTCTCTGACCAAATTTGCCCTAAAGACTATTTAAAAACAGTTTGGAAATTTGTCTCTTGGCTTTGTTTACTGAAATATTGTTTGGGTCTAATCGAACACCCTCCTTCTCCCAATAACTCTGCACATAGGCAGCCTTGTCAGAATCATGAGAAACCAAAGAGGGGTATCCTGACGCTTCTTGTTTGCCCTTTAAATGCATCTTAATATAGTCACTGAAAAGTGAATCGGACCTATGTTGGAAATGCCAAATTTCAAAGATTTTGTTGATGATGTAACCTTTTTCAATCGCTTTAATCATTTCAACGGTACACCATACACCTGTGAGAGAACGCAACTAATCAGAATGTTCACACTCACCTTGATGCTCAGATTCTGTGCAGGACCGGCAAAGTGGAAACATTAATTTACCAACGTGGTCTCACGCGGACTCGTCACATAGCGACGCTTCTGCCCAAGCGTCGCTATGTGACGCCAAAGGTAGCCTTTTGCGTCGTATATTGACGGTTGTGGCCACATAATTTGTCTTTGGTTGTGGCACTTCAATATTATGCTTTTTTATTTTTATTTTTTCTTCATCTGGTAGAGAGTTACGTGAACTCTTGTGGTCGGGCTCGCCCACTATCTTAACAGTTCGGGCATGAGCCCGAGTTACATGAACTCCTGTGAGGTTATGTTTAGGGGTTGGGGGTGGGGTACGGGAATCACGAACTCAGAAAGATCTCCGCGGACACGGCGAAGACTGAGCGGGCATGCTCGCAGTCGGTTATCATGAGCAAAGCCTTCGCCATAGTAGGATTCGTAAATTCGAGACGAGTGCGTCAAATAATGACGCAAAAGGCCTCCTTCTGCGTCTAAAGGATGACGCCGTAGGAGCTGCCCAAGCGTCGCTATGTGACGACTTGGGAGTGAGACCAGGCTGAATTTACCAGAGACTCTGTACGGTAACACAGGTATTGTACGTTTTCTTGGGGTATATACCCTGGCTTTGACCAGACAGAAATAGTTTTCGATCAGTTCAAAGTCACGGAAGATGATGATGGGGTGATTTGTTGGGTAAACTTTAGTTTTGTTCACGAACGGGTATAGACTGGTGAAATCAAAATAGTGTATTTGCTCACCTTCTTGAGCCTTGTAGTAAAGTTGCAAGGCATTAGTTCAACCGCCAAACAGAGCATCCCGAGGTTCCAGACATTCCGGGTAGTCGCAGGAACTCCTGAACCTCGGGACTCTCCCGTTTAAGTCTTACCCATTCATGCTCCCACATAACTACAACATTCAGGTTGTATACGCAACACAGAGTGTCAATTTTCTCTTGAAATTTGTGATATATTGAACCAAAATCTGTTTTTGTGAGAGGGTTAATTGCGCTTAAATTAAAACATTGAGGGCAAGCATGAAAAAAACACCCCGCAAATTCAAAAGCTGTCCGAATGCCGTCCACCTCTGAATACCCATCTAGATAATAGTTACCCATCTTAACCTCCCCCCCGGTTCAAGGCATGCTGAATGAAAACCTTTTCCCGATGACTCACATATTCTAACCATTGAATGGCGGCTATGGAAAATGATTTCTGCTGTTGCGCGTAATTATCAGGCGATGTGACTGCGATGGTGTTTTTGGACAAAATGTTTGTGCAGTATTGTTTCATGCACACCGAGGCTATTGTAATGCACTGGAACGGGTCTAAACCTGTGCTCCCAAGCACCTCTGTCCTAAACCGCAAACAAGCTTCCCGCAAAATAACAACGTCATTCTGACAGTACTTTGACATTTTTTTTCGAAAGTCAAACACACCCCCAGACACATTATTATACCAGGACATAAAGTCCTCCCTCTCCTTTTCCATCATTGTATCAAAACCATAGTACAAGGGAGGCGGGTATGGACCGATGTAATTCTGGTTCTCAATTTTATTCCAGAAATGGGGAAAATGCCCTTTTTTTGCATTGTCAAAACCTAGAGCGCCAGGCATGGCACTCAGCTTCAGAGTCAGGAAACAGAGTGAATCAATATACCTCTGTTCAAAAGCCTCATCTGTAATGCACATGAGATTGCTGCCTTACGCTATGATGTTTGGCGTCACACCTTGCTTAACCAAATACTGCATCAGCAGGTAACCATCGTAACCCTTCGAATTATGTGCAATGAATGTATAGTCCTTGTACTTTGGGGTTCGATACCTTTTAAAAAAAGCCTGTACGCAATCATCACCCTCTGCAGTCCAACACTCGCCATTAAAATCCATGCAACATATGAAATGGTCCTGCCGACACTCAAAATCATAAAAAACATAACGTACGTTGGGGTGTTCAGTTTTCACAGGTTGTATGTAACACACATGCTCGACTTCAGGGGTCAATACAGCCTTACAGGCTTTGCAGAGCTTTAGACAACATTTGTGTGTTTTGTGTTGCTACTTACGACATATGTTCGCGCACATTTGTCACAGAACTTGCTAGTATCACACGAACTGAGCATTTTACCGCTAGACTCCTGCCGTTTCAAAACTTTATGCTCGTTATAGCAAAACCTAGACCGACAGATTTGCTTACAATCGTTACACCTTATTGTTGTTGATGAACGATGTGTAAAACATTCTGCGCAAAAACAGACGTTACAATAATGTAAGCAGGAGTGGCTTTGTTTCGAGGTGTACGGCATGTAACAAAATGTACAAATATATTGACTGCCTAAGAAACCTGTCAATGATTTGATACCGTAATAGTGTCCCATCGAGGTACAAAAAAAAAAGTTTTTGAGTGTGGTGTGTTGCTCATTTGAAACTTTAAGACGCCGTAATTTGAACTGTGTGCCCATACAACTATCTTGATGTTTAAGAACCTCTCAAACATTTGAATGTCCGAAAAACTAACCTTATCCTGAACACCCAAACCTACGGAACATTGTAAATGTTCAGCCTCTCTTTCAGCGTCACACGTTGTGAATGTCGGATTTAAAAGATGTGTCAAACATGTTGCGAAACAGAGATTATTATCGGTGTTGTAGCTAACTATTAAATGTCTTCGCGTTTTGCGAATGGTTTCGCTATTGAGACATGTTGATAATTTTCGCCGGTCTCCACCGGTATTAGGGTTCTGAATAACGTGTGCCACATGCATCAGAGTTTCATCCACCAGGATATCAAAATTGCTTTGAACCAACTCTTCAATCATACTCAAAAAAACGTCCAAATCTATTTCATCACCGTTTAGCTGTACAGTTACACCCTGAAACAGAGAATCAACCCTTAATTCTAACTGTACGGCATTGCTGGGGTTCGGCAGCTCACAAATTTTAGCCAGTATATGTTCTAAAGTGTTTAATATGTACACATAAAAAGTTATCAACATTGTACAAAGATTAAAAAGTTAAAACGGAGCCGAATTTCTGTACTGTTGAATGCTGGCCTACGTATCACCTGAAGGTCTGCGTTATTAATCACACCACCACCATTTTGGTTGACTTCTGGAAGTCCATGCAGGCTATTATCGACAGTGCTTTGGGACATCTCTAGCTCTGTAAGACCATGCGTGTTATTTTCTGCGGTGTTTGGGTTCATATCTGTTTCAACGCGACACGCGAGTTCACAGTTTACAGAGTCCAGCGCTCTTAATAAACCCGCAAAAACATCATGCTCTATAGCTTCATTACTTGGTTCATGCGTGTTAATAGAGGCTTGATTAACATCATCAACAAGAGCTAAGAGATGCGGGTTAACATTTTCATGCAGTAAATCTAATTGGTTAGTGTCATGGTTTTCAGCATTTTCTGTGGCCCCCTGAACACAAACACGTACAAGGTTTTTTAGGAGCCATTTTTACTTTAATAGGCTTTCAAAAATGTTTACAAGCTTATTCAAAATACTTAATCGGATCCTTTCGTTGTTTTGACAAACCGAGACAGTCGCAGTTCTCCTCTGTTTGGACGGCTGCTGTTGATGTCTTTGGGACTGATTGTTCCTGTTCTGGGCTCATGCGTTTGTTAGGCTGGCTTTCGTTAGATGTATTTAAAATATCCTGGTCAATCACCGCACCCAATAATTCGTCATCCGTTATTTCACCGTCTGTAAGGAAAAAATTTAATTAAAAATTAAAAAATTCCAATTAAAAATTAAAAATTAAAAAATTCGAATTAAAAATTAAAAATTAAAAAATTCGAATTAAAAATTAAAAAATTCCAATTAAAAATTAAAAATTAAAAAATTCTAATTAAAAATTAAAAAATTCAGAAATTCTAAATTCTAATTTAAAATAAAAAATCTAATTACAAAATTTAAAAAAGACTTAAATAAGCAAACATTTATTTTAAAACACACACGCACGCACGTGCGCGCGCACGCACACACACACACAAACATTTTGTTTAGGAGAAAACTTAAATCTCACCGCTTTTTCTCTTCTGTCCTTTAGGCCTGCAAGGTGATGCCTCTGTAACCGTCTCTAGGGGGTTTTCAGGGCCTTTTTAACAATAAAAATAAAATTAAATCAGAAAAAATAAAACACATAGCAATGTTTAATATTCATAAACAGATATTGAACAAAGTACTTAAACGTTTCATACTCTGAATATAACTGTAGCGAAGATCATCTTCTGAAGCTAAAACCTGGGCATATACAAGTTGCATAGGCCTCGTGTACACAGTATCTAAAAACAATTAAACATTCACCAAATATCAGAAAAATAAAACACATAAACAGATGTTGAGCAAAGTATTTAAAAGTTTCATACATTGAATATAACTGTAGCAAAAAGCGTTTGTTGAAGCTAAGCCCTGGGCCTATACACATGGCGTAGGCCACATGTAGCCTACCCAGTATCTAAAAACAATTAAACATTCACCAAAAATCTGAAAAATAAAACACATAGCAATGTTCAATAGTCATAAACAGATGTTGAGCAAAGTATTTAAAAGTTTCATACATTGAATATAACTGTAGCTGTTTGCTAAAACTAAGCCCTGGGCCTATAAACATTGCGTAGACCACTTGTAGCCTACCCAGTATCTAAAAACAATTAAACATTCACCAATTTTATATATATATATATATATATATATATATATATATAATATATATATAAAGCATCTTTAAAGTACATTTAAAAAAATTGTAAAAACATCTTACTCTGTCTAACGGTAATGTCGTCACTTAAGGCCTCTGGTAGAGCTTCAATACACTCCTGGAACCCTGCCACGTGTTCCCTGTCGCTATTCAATATTTCATCCAAGTCTGTAATACATTTACATTAACAACCATTAATTTAAGAAATAGAACATTCACCATGTTTAATTAACAACTTGTAAGTTCCATACTTTTGCAATAATGAAAATAGTAACACATACCTTGTGTTGAAAAATCTACAGACATCGCTTGCAAATGGTTGCCTCCTTCTTCTTCTTCTGAGCGTCAAGAGTGCATGAATCAGACCCATTCAACTACTGTAAAAAATGTTGTAAAACCCTCTGTTTTATAGTTTAACAGGGTGGGGGGGGGGGGGGGGTCGTAACTAGAAAAAAAACTCCACACCTCCCCACACCCCCACCCCTGTGAATTGTAGCCCACGCAGTTCTCCGAAATTTAAATGTATGTTTTTAAAAGAGTTACGTTTAAACAATATAGGTTATATATGACGGTTCAATCTTGTTTAAAATGAATAAACCCATCTTTTTACAAGCCCATCGATACTAAACAGTAGCTAGGTACGTCTAGCAAATAGCCTATATTTTAACTTTGTTTTTAAAAACTAGCTAGCCTTTTAGACCTGCTTCAGCATATATCCAGCTGTATAATTGGATAATATATGTAAAAGAAATGTAAAAAAAAAAAAAGTTGTAAGTCGCTCTGGATAAGAGCGTCTGCTAAATGCCTGTAATGTAAATGTAATGTAATGTAATGTATTTTCAACATGCATTAATCTATACGTTTTCATTCAAAATATGTTTGAATCAGCCACCATGTAACAGATGGCCTAGTCACTCAAACGGTGTTTCCTGCTGTGATTCTACGCATGCGCAGTTCTCCGAAAAAATTTGTACTTTTTTAAAGGAGTTACGGTTAAACAATATAGGTGATATATGACGACTCAATCCTGTTTAAATTGAATAACCCATCTTTTTACAAGCCCATCGATACTAAACAGTCATATTGGCGCTAAGTATTGCCATATTACATAACCTTGTACAAATACCAAAAGTTTTGTTTCATGATTCTGCCCAGTGAACAACATTATAGGGCATATAGACGGTTAGGGTAGATAGCCACCTTTTCAATGGGGTTCGGGGCATTTTGCGGCCTGTTGAATTATTTCTAGTCTATGCACTTCATTCTTTCTTTGATTCTAAAGTTAGTGGAGGTCCCGCCAATCCCCCACGGCTGTCCGTGTCACTCAAAGTTTTCTCTAACGTCGCGCTATCGCACGCACGCAACCCCCGCACGCACCCCCCAGCAGCTGTTGTTAGATTTCAAAACCCATTTTGTCACAAACTTTCCAGCCCTATCCAGCTCATTGTATTGTGTAAACGTCTGTCAATTTCATATGTGTCCCCCGTCAGTAACTTATGACTGCCAATCGCAGTCATAAGCGAAACAAAATTTGCCAATCAAGGGCCCTCACCCGGGCTGGTGCTCGGCTGCAGTCGGGGAGGAGAGCCGGTGGTGCTTACTCCGCTGGCCTCCAACCCAGAATACTGCAGCTGAACACCGAAGGACTCACCTCCAATAAGATCAGCGTCATCGAGCAGCTGGCCTATACCACCAAGGCCCTCGTCATCCTCCTCCAGGAGACCCATTGCGTTTCAGCAGACAAGCTAGTATTACCAAATTTCACACTAGCTGGGTCTATCCTAAGCAGGAAACACGGCCTTGCCACGTTTGTCCATGAAAGGCTGAGCTGGACTCTCGCCGACCAATCTCCGGCTGACTCGGAGATTGAGTGGTTGTGCGTGGACGTTGCCGGTTTTAAAATCGTAAACGTCTACAAGCCTCCCCCCTCGCGATTCACGCCAGTGTCTGTCCCGGTGTTTCCCCACCCCTGTCTCTATGCTGGCGACTTTAACTGTCAGCATGAAGACTGGGGGTATAATACCAACACACTCAACGGAGAGAACCTGGCTGCTTGGGCAGCTAACAACTGCCTGGCCCTGTTATATGATCCAAAGGGTGCAGCCAGTTTTCTCTCCGGTCGCTGGAACACTGGGACGAATCCTGACGTGGCATTTGCGAGTGTCGGTGCAGACAACCGGCTCCCGGACAGACGTGTGCTCGGAAAGTTCCCGCGGTCCCAACATCGACCATCGCTGATAACCGTGCCTAAACTCGTGGACTCTATCCCGAGTGAGCCGGTGAAGCGATGGAATTTCCGTAAGGCCAATTGGAAACGCTTCCGCCTCCTCACTAACAAATCCACGTGGCGTCTCCCATCGCCTAATACCAACAACGTGGATGAGGCATACCGGGACTTCTGCGGCATGTTAGTGAAAGCGGCCAAGAAATCCATCCCACGCGGACGTCGCAATAGCTACAAACCGTGCTGGGATGCGGAGTGCGAGAACCTCTACCACGTTTTCCTTCGAGCTCCTGCCGGAACCGAGTCAAACAGGGCTGCTACAGCCCTGTTGTCAAGACTCGGCCGGAGGAGACAAGAGCACTGGGAGGAGGCTGTCAATTCCATCGACTTCTCGCACTCCAGCCGCAAGGCATGGAGTATCCTGAACAACCTCACTGGCAGGTCAAGACACTCCCCTCGTCACTGCCCCATTTCTGCAAATAAAATCGCATCACAATTTGTGAAAAATGGGGTATACGAGGGTAAAGACCGCGAGTCATCACGACTCGTGGCAAAAGAAGTGTCTGACCTCTGGAGGGCCCCAACATCTAGCAGCGATAACATCTCCGGTGAATTTACACCGGAGGAGTTCGCTGCCGCCCTCCAGCACCTAAAGCCAGGAAAAGCTCCGGGCCCTGATTCCATCTGCCTGGAGCTTATACTCCATGCCGCACCTGCCCTGAAGTCCTGGTTAAGAGCTTTCCTCTCTTCCTGCTTGCGCCAACTCAAGATCCCCAAAATCTGGAGAAGAGCCCTAGTTGTCGCGATCCCTAAACCGAATAAGCCTGAAGGGGATCCTAAGAGCTACCGTCCCATCTCCTTGCTCTGCATCCCCTTCAAGATCCTCGAGCGTCTTATCTACGCCCCCCTCCTCTATAATATCTACACCTATGACTTGCCTGATACAGTCTCGCGGAAGTATGCCTATGCGGATGACCTCGCGTTGGTGTACTCCGCTGGAGACTGGCAGTCATTGGAGGGGACTTTGAGCCAGGACATGCAGACACTAGTGGCATACCTCCGGAAATGGAGGTTGAAGCTCAGCGAGGCAAAGACGGTGTCGGCGGCCTTCCATCTTAACAACAGGGAGGCTAAACGTGAGCTCCGAATATATATTGGCGGAACACCCCTGCCATGCTGCGCTGAGCCAATTTACCTCGGCGTGATATTGGACAGGTCGCTCACGTTTCGCCGACACCTTGAGTCACTGCGCAAGAAGTTAACATCTCGTGTGGCATTGATGAGGCGACTTGTCGGGTCAGGCTGGGGCGCTGACGCAAGAACATTGCGTACGGCAGCCCTGGCCCTTGTTTACTCGACTAGTGAGTACTGCGCACCGGTATGGTGTCGCAGCGCCCACACCCGCCTCATCGACACGCCCATTAACGAAGTCTTGCGCATCGTGACAGGATGCCTGCGTCCCACTCCCGTGGACAATCTTTCCATTCTTGCAGGCATCCAGCCCGCTGGGCTTCACCGCGTGGGAGCCACAGCACGTCTCGCGTGCCGGGCCGTGGAGCCAAACCATCTGCTCCACGAAAGGCTCGCTGTAATTGCTGAGCCTCCCCGGCGCCTTAAGTCGAGACACCCATTTGTGCCTGCCGCACAGGAATTCCTGCAGCAATGCAGTGATCTTAACATCAGTGCGGCACGGTGGGCGGATTACATCTGGAGCACGGAGTGGGAGGAGAACACCTCTAGACTCCGTGACTTCATCCCAGACGTCGGTTTTCCCCCTATTGGGGTGGACCTGCCTAGACTGGCATGGGTGAGGCTTAACCGCCTCCGGACCGGCGTTGGGTGCTTCCGCTCATCGATGCACAGATGGGGCTTGGCTTCTTGCGCAGCCTGCGAGTGTGGCGCGGAGGAACAAACCGCAGACCATGTCATCCTGGACTGCCCGATTTATCGGGCACCCAATGGGATGCATGGTCTGTCGGTTCTGGATGATGACACGGTGACGTGGCTACTGGAGGTGTGCCCCGAAATATAGTCCGGGTGAACCCCCCCCGGGCTCGGGGTGGTAAAAGGATAGCCCCTCGGCCCCGAGCCTGGGGATGTGGAACAATGAAGATCCTACCCAAACGCAGAAGAAGAATTTCATATGGTACAGGTCCCCCTCTCCCCAGCTGTTGTTAACCCTCAAACCCGGTTTTGTCACAAACTTTCCAGCCCTATCCAGCTCATTGGACCGTGTAAATGTCCGTCAATTTCATAGGGGACAGGAAGCAGATACTATAGGGGCGTATACCCTTTTAGGTATACTCCCTACGAAAAGCTAATGGCTCCATTTGCAATGTCGATGTCAGGCTGGAAACGTCTCTGCCCCGTCTACAGACTATAGTCTATAGACTATCCACGGACCTCTGCGGACCCCAAGAATAATTTTAGGTTTTGCGTTTCAATTCTGTAAAACTTTATGGCCTATTCTTTTATTTTTGATTCTTTCTAGTCTTTCTTTCGAGTCCTCCTAGGCTTTCTTTTAGAACACTAACTTGCTTTTTATATATACCACTTGGCTATTTTACACAGTTTTAAGACTTTACGGACTTCAAAAAATATTCTGTCTCTCTACGGAGCCATTCGCGCACATCTCCAAAACTTGTCAAAGTTTTTTCCTTCGGCGCTAACAAACATTTTTTAAAATGGCATGCTTTCTTTCTTTCTTTCTTTCTTTCTTTCTTTCTTTCTTTCTTTCTTTCTTTCTTTCTTTCTTTCTTTCTTTCTTTCTTTCTTTCTTTCTTTCTTCTTTCTTTCTTTCTTTCTTTCTTTCTTTCTTTCTTTCTTTCAGACAACTAACTTGCTATAGCCGACCACTATTTGTCACGTTTTATCATCCTGCTTGAATTATTTTATTCTTTTAAAACGTTTCTGCTAACACAAACTGTTTTTAAAAAACAAAATTTAAAACTATTGCTACTAACCTATACTTTTATATATTTATATATATATATATATATATACCATTACGTTTTCACCATGTTGTTCTAATAAAAAAAAAAACAACACATGTTTTCCACTAAGCATCAAGACCCACCATAAAAAAACAACGTTTACAACAACCACCCCCAATAAAATGACATCATCACGATGCCAATACAGCCCCCCCTTGAAACAACCCCCCAATGCCCCGAATAATAATAATACATCATTAAAAAATAAAAAATATATATTTAAAAAAAATTTATGCATAATTATATATTTTCCATAACCTCATGAATATTCATAAGATTATGCAAATTGCACATCAATCTAATTTTGACATAAGCAGGATGTTATTATCTTCTCTTAGGCGTGTGCACAACGCACGTACCCTCCTGTCTGTTACACACAGGGGCACGCACAAGCATGACTAAAATATCAAGATTACAATGTGAAATATTATTATTGTGTAGGCTGTATCAAAAAATGCATAATAATAAAAGGGCCTACTCACAGGCCCATCAACCTTGGAAGCCTAATAATATATATTTTGCCTAGTCATGAAGCAACATAGACTAGGCTACAGATTATAACAAATGGACATTTTCAAATGGACACAATTTCTTTAAATTATATTTTTATTTTATTATCATTCCGATCTCAATGCTGTAAGATGCGGGGGTTATCCTCTATGACTGTTGTGGCCTAGCCTACTACACAAAACATTAGAATTTCTTCAATTTAAATAGGATAGGCTACGTGAGAGAGAATGTAAAAACTGACAGTAGCCTATCTACACAGCTGGAAAATATATATTTTAAAAAATCAGCATTGGCACAGTGCCATGATGCTCAGTCTTTTAAAAACATAGGCTACAGAATCATTTTAATTTAAATAGGTCTACCACTCAGACAAAATTTAACACTCAGACAAGACATAGCCTAAGCACATATTTTATTGATAACCTGCTTATTTTATTTTAGTGACATGGAATATAGACTAGACAATAGCCCAATGTTGGTTTATCATACAGCTCTGTCTAAGGCAAACCAGTGAACGGAAATCTATTGCCTCTTATGGCAAGTACTCCCTGCTGTTAAGGTTAAATTTAGTAAACAACGGGCTGGCTAGGCTCATCGTAAGGTTTAGGCTACCTTGTTTCCTTTCTAGTTTTTAGCATTTAGCCTATAATCCCCAAACACAGAGATGACCGAAATCACAGACAACCAATGAATTTGAACCATAAATTCATTGGTTTGACGGTCCCATGTAACACCCCTTTCTTCGAGGCCCTGCCTTGATGGTGTGACCACGCGGAAATAATAATGTAAACAGATGCAATGCCATTGCATTTGAATTTTGTCACTCTTGTGCCGCAAAGCATGAAAACGATATGTTAAATGGCGAATTGAATTATCATTTCCTTTTTGTCATGGATCATGCGATTGCAATAAGAAACTTCTAATGCAAATATGGTTTTTAATTTTCATTGAAATTATGGCAGGGTTGTGTCGTAGAGGGCGAGAAAAAAATAAATGTGAAATGGATTTGCATTACCATTTTCAAAATGTCAGATAAAGTGCGTAGCCTACATTAACTTGAAAATGAAAAGGCAAAATTGCATTTTCATTTGAATTATGTCATGGTTTTTGCGCACATCGAATGTAAACAAAATGCAATCGCCGATTTGCATTTTCATTAGAATTTTGGCGCGGATATGCTTCCATACAAAGCAGATCCGACAAAGCACAACTTTCTCACAAAGTAGGACCCATCCCTGATAATGAACATAGAACACAGTCAGCTATACATTCTTAACTAAAATAACAAAAAACACAAATTAAATAGAAAACAAGCAAAAAAAAGACCTGACCTTAACCCCATTGAAAGTCTTTGGGATGTGCTGGAGAAGACTTTACGGAGTAGTGTGACTATCCCCTCGTCAATTCAAGATCTCGGCCAAAAACTCTGGATGGAAATAAATGTTGTGACGTTGCATAAGGTTGTCGAAACAATGCCACGACGAATGTGTGCCGTAATCAAAGCTAAAGGCGGTCCAACGAAATATTAGAGTGTGCGACTTTTTTTTTGGCCAGGCAGTAGTTTAGTCGAGGTGGAGTCTGAAAAAGTGAGTTTTCAGACCACGACGGAAAACAGACAGTGCTTCAGCTGAGTGCAGCGGAGTGGGGAGTTCCACCACTGGGGAGCTAGGGTGGAAAAGCTCTGCAGTCAGGATGAGCGAGAGCCGTTAACACGGAGGGAGGGAAGTGCAAGTCGCCCTGCAGCAGCTTCAAGTGTCAGCTGTTCATCCAGGATGAGATGCCACAAGGCAGGCTAAGATGTGTGAATATACCTGTGTGTCTTCTTCTTCGTTTGGGTAGGATCTTCTTCTTTTTTTTTTTTTCCACATCCCCAGGCTCGGGGCCGAGGGGCTATCCTTTTACCACCCCGAGCCTAGGGGGGGTTCACCCGGACTATATTTCGGGGCACATCTCCAGTAGCCACGTCACCGTGTCATCATCCAGAACCGACAGACCATGCATCCCATTGGGTGCCCGATAAATCGGGCAGTCCAGGATGACATGGTCTGCGGTTTGTTCCTCCGCGCCACACTCGCAGGCTGCGCAAGAAGCCAAGCCCCATCTGTGCATCGATGAGCGGAAGCGCCCAACGCTGGTCCGGAGGTGGTTAAGCCTCACCCATGCCAGTCTAGGCAGGTCCACCCCAATAGGGGGAAAACCGATGTCTGGGATGAAGTCACGGAGTCTAGAGGTGTTCTCCTCCCACTCCGTGCTCCAGATGTAATCCGCCCACCGTGCCGCACTGATGTTAAGATCACTGCATTGCTGCAGGAATTCCTGTGCGGCAGGCACAAATGGGTGTCTCGACTTAAGGCGCCGGGGAGGCTCAGCAATTACAGCGAGCCTTTCGTGGAGCAGATGGTTTGGCTCCACGGCCCGGCACGCGAGACGTGCTGTGGCTCCCGCACGGCGAAGCCCAGCGGGCTGGATGCCTGCAAGAATGGGAAGATTGTCCACGGGAGTGGGACGCAGGCATCCTGTCACGACGCGCAAGGCTTCATTGATGGGCGTATCGATGAGGCGGGTGTGGGCACTGCGACACCATACCGGTGCGCAGTACTCACTAGTCGAGTAAACAAGGGCCAGGGCTGCCGTACGCAATGTTCTTGCGTCGGCGCCCCAGCCTGACCCGACTAGTCGCCTCATCAATGCCACACGAGATGTTGCGCAGTGACTCAAGGTGTCGGCGAAACGTGAGCGACCTGTCCAATGTCACGCCGAGGTAAATTGGCTCAGCGCAGCATGGCAGGGGTGTTCCGCCAATATATATTCAGAGCTCATGTTTAGCCTCCTTGTTGTTAAGATGGAAGGCCGCCGACACCGTCTTTGCCTCGCTGAGCTTCAACCTCCATTTCCAGAGGTATGCCACTAGTGTCTGCATGTCCTGGCTCAAAGTCCCCTCCAATGACTGCCAGTCTCCAGCGGAGTACACCAACGCGAGGTCATCCGCATAGGCATACTTCCGCGAGACTGTATAAGGCAAGTCATAAGTGTAGATATTATAGAGGAGGGGGGCCAGCAGGGATCCCTGGGGGACGCCGTTCTTGAGGCGTCGTAACCTGCTTTGCTGTCCGCTACCGGTGGTGAGGTTAAAGCTGCGATTTCGGACAAGCTCCATGATCATACTGACCATGTGCCTGTCCGGCAGCAGGCGGAGCAGCTTGCAGGTGAGGCCGCGGTGCCATACGGTATCATAGGCAGCCGTCAGATCGACAAAAACGGCTCCGGCCTTCTTCTTGAACGAAAAGCTGTCTCGATGTCTTGAGTCATCAAAGTGACTTGGTCTACGATCAATCTTCCGCGTCGGAACCCGGCCTGCTCCCGAGGGAGCAGCGGGTCGACGATCGGTTCGACACGGGCGTAGATAAGACGCTCGAGGATCTTGAAGGGGATGCAGAGCAAGGAGATGGGACGGTAGCTCTTAGGATCCCCTTCAGGCTTATTCGGTTTAGGGATCGCGACAACTAGGGCTCTTCTCCAGATTTTGGGGATCTTGAGTTGGCGCAAGCAGGAAGAGAGGAAAGCTCTTAACCAGGACTTCAGGGCAGGTGCGGCATGGAGTATAATCTCCGGGCAGATGGAATCAGGGCCCGGAGCTTTTCCTGGCTTTAGGTGCTGGAGGGCGGCAGCGAACTCCTCCGGTGTGATTTCACCGGAGATGTTATCGCTGCTAGATGTTGGGGCCCTCCAGAGGTCAGACACTTCTTTTGCCACGAGTCATGATGACTCGCGGTCTTTACCCTCGTATACCCCATTTTTCACAAATTGTGATGCGATTTTATTTGCAGAAATGGGGCAGTGACGAGGGGAGTGTCTTGACCTGCCAGTGAGGTTGTTCAGGATACTCCATGCCTTGCGGCTGGAGTGCGAGAAGTCGATGGAATTGACAGCCTCCTCCCAGCACTCTTGTCTCCTCCGGCCGAGTCTTGACAACAGGGCTGTAGCAGCCCTGTTTGACTCGGTTCCGGCAGGAGCCCGAAGGAAAACGCGGTAGAGGTTCTCGCACTCCGCATCCCAGCACGGTTTGTAGCTATTGCGACGTCTGCGTGGGATGGATTTCTTGGCCGCTTTCACTAACATGCCGCAGAAGTCCCGGTATGCCTCATCCACGTTGTTGGTATTAGGCGATGGGAGACGCCACGTGGATTTGTTAGTGAGGAGGCGGAAGCGTTTCCAATTGGCCTTACGGAAATTCCATCGCTTCACCGGCTCACTCGGGATAGAGTCCATGAGTTTAGGCACGGTTATCAGCGATGGTCGATGTTGGGACCGCGGGAACTTTCCGAGCACACGTCTGTCCGGGAGCCGGTTGTCTGCACCGACACTCGCAAATGCCACGTCAGGATTCGTCCCAGTGTTCCAGCGACCGGAGAGAAAACTGGCTGCACCCTTTGGATCGTATAACAGGGCCAGGCAGTTGTTGGCTGCCCAAGCAGCCAGGTTCTCTCCATTGAGTGTGTTGGTATTGTACCCCCAGTCTTCATGCTGACAGTTAAAGTCGCCAGCATAGAGACAGGGGTGGGGGAACACCGGGACAGACACCGGCGTGAATCGCGAGGGGGGAGGCTTGTAGATGTTTACAATTTTAAAACCGGCAACGTCCACGCACAACCACTCAATCTCCGAGTCAGCCGGAGATTGGTCGGCGAGAGTCCAGCTCAGCCTTTCATGGACAAACGTTTCCTGCTTAGGATAAACCCAGCTAGTGTGAAATTTGGTAATACTAGCTTGTCTGCTGAAACGCAATGGGTCTCCTGGAGGAGGATGACGAGGGCCTTGGTGGTATAGGCCAGCTGCTCGATGACGCTGATCTTGTTGGAGGTGAGTCCTTCGGTGTTCAGCTGCAGTATTCTGGGTTGGAGGCCAGCGGAGTAAGCACCACCGGCTCTCCTCCCCAACTGCAGCCGAGCACCAGCCCGGGTGAGGGCCCTTAATTGGCAAATTCTGTTTCGCTTATGACTGTGATTGGCAGTCATAAGTTACTGACGGGGGACACCACGAGAAGGTGTTTGCCATGTCCCCCCTGTGTGTCAGATGTGGTAAAGAGAGAAATAGTTGAGTATCGGTTGCAAAGTCATTTGCAGTTAGCAAGAGGGATGTGGGTGGGCTGACGAGGGGGTAGAACCACAGTTTACGTGGGTTATAGCATGACGCTTGAATCTTATTTAAAGTTGCACTCTGTCACTCATACCATATTCTAGCTTTAATAATAAAATGAGTACACTTACAATTACTGTATATAATTGAGGAAATAGAATTACTCACTATACATATACATCTATGACATGCCCTGCATTGCATCTCAAAGCTTCTGGATTTGAGAATATCTTTCATGTTTATTTTAATAAGTTCTTTGTTTTATTTATCCATTGTTTTTATTTATTTTACTTTAACTGTATAATAGTCTTTTGCTGTAAAAAAAATCTCTTTAGGTGTCCTGAAAAGTGCTTTAACTCTACTTACTTTGGCCCTCCAGAGGCAATTTACACCTGTGAGGGGAGTGTAAGGTTAGGTGAACCAAATGCGACCAATAAGGATTTCTAAAAGCGTATCTAGAGAGAGATACGCCACAAAACGCGAAATAATCCGCACCAGGACTGGGATAACACAGGATCGGGAGCAAAACTTCCCTAGCACAAGGCAAAACAAAGCAACCTCCAAAAACTGAACCGATCTCGATAAACAGTGAGAATAACTAACATACGAACCTCACTCACTAAATAATTAGGCGTAACAAGAGGTAATGAAACAAAACAAGCCTCAAAAAAATTAGTGAAGGAAAAGAATAGAAAAAACCTGTTAGCCAAAGCTCTTGTGGCAAAAGAGCTGAACACAACTGGCAACAGGTAAAAAGAATAAAGGATAAAGAAAGATTGGAAAGGAAAGAGAAAACCAATCTAATCCGAAATCTTTATAACCGGACTTGTTGCGTTTCCTATTAGTACGAACCAGAAATGCAGCGACCGAAATTCCTATACCTTACCGACTTTGTATGTCAACATAGCAAAGACAATCTCGAAGTGCGGAAATCCTGAGGTATTTATAGCCCGCAGGAAACGCAAAACAGGTGAAGGGAATAATTGTCGGGCAAGACACAAAAACTGGAACGGAGGCGGAAAGAATCCGATAGAGTGTCTTGACGACGCCAAAAAGGAAACCAAAAACGGAGAAAAACAAAGGCTGCAAATAACCATGACAGGTCCCCCCTTCTAAGGGACGGCTCCAAGCGATCCCTCAGCCTTGCTTCTACGGAAGTCCCTAATTTGAGTAGGATCCAAGATGTTCCTGGAGGGAACCCAGCAACGCTCCTCAGGCCCATAACCAGTGTGGCTGGTGGTTTTTCAAAGTTACCAGCCACCAATTATTTTCACTAGCCAAAATAAATCGAGGTAAAAAAGAACATAGAACAACATTTAAAATACTATATTTCTGCATTTAAAGAAACATTTTAAAAAATGTAACATAGAGGCAGTAAGAGAGACAAGTTCACAGTAGAGAGCTGCATGGGGACAAAATTCTGTCCCCATCCCGACCGTCCCCGGCATCCCTAACCCCATTCCCACCCCGTCCCCGGCATCCCAAACCCCATTCCCACCCCGTCCCCGCGTGCACATAATTTAAACATTTGTCCTTGCATATTTTAGTATTTTTTATTAAATAATTTTTTGACTAGAGCAACAGAAGCAATTCATATTTTCATATGAATGTTCCTTTTACATTTGAAAGTGCCTTTGTCAATACCAGAAAACGTATCTATGGAAACAGTAGGCTACTGTAAAATGTAACAAGATTTCCAAACCCTATAGAATGTAATGTCATGCTGAAATGTTTATTTATATCCTTTGTTATCTTTACAATTATTTACATTTTTCCAATTAAACTCTTTTTATGACCCCCTGTTTATGTACAAATGGTCATTGTGCATGCTAAATATGCTCAGCACTTCACTTTGTTGCTCATATTGCAGACAATAAGAAAATGTGCAATCTGTTAAAATGAACCAAAAACAGATTTTCTCAAAATTCTCTGGGATTTAGAAGAAAAGTGATGTTCTAAATCTCTATCTGGTAGAGATTGGTAGAGATTTTGCGTTATGTACAAATGGTCATTGTGCATGCTAAATATGCTCAGCACTTCACTTTGTTGCTCATATTGCAGACAATAAGAAAATGTGCAATCTGTTAAAATGAACCAAAAACAGATTTTCTCAAAATTCTCTGGGATTTAGAAGAAAAGTGATGTTCTAAATCTCTATCTGACACTTGAGACATGTATAATAATAATAACCTGCACATAACTCATTAAATAACGATTAAATAACATATTGCAGACATATTGCAGACAATAAGAAAATGTGCAATCTGTTAAAATGAACCAAAAACAGATTTTCTCAAAATTCTCTGGGATTTAGAAGAAAAGTGATGTTCTAAATCTCTATCTGACACTTGAGACATGTATAATAATAATAACCTGCACATAACTCATTAAATAACGATTAAATAACATATTGCAGACATATTGCAGACAATAAGAAAATGTGCAATCTGTTAAAATGAACCAAAAACAGATTTTCTCAAAATTCTCTGGGATTTAGAAGAAAAGTGATGTTCTAAATCTCTATCTGGTAGAGATTGGTAGAGATTTTGCGTTATGTACAAATGGTCATTGTGCATGCTAAATATGCTCAGCACTTCACTTTGTTGCTCATATTGCAGACAATAAGAAAATGTGCAATCTGTTAAAATGAACCAAAAACAGATTTTCTCAAAATTCTCTGGGATTTAGAAGAAAAGTGATGTTCTAAATCTCTATCTGACACTTGAGACATGTATAATAATAATAACCTGCACATAACTCATTAAATAACGATTAAATAACATATTACCTTATTTGTAGCACACGTGAACGATTGCTTCTGTTATTTCGCTCTTGGCACTAGCAGCAGCTCTAGCTTCCTTAAAAGGAAACCTGGGAAATCGGTGATGCGTGTAACATTAGGCTACTGGATTGTCATGGTTTTAACCCTTTTTGCCTATGCGGTCGTTCTCCTTGGTGGCCACGCGAAGGCGCTGCTCTTTTGGTGGATGCTTGCTCCGCCCTGCTTAGATTGCGGAGCTGCTGTTAGCGCCCACACCTGTGCATGGTCACCTGGAGAGATATATAAGCCTACCATTTCCTTCTTTCGGGGCTTCGAGATTAATTGTTCATTGTGTTTGTTCATTGTTTTGTACTGTGGTGTTTTGTTGGCTGTGAGTTATTCGTACCATTTGGGCTACTTGCCTATTTTAACGTCTCCTTGTTGAGGCAGGGCTTATTTCTTGCTGGCTCGGTAGTTACTTATCTCGTAGAAGTATGGGACCACGGATCTCTGCTCTATTTCGTCTTTTGTGCTTTTTCTCTGTGTATGGAGATTTGGGCGATTCTGTTCGGAACTGTAGTTCTGTTCGCCCTTCGGTGCATGTCGTCTCATGGGGAGATCCGGCGTTTCGCTTCTACTAGGTTGCTTAGCTTGTAGAAGTATAGAGTAGCTGTTCTTTGTTCCATTTTCGCCTGTTATTGGTTCCTACTGAGAGTCCTGGCGTTTGCTTCTACTCATTTCCGTGTACGGTGAGCCGGTGAGTGGCTTTGGTGCGTTTGTTCCCTGTTTTGTCTCCTTCTTGTGGACTACGTTCCTCTTTGTTGTGAGTCAGGGTTTTTGTTTATATTTAGAGGCTGTCGTGCTATTTTTGCGTTGGTCTTTTGTTGCAGCTGTCCTCCGTCCTTTTTACCTACGGGACGATTTTGTTCGGAACTGTTGTTCTGTTCGGTTTCCGGGTATGTTTCTCCTTGTGTGGAGTTTGGGCGAGGTTGTGGACATGTTTGTGTATGACTGCGTGTAGCATGGGAACGTCTGTTCTCGGTTCCTTCGCCTCGTTACATATTCCTTTACTGAGAGGCTAGGGCGTGTGTTTTCAATTAAGCTTGAATTAGTCATTTTGGATAGTAAAGTTATGGGACGACGGTGCTCCGTCGGCTCACCTGTAAAATGTTTCTCTCTCCTGGGAGATCGGGTGTTTACCCCTTTGTTTTCTGCATTTGACTGCGAGCCTATTAATCTAGCCATGGAACATTAAATCTCTGTTCCTGTTCGCCTCGTTACATTTCCCCTTACTGAGGGCTTGTATTTGTGTTTGTGCTTGTGCTAGTCAGATAGCCGATAATTTCGGTGCAGCTGTCCTTTCGTCTTTTGTGCTTTTTCTCCATGTATGGAGATTTGGGCGATTCTGTTCGGAACTGTAGTTCTGTTCGCCCTTCGGTGCATGTCGTCTCATAGGGAGACCGGGCGATGTTGTGGACATGTTTGCGTGTGACTGCGAGCCTCAATCTAAGCCTTGGAACATTAATGATCTGTTCCTTCGCCTCGTTACATTTCTCCTCTCTGAGAGGCTTGGGCTCCGTCGGCTCGCCTGTAAAATGTTTCTCCCCCCTGGGAGATCGGGCGTTTACCCCCTTTATGTTCTGCATGTGACTGCTAGTTTATGGAAGTAGCCACGGAACGTTATCTCTGTTCTTTCGCCTCCTCTTAATCAATCGTATCATTCTGCAATATTTGTTGACTGTTTATTTATTTGTGCCTTTACGCTACTCGTCCGTTCTTATGTGTCTCGTTACCGAGACAGGGCGCTTATTATTTCTGGCTATTCAGAGACCTGTCCTTGTGCTTCTACTTATGGGCGTGTGACAGTAAGTCGGTTGGTAGCGTCTGTAGGCGTGTTCGTTGTTATTGTCTCCTCCCTTATCTGCGGGGTTTCCCGCCTTAGTGGCCCTAGGGCTTTAAGAATCCCCTTGCTGCGTTTGGCTCCTCCTTCCTCACACGTCACGCCACATTACATGGATGTGTTTAATCTGAGCACCAAGCATGCATTAATGTGAGCCCATAGACCGCCGGTTCCATCACGAGAGCTCTCGATCGACTATTTTAAAGTCGCGTGGCATTTGTTGCATTTGACGAACGCAACAATATTCCTGTCAACTTTACTCAAAGCAAACTAGTGTTCCGCACAACCTAGACGGTCACTTTTAAGATGAATGAGTACTTGTGTGTCAGCCTTTTGCATCTCCATGATTATTGGCAGAAGATTTTGTCACTGTTACCAGTGCAACTCAATAATGATAATATCTCATGACCGTTACTACGGTGCTAACATACATGCCATTATCGTTCCTGCAGGAACACCGTAAAGCCCATCCCCATTCCCGCTGTCACCGCGGGAATATTTTTTATTTTGTTCCCAAACCCGCGGATTACCGCAAAATTCCGCGGGATTACCGCTGCCCCCATTCCCGTGCAGCTCTCTAGTTCACAGTTCGTCTGAGCTACGATACTTCTTCTTAGCCTCAACAACGTTAACGTTACTGGTTTCGCTGCCAGCTGTCTCTCTCCTCTCTGTCTCACTGGGTCTTTTAACCCCTGTGATGTGTCGCCACATGCTGCTCACGTTAGTTAGATATAATAATGTTAAATCTAGCTAGGTGTTTCGTAGATATTTTGGCTGCCTCTCTCGTAGCTAAAGCCGGCGTTAAAAATAGCACTTCACTCACTGACTGAGGTAACGTTAGCTAATGTTCGCGAGACACTCGACAGGGGGGCTCTCAACCGGCTCAGCCAATCAGAGCACTGCTGAGACCAGTCCCAGGTAATTATGGGAGTCAAAGTATTATACATAATTGACTGTTGTACTTGAGAATCTTAGTTAAACTACAAAATCGTTCATAAAAAAGTGTAATGTCCTGAAGTCCTTTGGCTACCCGCCCAGGTGGTGGGTGGAATTCATCAACTCACACGCCAACGAGAGTTTCTACCCGCATTTGGCGTGTGGCGGGTGCTAATTTCAGGCCCTGCCCATCACCCTCCCAGTCCACCAAAAATTGACAACCTCTGCCCACACGTCTCTCAGCCAAAATACGCCGAACAGTATACACCGTACCTCCATCCACAAAGCAGGGGGGCAGGCGGCAGCCTTTCAGCTGGAGCGAGAGCGCTAACGAGCACCGGTTTTAAGTGAGAGACATGGAAGGTGGGGTGGATGCGCATGGATGATGGTATCATGGGCGAGTCTTCCCGTATATAAAAGTCAAGGTACTCGAATGTCTAGGGGTTTTATTACCAACAGACTCACCCAGATAATCGCTTCCCTTCTCACTCACGGCTCACAAACTCAGCTCGCAGGCAATGGGCTGAAGAGTGCGGCTGTAGGACAGTATGATCTCCTTTCGATAATTCCCACCCAGACAGGACCAGCGCAATCTTCGCTCCGGATAGCGACCAGCTCCTTCTTGTTTCTGTTATTTGTTCAAGTTTTAGTTATTTTTCTTAAGACAATCAGCGCCGCGGCTGTGTGTGTGTCAATCCTCTTCTCGGCCTCTTTTGGGTGTTCCTCGCACAAATCCACTCTCGCGAACATCCCGGCAGCCACCTTAATATACTCTCACCGGCCGCCACAGGTGAGACCACCTGACCACACACACACCCCCTTCCGCCCATTGCCAATAATGATGGATGTAATACTCTTAACATAATTAGAATTAGAACTACCGACTTTAGACATAACGGAAATTACCGCTAATTCATCTATAGCTAATCTAGGAGGAAAGGCGTTCATAACACTCCCCCCTCCTTAGCTAGGAAATCAAACAAAACAAAACCCACAACTCCTAAACTAACCAAAAATTACACCCACCAAAGTTTTAATTTTTTATTTTTATTTTCTAGGAGACTTTCCTCCTACCCTTCCCTCTAAACACATGTAGGGAGGCTCTTCTTATTTTACAGTTACATCTCATGCACACTGCACATCTATAATAAAATATTTACAAAAACCGCCAAATACTACGGCACCTTTAGTCCCACTCTGTGTTTTCCCAGAAACCAAAATAGCAGGGGAGGTGAACTCTAAACCCTAACTACCCAGAGCACATGTAAATAGGCCTCTCCTAGACGAGCGGCAACTCAATTCATGGAGGGAAATTATACGCATCAACCCCGCGACAAAGCGTCTGCAATGACGTTATCTTTGCCGGCAATATAGTTAATCGTCAGGCTATATGGCTGAAGTATTAGGCTCCAGCGAAACACTCGGGCATTGGACACCTGAAGGCTTCCTCAGCCACCTGCTTTTTCTTACGGGGAGGAAAACGGTAGGGATGCTGTTTTATAGCCTCCGCACTCGCCATCTCCACATCGTGAATGGCTAATGGGGTAAGCCCTGGCCTATCCTTAAACAGCACTGGGTGAGAAGCCACCAATTCCAGCACATCCTGCCTTTGAACCGTAGTAAGATGTGACAACTGCTTCCCCAGCTGCTCTAGTGCACGGGTGTTCTCTACCCGGGCACTGACCGGTTCTGGCGGGGTGTACAAATTCTCACCCTCATCCTCTGATTGTGGCGACACCACTGCCACACAACAGACCGCAGGAGTTGACACACGGTCTACATACGCCTTTAGCAAATTAATGTGACACAACCGAGTCTTTTGCCGCCGCTCAGGTGTACTAAGAACATAGTTGTTCTCCCCCACTTTCCTTAAAACTGCATACGGGCCACAAAAGTGAGTGCTCAGTTTCTCACCGCCTACCGGCAGCAACATCAGCACCCTGTCTCCCACAGCAAAAGACCATGAGACAGCTTTCCTATCAAACTGTCTCTTCATGCGCTCCTTAGCACCGGCTAATTTGTTACAAGCCACCTGCCATGCAGCTCCTAGCCGAGCTTTGAAGGTTGCCACATATTGAAGGACATCCCCTTTTTCCTGACACGTCACCCGCCGTTCCTTAACCATCCGCAATGGACTACGGACCTCGTGCCCATACACCAACTCAAAGGGGCTAAACCCTGTTGACTCATTTACTGCATCACGAATCGCAAACAACAAAAAGGGCATTGCCACATCCCAATCATGAGGGCAGTCCCCACAGTATGTGCGCACCATGGACTTCAGGGTTTGTTGACACCGCTCAATGGCACCCTGAGACTGGGGGTGGTAAGCGGAGGACACCACCTGCTTAATACCTAACTCACACATAACTTCTTGGAATACACCAGACGTGAAATTAGTACCTCGGTCAGACTGGACCTCCACTGGCAGACCTACTCTAGAAAAGAAGATAACTAATGCCTCAATAATGGTGCGGGCCTTAATATTCCGCAAGGGCACCGCCTCAGGAAACCGGGTAGCCACATCCATCAACGTTAACAAATATTCATTGCCTTTTCTTGTTCGAGGCAAAGGTCCCACACAGTCGATCATGACACGGGTAAATGGTTCCTCCACCACCGGAAGTGGTTGAAGTGGGGCAACGGGAATTCGGTGCCCTGCCTTGCCCGCTACCTGACAATCATGGCAGGACCTACAAAAATGGACCACGTCCTTGCGGACCTGGGGCCAGTAAAAATGACGCAATATCCGCTCAAGAGTTTTGCGGACCCCCAGGTGCCCAGCCATGGGGGTCGCATGAGCCAGCTGCATTACCTCCTCCCGAAATTTAAGTGGCACCACCACTTGACTTCGCACCCACCAATCCTCATTGGCGGGGCGGTCAACTGGCCGCCACTTACGCATCAGCACATCATCCTGCACATAAACTCCTGCCGCTACGTCTTGACTCTCCTCTTCTGTGACAGCCTCCTTCCACAAAGCGGCCAGCGTGCCATCCTGATGCTGCTCCCGCACAAGGGCCTCCCGAGTGAAATGGGAGGGCTCAGACATCCCAACCGCGCGGGCGAAAACCGTGTCAGCTAACTCCACCGACTCCTCCAAGTCTACAGGGGGCGCCTCCGGCTCCGGCACCCCAGCAGGGGGAGTCACAGAGTCAGGGCATACCACCACCTCCTCAGAGATAGCAGGGGAACTCTTCCACGCACGAGTCTGAGAGCGCGTCACAACGCAAGCGGTAAATACCTCCGGGTATTCCTTCTCCAATGCCTGAGTTTCAGGGGTCTCCCGAGGCACTGATGAGACCACCGGAGTCACACAAACTTGGGACCCGGCTAAATCATTTCCCAACAACAAACTAATTCCTTTCACTGGCAAGGACATGACCACTCCCACAGTCACCAGGCCACTAACCACATTAGACCTTAAATATACAGTATGCAAAGGGACCACCCCATATTCGCCTCCTAGGCCCTCAATCAAGGCTGAGGCCTGCTGGTAGGTAGATGCTGGCAAATCCAAAACCCCTTGCAAAAGCAGGGACTGGGCAGCCCCAGTATCCCTCAAGATGGTAACTGGCACTTCCACCGTCCCCTGAGACACTGACACTGTTCCCGCCGAGGTAAAAGCATCATAAACTGGGGGAGGGACTACAGAACCACCAGTACTAGACATTACCAGTGCTACAGCCTTGTCTCGGCCCTCCTTCTTAGCCAATACTGGACAACGCGACTTCACATGCCCGCGCTCATGACAATAATGACACACTATGTCAGAACGAGAGTCAAAGCCAGGGCCAGACCTTCTATCAGGAGCAGACCACCGTGACGGGGGTCGCTCCCCTAAATTAGCCTTATTAGGAGGGGGTCTACCTCCCCCCGAGACCTCCTGGTTCCGATGCCCATCATGGCGCCCACCATTGGGGCGGCTTTTCCCTGAGGGCTCAGCATGAATGACCTCAAAAGCATCTGCCATTTGTGATGCCTCAACCAGTTTGTTTACCTGGCGCTCACTAAGATAAACCTCCACTTCGCGGGGAACACTGTTCTTAAATTGCTCAACCAACATGAGCTCCCTAAGCTCAGAGTAGTCAAAAACCTTACCAGCGGCTAGCCATCGGTCAAAAGCGATGCTCAACCGCCGACCCACATCAAGGTATGACTCATCATTCCTCCGCTTCAGGTTTCGAAACCTCTGGCGGTAGGACTCAGGCACGCCCCCATAGGCTGCTAATACAGCTTTCTTAAGTTCTTCATAGTTAAGTCCCACACGAGGGTCCAACGCGGCAAAAGCAACCTGTGCTTTGCCCGCAAGGCTACTTTGGACGAGCAGAGCCCATTTGGAGTCCGGCCATTCCATTTCCCTAGCCACAATTTCAAAAGCCTCAAAGAAGGTATCTGCATCTTCCTCGCGAAACTTAGGCATAAAATGGCGTGCCTGGCTCACATCAAAACGGGAGGTCGGGGCTGGTCCGTGGACAGCCTTAGCACGCTCCACCTCCAACTTAGCTAGCTGTATCCTAGATGACCGTTCTGCCTCACGCTCTGCCTGTTCTGCCTCACGCTCTGCCTGTTCTGCCTCACGGGCCTCTCTCTTCTCCTCACCTGCCCAAATATCCTCTAACTCTAACTCGGCCATGAGGAGTTTTATCAGAGCAGGCTTTTTAGTATTATCCGGCACCGTCACCTCATGCTCCTCAGCTAAACCTTCCAGCTGCTCTTTAGTGAGATGTCGGAACTGACGGCGTGCAGGAAACAGGCTAACCGCCTCCTCTACAGACTCTAACTCGTCCTGGCCCGGCATCTCAAAAATATTATGGAAATTATTCCCCACCAGCACACCAAGGACAGAGACCACAGAATGCGTAGGGACCTCAAATTGTTTGCTGAATAGACCAAATAAATAACCACTGCCTAAGATGTAGCCCGTGTCAGCTCCACCAATACACAGCTCTTCCCTAGCAATGGGAATTATAAGCACACTCTAGGCAAACCACAAAAGGTCCCAAACTACTAAAGCTACTGACAATGGTACAATGGCTACAGGCCAAAAGAGGGAGAAAATGGTGCAATACCAACATTACCACACGCGATAGCGATAGGCTATACTACAACAATAACCTTAACAGAACTGCCAAGTTTATGCATAGCCTACCAAGCTACCTAGTTTTTCAGCTGATTTCCGCACGATTGGAATCCTGCATGACACAGCGCACCGCGCACTCACTAGTCAAAACTTTTATTTTTTTTATTTTAACCAAATGACAGAAGCTACCCCTTCAAAAGGGCTTACTACAATGCGGCGTGTCACTACAGATTAACCAATACTATATGCGGGAACAGTGTAACCCGATATACTACCCACTTCACTGCTCTCTGGCTATGAAGTTTATCTATTTCACTCCAACCACACAATCAATTCCTTATTGCGAATCCGAACGCCTACACGCTAATCGTGTTCTTCGGATCCGAGTGCGCCCTATACTAACGTTGTCTTAACTACACTGGCACGCACCGGCCGTTTAGCAGGTGAAAACACCTAGGCGTCCCTTAATTCACGCAAGGAATTGCTTGATTGGAAAATAGCTAAATGACAATAACAAAGGAATTATAAATTCACCATCAAACTACCCAAAACTCACTATCTACCATGCTACCAAAAGCATAACTATATAGCGAATCAAACGTTCAGATCCCGGACGCGAGCCCTCCACCTTATCATGGGCGAGTCTTCCCGTATATAAAAGTCAAGGTACTCGAATGTCTAGGGGTTTTATTACCAACAGACTCACCCAGATAATCGCTTCCCTTCTCACTCACGGCTCACAAACTCAGCTCGCAGGCAATGGGCTGAAGAGTGCGGCTGTAGGACAGTATGATCTCCTTTCGATAATTCCCACCCAGACAGGACCAGCGCAATCTTCGCTCCGGATAGCGACCAGCTCCTTCTTGTTTCTGTTATTTGTTCAAGTTTTAGTTATTTTTCTTAAGACAATCAGCGCCGCGGCTGTGTGTGTGTCAATCCTCTTCTCGGCCTCTTTTGGGTGTTCCTCGCACAAATCCACTCTCGCGAACATCCCGGCAGCCACCTTAATATACTCTCACCGGCCGCCACAGGTGAGACCACCTGACCACACACACACCCCCTTCCGCCCATTGCCAATAATGATGGATGTAATACTCTTAACATAATTAGAATTAGAACTACCGACTTTAGACATAACGGAAATTACCGCTAATTCATCTATAGCTAATCTAGGAGGAAAGGCGTTCATAACACTGGCAACTGAAGGCGCACAGTTACCGGGTTGAGTTTCCGGATGATTTTAAAATGGCCTACAAACCGAGCCGCAAGTTTACGAGACTCTACTCGCAGAGGTAGGTCCCGTGTAGAAAGCCACACCTGTTGCCCCACCCAGTAAGAAGGGGCAGGCCGACGATGTCTGTCGGCCACGGCCTTTTGTTTAGCCGAAGCGCGTAAAAGAGAGGAGCGTACGCACCTCCAGGCTGCTCGACATCTGCGAACGAAAGAAGCAGTGGAAGGAACCTCCGCATCTCTCTCCAGCTCAGGGAAATGGGGGTAAATATCCTACCTGAGCCTCAAAAGGAGAGAGGCCAGTGGAAGCGTTACACAACGTATTATGAGTGTATTCAGCCCAGGCGAGGTAGCGACTCCAGGATGTGGGATTGGCCGCGGCCAGACACCGAAGAGTGCTCTCCATACTCCGGTTGGTGCGTTCCGTCTGTCCGTTGGTTTCGGGATGAAACCCAGACAAAAAACTGACGGATCCCCCCAAAAGAGTACAAAAAGAGTGCCAGAATTTAGCGGAGAATTTCAGACCGCGATCCGACACCATATCCAGGGGGAGGCCGTGCACCCTGAAAACGTGGTCCACCATTAACTGAGCCGCTTCAGGAGCAGACAGCAATTTAGGCAGGGAGATGAAGTGAGCCGCCTTAGAAAACCGATCGACCACCACCAAGATAACGGTGTTCCCATGGGACGGCGGCAGACCGGTAACAAAATCTTAGGCGATGTGACTCCAGGGACGACTGGGAATGGGAAGTGGACGCAAAAGACCCGAAGGGGAAAGGCGCGAACCCTTGTTTCGGGCGCAAGTGGAACACGCAGCGACGAATTCCCTCACATCGCTCTCCAGTTTGGGCCACCATAAGTGGCGAGAAATAAATTCTGGTCCAGTGAATGCCCGGATGGGCCACCAATTGTGATGCATGACCCCACTGGAGAACCGGTGTTCGCAACCGAGACGGCACAAACAGGCAATGGGGCGGGCCCTCACCTGGGCCGGGATCGGAACGCAGCGCCTTCTGCACAGCTGCTTCTATAGTCCACATAACTGGAGCTGGGAACCACAGGCTCGGGGCGTGACTCCCTGTCATACCGGTCAAAAACGTGCGACAACGGATCAGGTTTAATATTCTTAGACCCGGGGCGATAGGTCAGAATAAAATTGAGAATAAAATAAGTACCTTACCGTTCGCCAGAATGAACCCCAAAAAAGAGACAGAGCTGGTATGAAAGGCACACTTCTCAGCCTTAACAAATAGCTGGGCCTTAAGAAGTGCCTCCAGAACCTGCCTAACGTGGATGATGTGGGATGAGTGATCCAGAGAAAAAATTCAAATATCGTCTAAGTAGACGAAAACAGATTTCTCCAGCATCTCTCTCAAAACATCGTTCACTAGCGCATGGAAGACAGAGGGGGCGCCAGTGAGGCCGAAAGGTATGACCCGGTACTCGTAGTGACCTTGGTGCATGTTAAACGCTGTCTTCCACTCATCGCCCTCACGCATGTGCACAAGGTTGTAGGCGTTGCAAAGGTCAAGTTTGGAAAATACCGACGCCCCCTGTAAGCGCTCAAATGCGGAGTTCATGATTGGGAGAGGATACCGATTTGTTATGGTTATGTCATTGAGCCCTCCGTAGTCTATACAAGGTCTCAGCCCCCCATCTTTCTTTTTAATAAAGAAAAAACCAGCGCCGGCTGGAGACGTAGATGGTGTGATAAAACCATTAGCCAAAGATTCCTCAATATACTGCTTCATGGCAGCACTCTCAGGGACAGATAAAGAATACAGTGAACCCCTGGGAGGAACAGTACCTGGGTACAGCTCAATGGCGCAATCATATGGTCTATGGGGCGGCAATCTGGTGGCGTGTTGTTTACTAAAAACCTCGGCGAGGTCTGAGTACTCCGCTGGAACGCCCGCGGGTAGAGCAAACTTGAGTGCCCCTACCACCTCCGGCGCACCGGAGGAAGTGTCAGACAACCTATCCCACTCAAAATCAGGTGGAGGAAATCAGGTGGAAAGATCCCCCTCCTCCATGGAACCCCCTTCCGCAAAGTGGTCCCAGGAAAGACTTTCCTCTCTACTCTCAGCAAGGGAAAGAGAGTTCTCCAAGTCATAGTGAGACCCCGCCTCCTCTGAATCACTATCAGAGCCGAACTCGGAGAGATCAGGGGCGTGGCCCAATGAAGAGAAGGCAACTGAACGACAACATGGCTGGCACTGGGGGCCCAATGAAGAATAGGTTTCCTATCTGTACCCCAACAGATATGAGGGTTATGTAACTCTAGTCCCAGTGGGTACAATGGAGAGTCAATTAAAAATAATTCTATTCTCTCCGAGTGCCCCTGGAGAGATGCGCATCTTTACTGGGTTTGTCCTCTGCTTAATAACTCCAGAACCCAAAGGACGACTATCAAGGGCAATAACCTGACAGGCGCTAGTGAGTAGATTGGTGGGGATTTTTCATTTCCTAGCCCATTTGGCGTCAATAAAAGACTCCACGGCCCCGGAATCAATAAAAGCATTTACGCTTACAGAGCGTCCCTCCCTAAACAGTTGAACGGGTAACAGGGTCCGAGAGGGAGTACTATTTTGTCTCACTGGAGACCTCGGTTTCCCCCGTGAGACCCCCTTGTTTCCCGTCAACTTAGGACATCGATCCTTTGTATGGCCCCTATGCTTGCAGTATTGGCACCAGTATGCCCGTGGTTTCGCTCTCCTAGGTTGGTGGAGAGACGACCCATCCACCTGCATAGGCTCCTCCTGATGAGCGGAGGGATAGGTGGGGAAACTGGGCGGAATACCTCTAGGCAAGGCGGATTTAAAACAGACCGAGTCTTCTTCTTATCGTGTCCACAAAACGGCAGTTACAGTACACATGGCTAAATGTGGTTCAGCCAAAGCTGAGCACATTGCTGACCCTTATAATTAAACTCTGCCAGATCCAATGCTGTGCAGGGCTGTTCCAGCAGGGGGCATGTCAGGAGATGCTGCATGGTTTGTGGTTCAGTGCTGCAGTCACACACAGCATCCCTGTCATTTAAGTATCCCCATTTGGAGAGAGTGACTTTTGTTTGTCCAACACCAGATTTTAGTCTGTTCAGGCATTTCCACATTGCAAAGCTTGAATCAGCTCCAGGGGGCAGTGCCTCACTCGCATTTAGCTCCATTGTTGTTGTTGATGGAAGGTTGCTCGGTCTTTCTTCCCACTGAATGACTCTTTTCCTGCTTGTACTCGATGTTTCAAGGGGGGTGACACACCTTAGGAAGCTCTTTCTAGACTTCAGACGGCTTTGGGCTGGCATATGGCCAAAGAGAGGATGTCTTTCATCTGTAGCCTGTTGTTGGTGCTCTTTCTTGCTTGCTGCACTTCGTCGTATCTCTGGTGGGGCTATGCCTGCCAGGATATACAGACGGTCCGTAGGTGTTGGTCTAAGGCAGTCTGTGATGAAGCGGCAGCTAGCATTGAGAAAGGGATCTAGCTTCTTTGCATGTGTAGCTCGTTCCCATACAGGGCAGGCATATTCAGCCGTCGAGTAGCAGAGAGCTAGTGCAGTTGACTTCAGTGTCTGTGGGCTAGCACCCCAAGTTGAGCCAGTAAGATGTTGTTCCTCACACTCACTTTGCACTTGGTCTTCTCAACGTGAGTCTTAAAAGAGAGACATTTATCTAGGGTTACCCCTAGGTAGATTGGGTGTTCACAATGTTCAAGAGGGGTTCCTGACCAATCAACCTGTAGTTAGCGCTTGGCTTCGCGATTTCGCAGGTGGAAGGCACACACCTGTGTCTTAGATGGATTTGCATGGAGGTGGTTCTCTTCGTAGTAGAGTGTTAACTCTGCAAGAGCGTTGGAAAGTCTCTCTTCAACAACTTTGAAATCGGCATCTTGTGCACCTATGCCAAGGTCGTCTGCATAGATGAAGCGGCGGGTGTCTACACTTTTTGGTTGGTCGTTGGTGTAGATGTTAAAGAGGAGTGGTGCAAGCCCACTCCCCTGTGGGAGGCCGTTCTTGAGTCTTCGCCATCTGCTTTTCTTACCTCCTAGCTCAACAAAGAAGTGTCTGTTCTCGAGCATGCTTTCAATCAACTCTGTCAGGCGAGTGTCTTTTGTGGTCTCCAGGATCTTGCTATGAAGACGTCTATGGTTGACTGTGTCATAGGCAGCTGAGAGGTCGACAAACACTACACCAGTTACCATCCCTTCCTCATAACCATCTTCGATGTACTGGGTAAGGTTGAGTACTTAGCTAGTTGTGGACTTGCCGGGACGGAAACCTGCTTGTTCAGGGATGAGGTGTCCATCGACAGCAGGACCAATTTTGTTAAGGCATTCGAAAAGCTTGTAGGTGTGACTCAGGAGTGAGATTGGTCAGAAGTTCTTAGGAGCGGATGGATCTTTCCCAGGTTTCAGCAGTGCTATAATGTGGGCTTTCTTCCCGATCTTAGGGAGCTTGTGTGTTGCTAAGCATTCGTTAAAAAGCTGTAGAAGCCACTTCTTTGCCTCATGACCAAAGTGCTTAATCTGCTCAGTTGCAATCTTATCCAGCCGTATTGCCTTTCCCGGTTTGAGGGTAGAGATTCCTGCTTCCAGCTCTCCCATGGTAAGTGGTCTTGTGAAACCAGGGTCTTCACCGTATTTCTTACGGTTTAGCTTGATCTTCTTCTCTCTCTTTACACTCTTTCCATTCTTTAGCAATTGGTTGGCCACTTGATTTGCAGTGGTTTTTTGGTGCTGAGAAACTGCTTTAGGATCACCACGTAGCTTATGAATTAATGACCATGCTTTCTTGCTGTTTTTTTAACATGTCACTAGACTCAATAAGAGCATTCCAGGTCTTACGGCGCTCTTGGGCAATACTTTTCATCACCTTTCATCATCTTCGGAGAAAGGATCTACTTCAACCATGCAGATATAGTTATCATAGAGTCCTGCACATTCCATTGAAAGTCCAGGTATATACGCAACTCGTGGGATATGTTTCCGGGCAGTTTTCAGTACCAGGTTAGCAAACATTACATTACATTACATTCATTTAGCAGACGCTTTTATCCAAAGCGACGTACAATTAGTGCATACAGAGACACCATCAAGATCACTACAGAACAGACAAGACAAAGCACATCCTTCCCATAATGTAGCAGCTATCCCTAGTAATGAACGTTGACTGTAATTCACAGTAAGCTGTGGGTAAATCAGCTATACTACACTTCTATTCTAAATACTATTATAAACTATAACAAACAGACAGGAAAACACAGGAAACTAGTAAACACAGGGAACTGATATTCCTAGGTTAGAATATCAGTTAAGGTGGAGTCTGAAGAGGTGCGTCTTCAGGCCTCGACGGAATGCAGGCAGGGTTCGAGTAGAACGTAGGGGAATGGGAAGTTCATTCCACCACTGAGGAGCTAAGGTGGAAAAACTCCGCAGTCGGGACGAGCGAGAGCCGTTGACACAGAGGGGGGGAAGTGCGAGTCGCCCTGCTGTAGAAGAGCGAAGTGGTCGAGCAGGAACATAGTTCTGGATTAAGTCCTGCAGGTAGGCGGGGCCTGTCCTATTGACTGCAGTGTAGGCCAGGGTCAGAACTTTGAACCTGATCCTGGCTGCAACTGGCAGCCAGTGGAGTGACCTCAGCAGGGGGGTTACATGGGAAAATTTCGGGAGGTTGAACACAAGCCGGGCAGCTGCATTCTGGATCAGTTGAAGAGGCAGAATGGCGCAGGCCGGTAGGCTTGCGAGCAGGGAGTTGCAGTAGTCCAGGCGTGAGGTGACCATGGTCTGGACAAGAAGCTGGGTGGAGTAGGTGGTCAGGTACGGTTGAATCCTCCTGATGTTGTACAGGAGGAACCTGCAGGACCGTGCCGTCGCCCTGATGTGCTCTTTGAAGTCCAGCCGGTCATCCAGGACCACCCCCAGGTTCCTTGCAGAGCGGGAGGCAGCCACCACGGTCCCCTCAACGGTGATGGAGAGGTCATGTAGTGGGGAGGTCTTGTACGGCATGAAGAGGAGCTCTGTCTTGTCAAGGTTGAGCTTCAGGTGATGGGTAGCCATCCACTCAGAGATGTCAGTCAGACAACCAGATATCCTCTCCTTAACCTGTGGGGTAGAGGGAGGGAAAGAGAGGAAGAGTTGAGTATCATCAGCATAGCTATGGTATGAGAAGCCATGTGAATTAATTACTGAACCAAGAGACTTAGTATACATAGAGAACAGTAGAGGACCCAGTACAGATCCCTGCGGGACTCCTGTAGACAGGGGACGGGGAGCAGAGACGGAACCCTTCCAGGAGACTTGGTAGGATCTATCAGTGAGATACGATACAAACCAAGAGAGGGCAGCCCCAGAAATGCCCATCTCAGCGAGTGTGGAGATCAGGAGTTTGTGGTTGACCGTGTCAAATGGCCGGTTCTGAAGCCGGACTGATGCGGGTCAAGCAGGTTGTTCTGGAGGAGAAAAACAGACAGTTGTTTAAGGACAGCACATTCAATTGTTTTGGACAGGAAGGGCAAGAGAGATACAGGACGGTAGTTCCTGACATCAGTGGGATCCAAGCTAGGTTTTTTAAGGAGTGGGGTTACACGGGCAGTTTTAAAGGCAGCAGGAACATGGCCACAGATTAGGGAGGTGTTGATAATGGAGGACAGATATGGAAGGAGCTCAGCAGATATAGACTGGAGGACTGCTGAAGGTATGGGGTCTAGTGGACAGGTGGTTGCACGATGGCGCGTCACCAGCTGGAGCACATCTGAGTCCTCCAGAATCTTGAAGGACGACAGTGTAGCGATGAGTTCAGTATGGGGGATGTGGGGTGTCACCGGATGCGTGAAGGAGTTCCGGATCATGGCCACCTTCCCCTCAAAGTGGGTCAGGAAGTCATCTGCAGAGAGGGAGGAGGGTGAAGGGGGTGGAGGTGGGATGAGCAGGGAGGAGAAGGTGGAAAAGAGTCTACGTGGGTTAGATACACATGCATAAATTTTAGACTGGAAAAATGAAGTTTTAGCTGATGTGGTTGCAGCTGTGAAGGCTGCCAGCAGAGTGTGGTAGGAGGCCAGGTCATCTGGGGATCTGGATTTCCTCCATTTCTCTCAGCGGCTCGCAGCATGGTTCTGCTGGATCTGAGAGAATCCGTTAGCCACGGGGAGGGGGGTGATGGTCGAGCTGGTTTGGAGACAAGAGGACATAGTGAGTTGAGAGACTGAGAGAGGCATGAGTTAAACACAGAGGTGGCAACATCAATAGGCATTTTAGCAAAGGTAGCAGGAGGAGGAAGTGCAGAGAGAGCAGAAGTAGTGAGAGAGGAGTGTGAGAGGGTGTGGAGATTTCTCCTGAACATAACAGTGGGTGGGTTGTTAGCGGAATTGAGGGAGAGTGGGCAGGAGAGAGAAAATGAAATAAAGAAATGGTCCGATACGTGGAGGGGGGTCATCGTGAGTTCAGATGTGGTGCAACTCCTGGTGAGTACAAGGTCCAGTTGGTTACCACCCAAGGTCCAGTTGGTTGTCCAATTCATCCAGGAAAGCGCCGAGCGGACCTGGAGGGCGATAGAGAACAACAATGTTAAGTGCAGATGGGTGAGTTACAGTGACTGCATGAAACTCAAAGGAGAAGATATTCAGGCAGTGTACAGTGGGAATAGAGAATTTCCAGGACGTGGAAATGAGCAAACCAGTACCCCCGCCTCTGCCAGAGGCCCTGGGGGTGTGGGAGAAGGAGTAGCCAGCAGACAGAGCAGCTGGAGGGGCTGTGTTATCGGGAGTGATCCAGGTCTCAGTGAGAGCCAGGAAGTGGAGGGACTTCACCTTGGCATAGGCAGTGATGAAGTCAGCTTTCTGGACGGCTGACCGGCAGTTTCATAGTCCACCCACCACTGAGAGTTCCTTATGAGAGGACAGTGGTGGGCAGACCAGGTTAGCCGGACAGCGTCTGCGGTGGTTGGGCCTCCTGGAGCGAGGCATGGAGCACAGAGGAATGGGGGTTAGACACATGTTAGGGGGTGATAAGACAGGTTAGGTGGGGAAAGATCATTACAAACAGATAGTTCAGACAAATTGACAATGAGGCTGCTGTATTTACAGCAGCCTCTGCTTTAACTTATAGACTATTTGCTAATTTCCCAATTGCACTCAGCTGCTTGCAGGGCTAGTTCACTCAGGTGAATCTATTTTCAATTAGCAACACAAAAGACTAGCAGCTGGCCTAAAAACACAAAGCAAGTTAACAACTGACCGCTAATGCTGCAATTTACTTCAACTAAACAGTGACTACGCTACAAACAGTTCAATTAACTAACGCACAGCTGAAACCGAATGAAAAGACGACACAGGTCGTAGTTCCTGCTTGTTGGTCTTATATGTTTGATCTTCTCGTCCAGCTCATTGGTAAACTTTTTCCAATCTGCTTTCTTGTAGTTGAAGCGCCTTTTAAAGAGGACGGTGGTTGGGACTACAGCTGCATTGACTTGGATCCCAATGGGACAGTGTTGACTTGATGGAATGGGGTCAAACACAATCTTCTTACACAGTCCAGCGATGTTGCTTGTGACCATGGCAAGATCTGGGTTGTAGCCACGTTTCCAGCGAGCACTGTAGAGCGGGTGTGGTAGCTTAGGGTCATGGATAAGACTGAGTTGGTTAGTATCCATCCAGTCCTCTACTGCTTCTCCATCCTTGTTCATTTCAGAGTACCCCCACTGGGTGCTGTGGCTGTTGAAATCACCAATAATGATCTGTGGTTTGCTGTGTACTTGGGAGGCTGGTTGAGGAAACATAAATCTACAGGTGGTGGTTTGTAGACAGATGTTACTACTACGCTGCTTAACTCAGCTGATAGGACTTCGATGTCATGGTCTTCTGACATAGATGTTGCTTCTATAACTAAGCCTGCTTTCACAAATACAGCACTGCAATACTGCCGGTGGGGTCGCCCGATGGCCAGGACCATGCCAGGTATGGTGGGGCGATTGTTTCTGCTCCCTCTGTGCATCTCTTGCAAGCAGAAAACATCACACTGCTGCTTGCTGCACAAATCGGCTAAGATGTTTTGTTTAGCAGATGAAAACCCTTCGATGTTCACAGATATGACTGTCAATGCCGGTCCTGAAAAGGTCCCTCGTTTTTGACATCGACCTCTGTGTCTATCGGGCATAATGTTGTTTGTTGTTCCGTAGCTTGTAGCTTGTAGCGTAGCTTGTAGCTGTTGCTTGTGGTAGTGATAGGATTAGCAGACCGAGTGATTGCTATGCTCACGTTCATGCTCTCTGATCCGGTTATCTTGCCGTTTTGCCGTGAGGACCAGGTCAATGAACGTAGTGCAGGGGTGTCAAACTCATTCCATCGAGGGCCGAGTGTATGCAGGTTTTTGTTCCAACCGTGCCCTACACCAGCTGATTTCACTAATTAGCTCAGCTCTTCAACCAAGGAGGTGAACTAATTAGTGGAATCAGCTGGTGTAGAGCATGGTTAGAACAAAAACTTGCATACACTCGGCCCTCGATGGAACGAGTTTGACACCGCTGACGTAGTGGGTGGCTTAAGCATAGCTAACACATCCTTAATGGGGTTGGACAATGCTTTTAAAAGGATTTTAGCGGGCCGTCCGGCCTAGGGTTGCCACCTGTGTCTGACAAAAAACCTTGACATATCGACATCGAAACCTACCACGACATATTTTGCATAATCTATCCACTAAACATGGGGACTCGGACTTGAGACTCGAGTCTCGCTTCAGTCACATGCGCAGTGATTTGAGACTTCACCCTGAATACTGACATACCTGCATACGTACATAGGCTACCTGACAGGCCTACTGCAGATGCAATTAAGAAATATAAGGGAAAGTGTTTTATCTTATGAATCTGTGATATTTTTTGAGAAATAAGAAATCTAACAATGTGATATATTTGTTATGAATCTAATGATCTTTGAGAAATAATTTCAACTTAAAACTCAGAAGAGAAAAGAATAAGAGAATTAATTTATATTTGGAGAAATATTATATTTGAGAAGTAAGAAATAGGCCTATAACAGAATGTGATTTATCCTTGGCCTATTTGTTATGAGATTGTTATGAAGTTGTAATGCCTAACATATTATTCATCATACAAATGTTCATGTTATAATGATAGTCTGCATGTATACCATGATTGTTGTTAATTAAAAGCAAATAATAGTCTTATTTTGAAGGGGTGTTAAGACTTTAATTTAAATAAATTTGAACAAGTAGCCCCCCCCCCCACATAGTTTCTCATTCTTCTGGTAGCCCTCAGTCTCAGAAAGGTTGGACCCCTGCAATAAACAGAACAGTTGTAACCTATGTAACATGTACCTATGCCCTGTAGATTACTGTATTCTAATGAAAAGACACAGCTTACCTGCTTAGATGATGTCTTACTGTGTGCTTGTAGTTGGTGTTGCTCCCTCTTGTCTAACAAACAGGTTGAGATTTGACTGTGTGCTGGTGCTTGCTGGTGCTCTCTGTTGCCTACATAGGTTGAATTTTGATTAGAATTGCATTACACATACCTAATCTCTCTACAAAACAATATTTACTGTAATTCACAAAAAATACATATTGTAATTTTATTTCACTACATATTTTACACATGGAAACATTTCAGTACTGAAGTCTTCCTGTAAGAAAACTGTAGTTAAATTGATCTTCCTCACATGATTAATTAGTTCACATACAGGCTTCATCTTACCTAGCCTTCCATGAGTATTTGGCATTCCCCTTTGCTGCAGCAAGTAGTTCTTTCTTGTCTTCAATGAATGCCTTGAACTCTGTGCAGGGTAGGTGGATATTCAGCCTGACTTGTAGTTCTGCCTTCACCATTGCAACTGACAGTCTATTTCTCTTGTCAGTCCATATGTCCTCCATATGACTGAATACTCTCTCTGCATAGGCATTGCTCACGGGTATGGAAAAAACAAAGGCAACTACTTTCAGCAGCTCAGTAGTTTCAGGAGATTTGCTGAAAAAATGAGCCCACTTTCTGTCTGGGGTAAGGTCACTTGGAATGGTGTTTAAGACTCCATTCAGGATGACTACATCACTGTAGAGCTGGTCTTCATCAAAATCCAGGGCTAATTTCTCCACTAAAGCTTCCAGGTCAGACCACTGGAGTGATTGCCCATCATTAAGGCTGAGACAGCCAATGTGTGCCAGAAGCTGGTCATTGAAATCAAACTTATCCTCAAGATATTGGACTGCCTTTTCAAAGAACCTGTCTACCAGGCTTCTGAACTTCTCCTGTTGCTGGGGTGAAAGGCTCCTCAGTGTCTGTTTTGCTTTGCTGCCATAGAATTTATCTCTGCGTCTTGAGGTCAGCTGAGTGCGCAAACGGTTCATCACAGAGTGCACATTGCACATCAATTACAGTTGCACTGTCTATCACTCTCTAGGACTCTAATAGCTGAGTCAAATTCTTGCATCACATTGTGTATGAACGCCAGGATGCATTCAGCTAGAGTACAGTTCACAGCATCATCTCCATCATTTGCACCACAGACAAATGTCCAGATGATACTTGGACAATCATCCTTTCCCAGGGACACAAAGTAAGACTTTAAAGCTGGCCAGCACTCTAGAATTCTCTGAACTGCTGGCAGCAAAGACAGCCAACGTGTGGGCACATGCCTCAAAATATCCCTGTATTTTGTATTGGTGAATTCACAGAAGTCTTTCAGCATTTCTACTTTTTTAGCAGATGAGCTAAATTCACTGTACACCTTTAGCACAAAGGCTTCCACGTCACAGCCTGCAGCACTGAAGATGCGATTGGCAGTCTTCACTGTGTTGTTAATTAGGTGACACTTACAATTGCCCTTCACTATGTAGGGGTTTGCGTCCTTCAGTTTCTGGAAAACCGACTTGTGCTGGCCGTAATTCACTGACGCATTATCTGCGCCATAGGCACTGATCTGACTGACTGCCAGTCCATTATTCTCCGTAATTCTCACAATCTGTTTAAATATGCCTTCGCTGGACTCGTCTGGGTCGTCATAAAAATCTAACAATCCATACTTGACACCCTCTGATGCACAGAAAAACTGGACGGTGTAGGGAAACAACTTTGTGTGACCAGAGTTTGATGCGTCTGAGCACACAGCAAAATAGTGTGCTTTCTGCAATTCTGAGGCAAGTCTTTGCTGACTAAAGGGGGCGAGTACGTTTTCAACCAGAGCCTCACTTTTAGTCCTGCCACAGGACATTTTCGTAGCAATTTCAGAATCACTGAAAATCTTTGCACTGACTTTAACACCACAGTCGGTAGACAAATAGCTGTGACCATGACGCACACCGTGATATGTAGCTGTTAGTTCAGCAACAGCAATTTTATCTCCTGAATTTTGCGTTATCATAAAGGACGAAATTGCTTTTGTCTGCCGAGTGACTAGATCACGATTCTGGTGTTTTTTTGTTTTCACATGATTATCTAGAGCCGTTTTGCCTTCATGCTTAACTACAATGTTCACCGAGCAAAGGGAGCATGTAGCCGAGAGTGGGTCACCAGGCATTGGTCTTAGCCATTTGGAGTATTTATCATTTTTCATCCAGTCACAACTGAAATGCGTATACCGCTTCATTTTTTTAACTGGCCTGTCAACCTCTGTCCTCCTCTCATCTTCGTCCTCTGTCTCTCCACCCATGCTGTTCGTTTTAGGCTGCAGCCTGCTCACTTGATGCTGCGACTGCGTCTGCTAAATCGTCTCTGTCGCTCTCTCTCTCTCCGTCGCGCGCGCGCACTCCGGCTCAGCGCAGGCAATCGCTCTGGGTCTACCTATCGAATACTGGCGACGTCATGAAAATGATGCGTGCGCGCACACACGGAGAGAAATGCTCGCACCTGGCTTTGCCCATGAAAAACCGGGACATTCTGTGTCTAACAAAGTTCCCGGGACACACCATCAAAAAGAAGGACAATCCCGGGAAAACCGGGACAGGTGGCAACACTAGTCCGGCCAACCTGCCTCCTCGGCCAATGCTCGAAATGCTATGGCAAAGGCCGCTACTGTATCAGTTCCCTAGTGCAAACTGGTCAATCTCCTGGCTGCCTCTTCTCCTGAGACCTTGTGATCAAAAACCAGCTGCATCTCATTCATGAGCTGGATTGAATCACGAATAACAGGTGTGTTGGCCCGAATTAGGGGGTTAGCCCAAGCGAGAGCCTGATCAGACAGAAGTGACAAAATAAATGCTACATGGGATTCTGGTGTAGTGAAGCGGGTGGGTTGTGCTTGAAAAAAAATAATACATTGTGTAAGAAATGGTCTGCATTTTCCCGGTTCCCCACCATAACGAGGCGATAGTTGGAGTTTAGGCTCTTTCAGGGTACGGGGCATGGGAATGGGAGGAGTTTGTGCTTGTGTAACTGCACAAAATAGCCTCCTTAACAGTACCCCCTGTAGCACCCTGGCTAGGCAGTGTTTTGTAAAAATCGGTAGAAGTCGCTGGTTCTTCCATACTGACTTCGAGGGGGAGGGGGAGTGAGGTGGAGTTTAAGGTTTGGAGAACCAAATGCGACCGATAAGGATTTCTAAAAGCGTATCTAGAGAGAGAGATACGCCACAAAACGCGAAATAATCCGCACCAGGACTGGGATAACACAGGATCGGGAGCAAAACTTCCCTAGCACAAGGCAAAACAAAGCAACCTCCAAAAACTGAGGCGATCTCGATAAACAGCAAGAATAACTAACATAAGAACCTCACGCACTAAATAATTAGGCGTAACAAGAGGTAATGAAACAAAACAAAACTCGAAAAAACAAGTGAATGAAAAGAATAGAAAAAACCTGTTAGCCAAAGCTCTTGTGGTAAAAGAGCTGAACACAACTGGCAACAGGTAAAAAGAATAAAGGATAAAGAAAGATTGGAAAGGAAAGAGAAAACCAATCTAATCCTAAATCTTTATAACTGGACTTGCTGCGTTTCCTATTAGTACGAACCAGAAATGCAGCGACCAAAATTCCTATACCTTACTGACTTTGTCAACATAGCAAAGACATTCTCGAAGTGCGGAAATGCGGAAGTCCTGAGGTATTTATAGCCCGCAGGAAACGCAAAACAGGTGAAGGGAATAATTGTCGGGCAAGACACGAAAACTGGA